>CM030176.1:12496347-12568847 GCA_017639675.1 Aplochiton taeniatus
ATTAGCGTTACAGTATGCCTGATTTTTCTCATGCTCTAATCTAAGCCTCACAGGCCCGTAATCATAGCAACACTGATACTCATCTCTGCCTGCAAAACAGGAAAGTTGTTCAGCAAAAGTCTTCTCCCGATTTCTTATGAAACATAAACAGGCAATTACGTGGCCCTGTTTGTATAAAACAAGCCAGCCTATTATCTCACAGGCCGGCAGAAATTTCCCCAACGAGGCTGGAAGCGATTAGGAGGCACAGCCTGGCAGGCAGGGAGAGAGCACAGCATCACGCTCTGATCGAAGCCCGGGGGCCTGTACAGCCTAGTCCCATTCTACCAAGCTCACACTGGTATATACTCAAAGAGAATACTCCCCTGTTTGTTTTACAATGAGATTCTTCATTGTTCCACTTAAGTTCCATAATACTAAGAAAGCTAGGAGTGCAGGGAGACAGAACAGCCTTTGTTGGGACTTATAAGGCCCTCGCATGTTAATCAAAAGATATGGTTATGATGATGATCAGTATTGGTAAAGAGAATTAACTACCATCTATATCATTTGAACATAACACTTCCTATTTAAATGCCTCTAGTTCCTAGCTCTCTCACTCCCCGGCTAGGGTACCCTAAAATGAAGAGATAGTAATCTAGTAGGAGTATTTGCCTAAGATGCAGCACAGTAACAAAAAATTTGATACGACCATTAGGTCCATCTCGGTAAAAAAAAAAAAAAAAGGATGTCTTAGCATGGACTTGAACTTGGACTTTTAATACCTCGTTGATAATTGCATTGGCAGCCAAGTAGTTTCCATTCCAATGGTGTAAAAGTTTTGGAGGACTTAGTAATGCTAGCGATGTAAATGGCAGCACGACACACTGGTAAATGTTTTGATACTACACGTACAAAATGTGTCAACAATGAAATCGGAATAGTGATAGAAGTAGTTTGAATTAGCTAGAACAAGCTCTGTCGCCAAAGCATGACCTCTTTTCTCCCCCATCTTCCCGACTATAAAACATAACGGGGCCCAAAACCAATGCAATGCGTCGCATAGAAATATGAAAAGTTACTCACGCTACGGAAATCTAGCTAGTCGTTCACGCTCGCCTATGCAATCATTTCGGTCAAACAATAACGGTATGAAAGCCAGCTCCTATATTGAACTGAAATTGCCAGCCAACCACATCACTCACCTCCTATTTGTTTGGTATTCGCGTCCTCGTTCAGCTTCTCTGGTTTCTTATTCTCAGTCCCCCTGCAGTTTTCTTCTCCTCCCTTTCCAGATGCCGCTGCTCTGCTCACCAAGGGAACAGGGCTGAGCTGCTCCGGAAGCAAACCCTTCTATCCCAGTTCTGGTTGCGTGATTTAAAAAAAAAAATTATGTGAAACAGAGTTTAAGCCAAATTAAAAATAAAGCATTACCCGTTAAAATGTATACGCTACAGTAGTAGCGTTTGCATATTACATAATTTTTAAATAATGGATTTGTTGACAGAAAGCCTATGGTCTGTGCGGTTAGTGACTACTAAGACTTTGTTTTGAATAGCTTGCTATATGCAACTCACAATATACTTTTTTCGTTGTTGATAATTTCATGATTAATTATGACTGAATATGATATGAGTTAATTAGCTAGGTACAAAAAGTTATTTGTATATCTACTAAATGGTGTACTTGTTTGGAACATCTTTACTTATAATATATTATTATTATAGGCCTATATTATAAGTAAAGACGTTCCAAACAAGTGCCACCTCACCACTAATGCCTGCTATAGATTTGAAATGATAGATTTCTGTCCAGTTTTCATTGTTACTTTATTTTGACATTGACTGCACCTTTTTATGTTTTTATTTTGACATTGACTGCACCTATAATTCCACATTCCACCACATCACAGCCTACATCACAATGTAATCTCAACAGAGGGTAAATAGTTGTCTTATGACACCACCATACGACACCAATAAGTATCACCCTGGCTACCACTTACCATAAAAGTCTAGCCACGTGAATAGCCAGCAGTCATCAACAACACTGAGGGTCACAAAATATTTACCACCAAATAATTCTAACTTATCCATATGGTCATATAATTATACTTAAATTTGGCACAATCTTTTCACACAATGGCGTGCAAATCTGTGCATCCTCTCTTGTCTGGGAGGGATCTGAGTGAGTATAAATCTTTGAACTGTTTCTTTTGCAAACAAATATCTTGATGAGGGTGGTGACTTGATTATGCAGTATGTGTCGAGCCATTTTTCTTTGGCCAGGGAACAATTTGGTTCTGGTCAAACTTGTGCAGTGGGTTTTTTTAGGCATATGTGCTTTCGCATTTATTCACCTATACTGTCCTGATTAAAAGATAGGAAGGTCATTAATTAATCAAGTACATGACATTAACATTGTAAACCCACACATACTACTACTACCAGGTACGCACGCCCTTCCGCTAACCACCAAACGCAACACGAGTGAGTGCTCCAGCAACTTTGAGAGTGACGACAGGGCGGAGAGGAGGCAGAGGAGGAACAAGAGGAGGGGCAGCCCAAAGAGCAGTGAGGGGGGGCACGAGAGGATTAGGAGGGCCAGGATCTTCACCCTGCGCCTGGGGGAGGAAGAAGAAGAGGAGGACGACGAAGGCTCGGGGAGATCCTTGATAGCCCTCTCCTCGAAGGACATTTCTCTGTCTTCCTCGGTCTCTGTTTCCCAGGGAGAGACGCCTGGGGACAGCCGTCATGCGTGGCAATGCAGCAGCGCTCTGAGCCCGCACGAGAGTGGACCACCCAGCGGCCTGTGCGATGTCACAACATACACCAGAGGTAGTCAGACCACAACACGCAGCCAGACACAAAGGCTGCTGAGGCCAGAGAGGTGGAAAGATGATATGGTAACTGTGTGTGTGTGTGTGTGTGTGTGTGTGTGTGTGTGTGTGTGTGTGTGTGTGTGTGTGTGTGTGTGTGTGTGTGTGTGTGTGTTTGTGTGTTTTGTCAGGCGATTTTGATGAGAAGTTTGAGGAGCTGGACTGTCTTGGTACAGGGGGCTATGGAACAGTGTACGCTGGCTACCGTCGACTGGACAACCTGCCAGTGAGGCTCAGTTAACTCATATGAATACACAAGCTGGACATGATTCAAACTTTTACACACTCATTGTGTCACAAATTTCATTGTACCAACTTCTATTGTCGATTCTGCTTTAGTCTTTTTGATTGAAATCTCAATTCAATGTCTCCTCTCCCAGGTTGCAATAAAGCGTGTCCCTATGGACAAAGTAGTACTTACTCAAGTGGTGAGTTTGCTTTCAAATAAACCATAATTGACCAAACAATTCTTTAAGAACTGAACCATTCGTGTTACATTCTGACACTGGCATTTTCAATTCTAGGCAACTTGCTTCAAAGTGCAGCTTTTTATGCCTCCTTAGAGTGGAGTGACTGGAAAGGTGTGTGTTTGTTTTTAGAGTCTGGATGGTCAGCTGCGTGACTTCCCCCTGGAGGTGGTGCTGCTGCTGATCGTAGGGGGGCAGCCAGGCACTGCAGAGGGGTCGTCTGTGACCGCGGCCCTGCTTGACTGGTTCCAGCTGGACCAGGACCTGGTCCTGGTGCTGGAGAGGCCTGTGCCCTGCATGGACCTGTTTGACTACATCCAGGACAGAGGGGGATACCTGCAGGAGGAGGAGGCCAGGGTCAGTCAGTGTGCTTGTTTGTCTGCGTTTGTGTGTGTGTGTGTGTGTGTGTGTGTGTGTATGCAAAGAGAGAGAGAGCAATTCCAATTCATTACCAAAGTATTGCTTTCCACTTCCGCTTTTATTGCTCTATCTCTAACAATACTATCTGTTCTTTTTCGTTTTCTCTATAGATAATTCTGAGGCAGCTTGTGGAGGCCATGCTGGAGGTTCATTCCAAAAAGGTTTTCCACCGAGACATAAAACCAGAGAATATTCTTATTGAAACCGGTTCGGAGCCCCTGTGTCTCAAGATGCTGGACTTTGGCTGTGGCTGTGTCCTGCGAGAGGGACTCTACACTGAGTTCTATGGTATACCCAGTGACACAGTCGCTAGATGCTTATAGGCCACCTTGATATAGAAATGAATTAGTGTAGAAACTGGAAATTCAAGTCTAAGCCCTCACCACAATACTGCTTTTTTATATATAATTTTTTTTATTTTTTAGATATAAAAACCATCCTCAGGGTATTACAGGAATGTGTGTGTGTGTGTGTGTGTGTGTGTGTGTGTGTGTGTGTGTGTGTCGCAGGCACCACCCAGTACACCCCACCCGAGTGGTACCTCCATACAGCCTACAAGGCGGTGCCCTCCACCGTGTGGCAGCTGGGGGTGCTGCTCTACGACATGCTGTGTGGAAGTCATCCCTTTAACACCAGCCAGGAGATCATCAGCGACGAGCCTTTCATCAAGAGCGAGCTGTCAAAACGTAGGGCACATACATGTGGTAACACACACAAGCTCACGCACACATGGCTCCACCCATACAAATATAAATCTAAGCAATCTTTCCAACATGTGCTGTGAAAACCCCTCTGCCTGCAGAGTGTAAGGATCTATTGCGACGGTGTCTGGCCAAACGTCCCCGAGGCAGGCCTACCCTTGAGGCAATGCTGCTCCACCCGTGGCTACTCTGATCCGGTTAAACCTCCTCAACTTTTGGGAATGCCCTCTTTGGACCACAGGTAGTTTGCAGAGTTTGATCTGACCGCAAACTGGACAAAAAATAGATCCACTATTTTTCAATCATCTGGACATTTGTTGCAAAATAAAACAGGAAAAAAAATGTGCCTGTACACTTTTATTTTCTTGTTCGGAGGTACTGAAGGAGGTCAACATGTATTTGGTAAAATGTTTTAAATGATTGTATTACGTTTATGGGCCATTTTCAATTTAACACGCTGAAGGTAATAGTGTAAAAATACATAAATCTGAAAGGGTGAATATCTCCCTTTTTAATGATAACCTTTATGACATAACCGTCCCATAAACCGTCACCCTTGCCCACATAAACCCTTGGGCATTCAAATGGGGCATGGATTTCCACCTAGCGGCTAGGACTGGAAGCTATATCTCATTAATTGCAAGGGCCTATGACAATTAATTGAAGTGAAATGTGCGAGCTAATTATGTCATATTTCCTGTACGCACGCACAGTGAGTAAAGTATGCACATTGAAGGACTATTCTTTTAGATAATCGGCATCATGATAATTCACTGTAAAAACAGGATCAAGTTTCATTTAAACTACACCTCCAAGTCAACAGAGGGCGCCATGCAGTTTTCCAATGGCACCTTTGCCACTTGTATCTGACCAATCAGCATCCTATCTCATTTGAAAGCCGAGCGGGTTTGCGGCAAAAAAAAAAGCGGCTAGGAAATATCTATTTATTGTAATAAATTAATTATAGAGTCCCGAATATAAGTTGCATGGTGAGTTATTTGCTCTAGCACAGCTACCTAACATCGTTAGTAACGTTAGCTAGAACGATCTGGTTACTGTGTTAGCATTTTTTTGTGGTCGGCAACGTTACTTGGCTACAACAATAGGTTAGCTAGAAACCTCTTTCAGCTGACTTAAGTTAACTAAAAACGTTTTAAATGTATAAACTAATTTTAAAAGTAGAGTTTGGTTCGCTTTTTCTCGTTTCACCGTAGATAGCCAATCGTCAAGATGGATCGTATGGGGAGACCCTTGTTTATGAGGACATACGGTAAGCAGAACCGCAAACTCCAAGCATGGATCTCACCACCAGTCAACCGGAAGGTAGCCTTCGACACCACTTCATCGTCGACCTCGGACTTGTCTTTTGCCGAAACAAAACCTCCTACGGGCAAGAGGTAGGCATTGGATTAACAAATTGTCATGCCTAGGGAACTGGCTGGGAAGAGAGGGAGTTGTGAGATGTTGAAATTTAGCTCTGACCAAGAGCTCCAGACTGTCACAAATGTGTACAGTAAAGCTGCTACCGCCAGGGAACTTGACATACTTTGATTTGATAATGCGGACTGATTGCAATTGCATAATTAGGGGTCGTATGACGATTTAATAAGGAAAGCCTTGGCTATGAAGTGGGGACGCTCTTAAATCTATCTGATGTTAAAGACCCTGTTTAGAAATGTTAAGCCCATCTTGACTTAGGCCTATACTTTTCCAACAGGATGTCCAAGCTATGTCTTAATACATGCTTGCATACTATGCAGCATAAGGTCATTATGTCTAGGTTCTTTCATTTGGCCTAGTCCATTAATGAGAATACCAATCTTTCTAAAATACTAAAGAACTTAAGGCCCATCCCAGTTTGATTATCTTTTTTTCTTAATCTGTACATCCGAATAACAGGTCATTCCGATTTGCACAACTAGACAGAATTGGGGTCATGTAGGTGAACTATTGTTGCTTTGTAATATAATCGTTACATCCAAGGCCTATTTTTTTTCTCTTTGACTTGCATCATTTATCTCTGTTAGTCCTGCTGATGGCTCTAAATGCGTCTCTCAACCCACTCTCCTTTGGGTTTATATTTTCTGTCTCTGCTCACTTGCTCCACAGGGGGAAGAGTAAGAGTGTGGCCAGCACTCGAGGCAAAGGGCGTCTAGCCAAGCGTAAAGCTCTAGCATGTCTACGGGAGACGGACAGCGACGAGGAGAATGTGTTCGTGCTGCCTCTCTCGGCACACCCAGCTCAGCAGCAACAGCACAATCCAACGTACGTGTCAGGCAGCAAAGTAGCTACACAAAACCACCAGGTTGTAGATACCTAGGAACTCAACTATATAACTAAGGCACGACAAAGTTCACTTTGAGAGGGAGGAGCAGTGTGTGAGATACCAAGAGGAAGTAGGGACCAGAGCAATTAAATATTACAAATATACAATTTATTAAATATGATTAAAACGAGTTTCCCCAAAGGTAGTCAAGTGTCCAGATTTGGAACTGCCTCCGTGGTCCGGTCTGCTAACGTCGTGAGTCTACCACGCTCCTTGTTTCCGCTTCTCAGCCTGCAGCACGGTCCCCTCACTGCTGCAAACACTAAGAAACTTGGTCAGTGGTGGGCTCACAGTCTTAACTGTATGGCAGCAATCACGTTGATAGTCACCTAGCTGTCTTAATTAGGTTGTTTGGTCATTGGGACCCGCACTCGCTCCCTGAATACACAAGACACACAGCCAGCACTCTACCATCCCCGGTACGCCCACAGAACACACAACGACTGTCAGTTACTCCAAACAAAGCTCCCAAGTTTTTCACTTACGGTCTGCCTGGGAGCAAACAATAGGTACCCAGGTGTGCGTTGAAGCACGTTGTGGGTGCACAGTCTGTGTCAGTCATTTGTTCTCTGTCACAGTCTCTCGTTCGTCTGCGGGAGTTTGGGTACTCCTACCATCATCAACAGCCGTTTTCCTTTGCGTTCCGTATTTTCTTGTCTGTTTTTTTGTCGCTCTTCCACCCAGTCCAAGTTGTACCTATATTGTGGAAAGAGACAATGGTCCAACCCCCAACCTGCTCCCACGCCCACCCATTTCCTTGGTTAATAGTTCCGTCAGTCATGTTCAATAAAGCGAGGAGAGGAGAGGAGAGGAGAGGAGAGGAGAGGAGAGGAGAGGAGAGGAGAGGAGAGGAGAGGAGAGGAGAGGAGAGGAGAGGAGAGGTCACAGCACACAGATAAAGGAAATATAACATTTTGCCAAATGGCAGTTTAACAAATTGTAACTTACGACAGAGTGATATCCATTCACTGCAAACAAAGTATTAACACACGATAGAAAAATACACAAACCACTGCAAAACAAAGTAATAGCGTACACAGCAAGCAAAGTCACACAAACATGATTATTATGACACAAGATCCAGCCTGTGACATATTTATGCAGGTCATGTATATTCTGTCAAACATAGCAAGAACATAGAAGCTTGTTAGGTTTAATCATTCTCTGACATAACAATGGGGATGTTTAACCAGTTGGGGAACTTTGTATTTGTTCTATGTACAATAGGGGTGTAACAATACATCATGACTAGAGATGTAACGGTATGAACATTTTATTTCACGATTATTGTGAACAAATTATCATGGTTATCAATATTATCACGGTATAGTTCAAATGTGCTGAAAAGGTTCAAAAAGTATAGTATATAACACACACCGTAATAATTTCACCAAGTTTTATATTAAAAAACCTAAATGACATTTGTATTACCATGCACTTTTTGTTTACATACAAATTAAACTTATGAAAAACATTTCAAATGTGCACATAAAAGCAATACCACCATTATAAACAAAGCAAAGTGCATGTAAGAACAAGGCCACCATGTAAACAAAGTCCGTGTGCAGGTGTTGATATTAAAATAAGACAAAACATGTGAAACTAGTCAAATATACAGCATGTTGTTGTATGTCCGTTCTCTGGGCCTACTTGTGCTTAATGTGCTGGCAGCGCAGCATAGCCTTTGGCTGTTTACCAATTTTGTCCGTTTGTTGCGTTCTTGGTATTGATAAATAGTAGCTTCCGCAACCCGCACTTTGGTCCGGGGAAAGACCGTTCACACAAACAACCCGGACAGGTATTTACTTGATGTGTAGCCTATGTTACTACCCTTATAGTCTCTCTTGTAATCATGCCCATTAGTTTACAGCAGAGGCTTTGTTTTCTTCAGTGCTCTAAAGTATTGGAAATTATTACAACACAGACTGTTGGCTTTAACGTTTGCTAGCCAAAGCTGTAGTAGCGAGCTAACGTAAACCAGTCAGCTATGTGCGGTGGTTGATATCCTACTACTACGGTTTTTAATAGTGCTTTAATGTGCGTGTAGTTTGTATTTTTCGCATCTCATGCACAGATCCTAACCAATAAGGGTTATATGTGATTTATAACCCCGGTCGAGTAACTTTCATACCGCAGCCGAGCGGAGTCTGACCCGGCATTAACCAAAGTTCCAACTCGCTGTCACTGCCTTCTGCCATGTTTTCCTTTAACCAAAACAAACCCACGTTACATGCTACGCTTGCTCGGTTTAATCTGAGAGACTTGCAAACTATGACGCAGAAATTGCATTGTTTTGCATTGTTTACACTTCAGGAAAAAAAAAAAGTTGTCTTTCATAATTTTTCTCTGTTCAAATTTGGTTTTTATATATCATAAGAAAATCGAATCGTGAAGTCAGTATCGTGAATCGAATCGAATCCTGACCAGAGTGTATCGTTACACCCCTAATGCACAACGCTGTTGTATATTTTTTTGCCTTTCTACTGTTTGTGTGTGTGTGTCTGGTCTAGCCAGGGCAACCCATTGTCGAAGCCGGCGCTGAAGAAGAGGCCTGGGAAGAGAGCTCAGCCGTTTCTCAGCACCAGTGGAAGTGAGGTGGACTCCCCCACCATCAGAGACAGAAAACGCTACAAAACCTCCAGCGCTCAAGGGACAAAACTCTCAAAGTAAGCAAACACTTTATCTGTGACTTCAGTTAGAGTAAAAAAAAAATCTGGGATTAGTTTATAAATTCTTTGTTTGTGCCTCCCAGAGTCTCGCCTCCTTCGGTGGGGCGCCATGTCACCCGCCGCAAGGGAGCGGCCACCTCAAAACTGCCCAAGGCCACCCTCAACGTAAGGCCAGGTTCCAAACCTAAGCGCCCCATCCTCTACTAAGGCCCTTGATAGTGATGCTCGAGCAGTCCTGAAGATATTTGTTTTCATTTGATTCATATTATTAGACATGCGTACGTAGCACCTGTCAGGGAAAATTCAGCTGGAATCCTTTGCACGAACTGTGTGTGTGTGTGTGTGTGTGTGTGTGTGTGTGTGTGTGTGTGTGTGTGTGTGTGTGTGTGTGTGTGTGTGTGTGTGTGTGTGTGTGTGTGTGTGTGTGTGTATGCGCACTCCACTAGGCCCTGAGGCCCCTGCAGAGCATCAACTCCTCTGATGACTTTGTCCAGGGCGTGTCGCAGGTCGGTGTGCCAGCGTTTCGGCGGCCAGCCAGCCGGCAGCCGCCCAGGACCCTGCAAACCAGCTCCGAGAGCTCGGCCAACGACCTGGAGAACACAAGGCCCACCCACCACTCACTCCGGGACCTGTCGCTCAACGAGTCTACTGTGGACCCCAGCCTCGCTCCCTGCCCGCGCAAACCCCTCTACTGCTCCACCCCCTCCGCGCCCCCTCTCAATCCAAATGCCCAGCATCAGGGTGCCAAACTGTCATCGACCTCTCAGTCCCTATCTGCACTGTTGTTTGAGATGGGATCTTTGAGCACGTCCCAAGATGAGCTGGAGCCTCCCAAGGGGCCCGTCTCACCCCCTGCTTCATGTCAGGACCTCAGTTCTGGGCTGAGGCAGCTCTCGGCCCCTGAGGAGACGCAGGGAGAGACAGAGGGGAAAGGGGATGAGCCAGCCGAGTGCCTGGCCGTTAGACGGAGGAGCAGCAGTTTCAGGCAGTCGAACCGTCGCCGTAGCGGTCACTGTGACGCAAAAGCCCTCAGGGCAAGAAAAGAAAATTGCCTCCATGAGGTCCAAAGCCATGATCTGTTCTCTTTGGTCTCCCTTGGCCCAGAGAGGGCCGGGGAGGAAACCAGCACCAGCAGCCTTTTTGTATCTGCGACAGGTGGAGTGGAGTGGCTGAGGGAGGTCCTAAAGGAGAGGTGCGTGGCCCAGCGCTGCGTGGTGCTCCTAGAGAGAGTGGACCAGCGGACCCCCACCGAGCCCCAGAGGGACAGCCCCTACTCCTCCTGTCTGGACTCCCCGCCGGCAGCCCCCCATCAAACCGTCCACCCATCTGGGCCCGCGGCCTCCGCCCGCTCCCTGAACTCGCTGTCGGAGGGTGGCACTCCGTTGGACTGCACAGACGACTCGCAAAACGGCCGGGAACCTGGAGCAGAGCAGAGCAACCCCTCCCACTCCGTCCAGTCCGCTGACCACACGGAGCTCTCCCCGGCCGTGGATACAGTGGACTCTAACCACCAGTCCAGACGGTCGCTGAGAAAGTCTCTGAGCGCCCAGACCGTCCCGAACGAGCAGAGCGATGCACCTCTGTCCCAGGCGAGTGCGGAAGGCGATGCACCGAGCAAGCGTCCCGGCGACGTTCCCAAGGGAAGGAGGGCCCCTGTGGCCCCCATAAAGAGGAGGCGGAGGAGCGCGTCAAGGGACCGCCCCGGGACGAGTCGTAAGGTGTGTGTGAGCGGCCCAAGCGTGAGCCGCTGGAAGGGCCGCGACAACGCCGGCACACACACCTTCCAGAGAGGCAGCGCCAAGGCGGAGGACTGCAGCATCACAGAGCTACTGGCCTCATACCCCACAAAGGCCAAGGTGAGAGGGACACACACACACACACACACACACACACACATATAAGACACACTCCTGCAACCACTGTGTTGAATTCCACAGTCATTTCCACACACAAAGTCAACCACAGACACTATTTACACTTTGTCATAGGTGCTACCCTAAATTTCCCCCCCTATAAACACACACAAATACAACTGTCAAATGAACCTACAGTGACACATGCCCAGTGAGTTTACGATGCCCACTGTGCTGTGCTGTGCTGTGCTGTGCTGTGCTGTGCTGTGCTGTGCTGTGCAGGGCTGCGTGGAGGCCCTGCTGCAGAGCCCCAGTGGGCTGCTGTCCACGCCTGGCGACACCAGCCGCCTCAACCTGTCCTCCCTGCTGGTGGACCTCAGCCCTTGGAAACACACCTGGAGCCGCCTCAAAGCCTCGCTCTCCATCCACCGCAGGACCAACGGTACATACACTCACAGTTTGTCCACTGCACATCGTCCTAATTGTTTTGTTTTGCTGGCTGAGAGATAAACATGTCACCATATCCCCTCTCAGTGGTCAACACTCCGATGAGGTTCCCACCGTCTCTGCTGGACACTCCCCGCAGGGCGGGGCTAGGAGACGTCAGTCAGGATCTGTTCAACACGCCCCTCCGTACGCCCCTCCCCCGACACCTCCGCTCGCAGCTGCTGAATAGCCCCTTAGCGGTATCTTCTCTCTCTCTCTCTCACACACACACACACACACTTGCATTCATTTTTTGTACACACGTTCCACACTCTGGCGCTCATTGTATGTTTTTCAGTGAATCTGCCTCACGGTATTCCTATAAATCATATTCTATCAAATTCTTTTGAATTCCAACGTTGGGGTTTCCTGTGCAAGGAAACACAGATGGGCACCATAATGAGCTAGCTGTGTGTGTGTGTCTGTGTCTGTGTCTGTGTCTGTGTCTGTGTCTGTGTCTGTGTCTGTGTCTGTGTCTGTGTCTGTGTCTGTGTCTGTGTCTGTGTCTGTGTCTGTGTCTGTGTCTGTGTCTGTGTCTGTGTCTGTGTCTGTGTCTGTGTCTGTGCCCACTCCCTGTCTGGGCTGCTCTAAGCGCCCTGCTCTCTGTTTCTCTCCAGAGCGGGTGTGAGGAGGACGAGGACCTGTCGGATGCCCAGAAAGTGTACGCCGAGTGCGGCCAACCGAGCGCCTTGGCCTGGGAGCAGTGCATCCCACCGCAGCGCATGAAGCTCTGCAGGAAGATCGGAGAGGGCACCTTCGGCGAGGTCTTCTCCACCACCAACGCTGATGGGAACACGGTGGCCCTCAAGGCGAGGCCTCGGGGCTGGGTCCTTATCAGGATAGGCTGGGCGTGGGGGGGATTGGGGGTCTGGAGGCAGTGGGATCTGACTTCAACCATGTCCTTCTGTTCTGTTTATTTCATGTTTTTATGTCGTTTTTTTTTGTCATGTCTTCTCTGGCTTTTTTTTGTTCCATGTGTACCGAAAAAGGTCTAATCTGTGTCTGTGTCTGTGTCTGTGTCTGTGTCTGTGTCTGTGTCTGTGTCTGTGTCTGTGTCTGTGTCTGTGTCTGTGTCTGTGTCTGTGTCTGTGTCTGTGTCTCTGTCTCTGTCTCTGTCCTCCTAGATCATCCCAGTGGAGGGCCGTGAGAAGGTCAACGGGGAGGATCAGAAGACCTTTGGGGACATCCTCCATGAGATCATCATCTCCAAGTACGATCAACCCACCCTCCCACCTCTACTGTCCTGAAGCGTCCTTTAAATACCCTCACACATGATCCTAGGGGCTTATGCTGTATGTATGTATGTGTGTGTGTGTGTGGGTGATCTTCTCAGGGAGCTGAGCAGCCTGAAGGAGAAGCAGCACAACCAGACCCACGGCTTCATCGGCCTCCACGAGTAAGAACCCGCCCCTCTGTCTCTGTCCCATGTTGCTTTGTCCTCCAGAGTGATCTGCGTTGTCTTATCTGCCCGTGTCTCTCTGTCTAGTCTGCACTGTGTCAGCGGCTGCTACCCCCCCGCCATGCTAAAGGCCTGGGACGCCTTCGACCGCCAGAAGGGTTCGGAGAATGACAGGCCAGGTATAGACCGACACACTCACACCCCTCCCTGCATCTAGCCCACGGAGCCACACCATGTCAGTCCATCAAGCTAGTTCTGTTCTCTGGTCCAATGTCACTCAACTAACTGTAGACAGGTTTACTTCTCTCTCTGTCTCTTTTTATCTCTCGCTCTGTCCAGATTTCTTTCACCGGCAGCAGCAGTTTCTCATCCTGGAGTTTGAGTTTGGCGGCAGCGACCTGGAAAACAGCAATGGAAAGGTACGGTTCTCCTACCGCACAACAACATCGCCCCCTCATATACACACCGTCGGACTCGTTTTAGTTGATGGTATTGCTTTCGTGTTGAAATGGTCTGAACGTTGAACCCTGCTGTTGTGCACTGTCAAGCTGGCGTCGCTGGTCGTCGCCAAGAGCATCCTTCACCAGGTGACTGCTGCGCTGGCTGTGGCTGAGCAGGAGCTGCGCTTCGAACACCGGTGCCCGCTCAAGCACACACATGCGCACATACACAATGTGGTGTTTGTCTCTGAGTGAGAGTGTGCTTACCTGCGAGGTCGTGTTTCAGGGACCTCCACTGGGGGAACGTCCTGGTTAAGACCACCAAGGAAAAGAAGGCCAGCTTCCTGCTCAACGGAGCGGACCACTGTCTGGAGACCAAGGGGGTGCTGGTCCGCATCATCGACTACTCTCTCTCCAGACTGGAGATAGGTCAGTCTGCTTCATATCTGTCTCACTCTCACTCGCTCTAGAGGTGTTGGACTCTAGAGGTGTGGCTTTCCTCCTTGGAACAGTACAGACATTTACCTGTGTCAAGCCTCATGAATGTGTGTGTGTGTGTGTGTGTGTGTGTGTGTGTGTGTGTGTGTGTGTGTGTGTGTGTGTGTGTGTGTGTGTGTGTGTGTGTGTGTGTGTGTGTGTGTGTGTGTGTGTGTGTGTGTGTGTGTGTGTGTGTGTGTGTGTGTGTGTGTGTGTGTGTGTGTGTGTGTGTGTGTGTGTGTGTGTGTGTGTGTGTGTGTGTGTGTGTGTGTGTGTGTGTGTGTGTGTGTGTGTGTGTGTGTGTGCGCGTGCGTGCGTGCGCGCGCGCGCATGCGCAGACGGCCTGACGGTGTCCTGTGACATCTCTGAGGACGAGGAGCTGTTCCTGGGCCAGGGGGACTACCAGTTTGACATCTACAGACTGATGAGGCAGGAGAACAGGTCAGTGGGTGTACTGTTACACTGCTTTGCTGGCGACCAGATACCTTCCAATCAGTGTGTGTGTTTAAGGGGGGGGGGTTGTAGTTAGAAAATAGTATAGTTTGAAAAATGTGAGGCTGTTTGCCGTAACAATCGGTAAATGTATAAACCTAATAAACCTATTATTAGGCGTAAATCTATAAGCCAGAAGAGCAACGGCCATATTCCCCATTGCCAAATATGGAGGCCAAACCTGCTTTTTGATGATTACGGTTGACATCTGGACAGCAAGTTTCCCTTTCTTTTCACGGCTCCATGCTCCACTTCAGGTTAGGGCCTACCGCCACATCTCTCTGCACTGTGTATATATTTTGGGCCCTTGAGAAGCTGACTGGCAGGACTCGACTTATTCTGTCCATAGTTGTATCTTAAACCTGATTTGAGTTGTGTGTCTGCTTTCAATCAAGATGGTTGTGTGTGTGTGTGTGTGTGTGTGTGTGTGTGTGTGTGTGTGTGTGTGTGTGTGTGTGTGTGGTCAGTAATAATTGGTGTGACTACCAGCCCCACTCCAACGTGCTGTGGCTCCACTACCTGTGCTCCAAGCTGCTTTCCATGAAGTACCGGGGGGCCGCAGGGAGGACCAAGGACACCCGAGAGGAGCTCCAACGTTTCCATGGCAACCTGCTCCAGTATCGCTCCGCCACTGAGGCACTGCAGAGCTGCCCTCTGTTTGAGCATGGATCTCAAAACAGCACACGCAGACCGTAGTACCGAAGGCACCGAGGCGATGGCCCCCTGTTGGAAATGAACATTCCCTGCCGGTTCAAGGTGGCATCTTGTTTGGCTGACGCTGGAGATTCCATCGTTTCAAAATATGCAAAACCTTTTTCTTATGTAAAAGCTCTGTGTTATTGTGTTGAACTACATACGAGTACAGTGTTTTTTGCATGTGATTATGGTTCTTTTTTCCTATCTTTTTGTTGGAAGGTTGTATAATTTATGATCAAATTCAGTCTCTGAGAGGAGTCTGGTTACCCTTTCATCCTACCTTATTTACCGTACTGTGATACCGTACTGTACTGTTGGTTATTTGAAATACATTTGTAATAATACTTTTGTGTGACGAGTCGTTTGTGGAGTTCTGTGCAGAACAGCCGCTGGGCCTGATTCTGCAGTTACACCTGTGATACACTTAAGTCTGCGAGAGAAAGAGGGTACATGTACAAAACAAAATATTTTATTCCCTTACATCAGTACATTATTATACATTTGCATTGAACAAGCTTCGTTTTGGTATGATCAGTCTCTTCTGAGTGTGGGTCTTAATTGAAAACGACTCAATGCTTCCTTTAGGAAATAGTTTTTGTTGGTGAAAGGAAGATAAGGTCGGCGATGGCTCCAACAAAGCAGGGCAGCATTGAGAGGTATTCCCACCAGACCCAGGAGAATGCTTAGGTAGAGGCCAGCCAGGCATGTGTGTGAGAAGCACTTTTTGGTAGGTCTTTCAGGCCATGTTGGTGAAATGGACTCGCTGGTAAGTGTGTGTGCTTCTGTATCTGGCAAAACAGTAATGTTCATGAGGCAACAAACATTATGGCGTAATATCCTTTTGTGTGCCTGTTCAGAAGGAAAAGTATTTCGTGAACCATTCCTGGTTCTGCTGGCCCCGCCCATCCGTCCCAGCACCACCTGCCCTCTGCTCCAAATATGGGCTCCTAAAAGAAAAAAAGCACAGGAAATAGGTTGAAATCTGCCTTTCGTCTTCACACTGTCTGAGTGAGGTCTTTGACATCCCCTGGCTGGTGTTACCTGATTGGCTGACCCGGCAGGTGTGGGCGGGACTCTTGGTAGGAGGAGGTGCCGTAGCGGATCCCTGCCTGGGGCGAGGGGCAGACAGGAAGGGGGGCGGTGGGGGCCGGCGTGGGCGGGGTGCAGGTGCGGGCGGCGGAAGACCGGGCCATGGAGCGGGGCAGGGAAGGGGAGGAATGTTGGCTGGGGGCGAGGGAGGCATGCCGGTGGGGGAGGGAGGAGGAGGAGTAGCGGATGGAAGGGTGAGGCTGAGAGGTGGCGGGGTGTGGGAGGGTGGAGGAGGAGTGCTGAGGGGCGGGAGAGGAGGACAAGGTCCTGTCCAGGGTGCTGACACGCTGTGGGGAGTCCTCAACACGTTTCCTCTGCGCCAACACAAGCACAAGATTCAAAGTAGCCCAACATCTCATTGTCTTGACAAAAAATGACATAGAATGGCAGTTGATTCACTCTGGCAGGGCTCCATACTGCCACCAATTTGGTGGCATTTGCCATCGTAAATTTGTCAGGTACCACTAAAAAAAGAATTGGTTGCCCCTGCTGCCACTTTTTGTGTGTGTGTATTTTTACTTATTTATTGATGTATTATTATTATTATTATTATTATCCTTATTTAAATCCTTAAGTCATTTTGGTCAAACAGTTTGGTGATTTTGTGTGATTATTTATTATTTTCCTTTAGCATTTCTTTCTCTGTCTCTTGTGTGGAACAGAATACCAAAGAGTATAGAAGCACCCTGGCCTTCTCCCGCACAAAGTAGCAACCTATAACGTTCAGGATGTAGATCATCGTTGCCGGCCACAAAACATTAAGAATAATGTAATATATCGATACGTTTTTGATTAAGAATAATATCCCACCACCAGTTTATGTGCTACTCCCACGAACTGAAAAATGCAGTGGCATCAGTGCCACCAGAGTAAAATATCAGTCTGGAGCCCTGCACTACACACTGCTGTATTTGTTAAGCGAAAGACATTTAGAGCACTTGAGAACCCAGGTATACTTGGGTCATGTCGTCACGTCCGCAACGTTTAAATCCACAGAAAAACATCCCAGCTCACCCTCATTGTTGGTGTGACACTCCCAGGGCGGGACTTGTTGTCATGGAGTCTGAGGGTGCTGTTGTCCCCGGCAACCGGAGGATGAAGCTGCAGCTGATGTTTTTCTTCCTGAAGGGGACATAAGCAATGTCTCTGAGCAACTATGTTTGTGGGTATGTGTGTCGGACTATGTTAACAACGTCAACTATGGTTGGAAATCTAAATAATGTATGCTGATGTTTCTGTCCATGCTCTTACAATGTGCCTAATGGCTGTCTGTCTTCTCGTATTTTAATCCATAAGTCCATAATGCATATTGAATATTCATACATTTGATGTGTTGTCATTGTAATGAGCACAAAAATGTATTATTTATATACGTGTTTGATGCGTTCTACTCTTGATGTGTGTGTGTGCGCGTGAGCGTGTGCTTGTGCGTGCGCACCAGTGTGCCACTCTCTCACCACTAAGCGTTTAATGAGCAGGTCCCTCTCTGTCAGTTTGTCCTGAAGTCTCCCCAGCTGCAGATCGTCACTGCGTGGCTCTTTCCTCCTACACTTCTCCTCTCGCTCACGCAGTCTGAAACACACACACACGCACACACATTGCAAAATCCCATATTAACTACTCACACACACATACAGTATCTGCCCACCGTCCCTCGTGATCAATGGGTCTGAGAGAGATTATAGCGAAATAAGAGTCGGATTATACTTATCTCAGATTAACCTGACTATTTTGTACTGGAGCGCACCGAGTGCATGGTGCGTGCGTGCGTGTGTGTGTGTGTGTGTGTGTGTATGTGTGTATGCGATACTTACTCTGTTTCCAGAGCCACGATGCGAGCCTGCAGGTGTTTCTGGGCACTGCTGTACTCAGACACCAAACCCTGAATCTCCCTCTTGTGCTCCCTCTGAATCTCCTCCACTTCCGCTCTCCTCCTCTCCTCCTCTGTTCGCCTGTGGCGCTCCTCCTCCTCCTCCCTCCTTGCCACCGCTTCGCGGGTGTTCTCCTCTCTCCTCTCCTGCCAGCGTTTTTGGGTCTCCTCCAGTCTTTCCATCTCCTCTGTCAGTCTCTCCACTTTCTCTTTCAGCCGTCGAGACTCTTCCTCCAGCTGGGAGTCTCTTTTCCGGGGGGTGTCTGCTCGTCTCTCCTCCTTCTCTCCCCCTTCACCCTCCTCCTGGGCTGGTCTATAAAGCAAAGCGGCAAAGAAAGGGGAGACGGGAGAGAGTAAGAATAAGACAGTGTCTTAAATGACCGTGGAACTAAAAGTTGCTTTAAAGCAACGTTTGAACTGATGTTCAGTATCTTAGGTAGTGGAGTGCCTACCTGTCCTTCTGCTGTTCCTTCAGTGCAGCGTTCTCCCTCTGCAGCTCCGCCAAAGCACAGCGGCTCTCGTCTAGCTGCCTCTCAAACACCTGCCACTGGTTCTGCTGCTTCAGGTCCTGTTCACATACACACACACACACACACACTCAAAATGTAATGACTTAGCCTGCCCACGGTAATGTGTGTGTGTGTGTGTGTGTGTGTGTTTGTTTGGGAGTGTGACTTACCTGCTGCAGGGCCATCATCTGTGTGTGTGTTTGTAGTTCTGCCTGGAGGTCCTCTATCTGCTGCATGTGTCTCTGGGTCATCTGTCTGCTCCACTCTGTGTGCTGCTGGGTGAGCTCCGCCCGCTGCTTATCTGAACACACACACACACACACACATACACACACAGAAACAATACAAACACACAATGTTTCAGTTTCACACAATGTGCACACATCCCCCACCCCAAAACAAATACAAAGATCAAAATCAATTTTGGGCACTGCAAAAGGCCCCTTACTATAGTCACTGTTGCCATGGAGAAGTGATTTGCACAGCAATAGGGACATGTATAGTTTGAGCACCTTGTCTGTTTGGGGTGTGTGTGTGTGGGAGGTGGGGGTGGGGGTGGGGGGGGTGGAGGGGTTGGTTGGTTGCTGTTACCGAGCTGTAGGTGGTGCAGAGTCTGGAGTCTGCTCTTCTCTGTCTTCAAGTCCTCCTGGTCTTGTCTCTCCAGAGCCTGCAGCGCCTGGGTGTGCCTCTCCTCAGCCAGCGAACGGGTTTTTGGGTCTTCCTACACGCCAGGGGAACAGACACGCGCAAAGATGTAGGTTTCATGTAGGTCATTACCAAAGTCTCTGCCTCACCTCACAAACACACATACACACACACACACACAGGCACAGACAGAGTAGTATGTTGCCTCTTCAATCTAGCGTTTCGCTCTGCTCTCACTATTCCTAGTGCACCTAAATTATTCATCACAGAGAAAACCCTTTGAAAGAGTAGAGTGTGTGTGTGTGTGTGTGTGTGTGTGTGTGTGTGTGTGTGTGTGTGTGTGTGTGTGTGTGTGTGTGTTTACCTGCAGCTGTTCTCTCAGTTTTTTGTTCATTTCCATGGTCTCCTGGACCTCCTTCCTCAGCCTTTCAATCTCCGGGTTGCCATGGCAATCCTCTTCCAGGCTGGACCTTTTCCTGTCCACCTGCAGTAAAAAAAAACGTGACAGTTATGTGTCAAACTCGGACACCAGAGGATTTGGGATAACTCTCCCGTAAGTTCTTCCTGCAGTATATTCCATTTAACCTAACTGGAAGACACAAGAAGATAGGATAAAAGGATTTATTAAATGTATTGACTGGTTTATTGTTTATTTGGCTTTTCGTGAGACTGACTTGTGACTGAAGCTTGGCTAGTTGGGTCTGCAGGTCATCTATGTCCGCCTGCATCTCCTCCTCCCGGATCTGCAGTCTCTGCTCCCCCTCGGCCACAGCGGCATCCAGCTCCGTCCTGAACTCCGCCCTCAGCTGCTCCTCGCACTCCGACCTGGAGCCGTGCAGACAGACGTCAGAAATGACAGAAATGAGCCCCAAAGTGAACCGGGTTGGATCTAATCGAAGAATCACTACGGAGAACCCCTCCTTGTGCACTCAGAACTCTTGGAGCCTCACTGGAGGAGAGTATCTCTACTGCGGGCTTTTATTAGAAGAACGGAAGCGGTGGAAGTTGCAGATTGTGGCGGAACTGTGCCGTGCCGCCCTCCTACCTGACTTTGTCCTCTGTGGTCCGCTGGCTCTGATCCAGAAGGTTCCTCTCTGTGGTCAGCCTGCTTTGCTCCAGGACCTTCTCCTCCAGCCGGTGCTTCTCTGCCCTCAGAGAGGAGATCTCCCGGTGCTGTCTCTCCCTCTGCCTCTCCGACTCTTCCTGGGTCCAGGCCAGCCGGCTTTGGGTCTTCTGTAGCTCCTCCCCCAAACGGGAGCAGGGTCCGCATGAGGGAGGGGGGTCAGAGGTCAGAGGCTCCCGGCTCTCTTGTTGTTTGATAACTGTTTCTAATCTGAGGATCTGAGAAACACAGACAAAGAAACACCTCTCTAATTACATTTCACAATACTTTAATATGAATTATATCTAACTGCATTCTGTCTGTCGAATGTAAAAGTAAATGTTTGTCACAGGGCTTGTTCAATACATGCAGAACATAGAAAATAAAGCGTGAATGGGTTTGCTTTTGATTAGTAAAAGTGATGAAACCTTGAGCCTTGACCTCTCACCTCATTGGTGGCTTCCCTCAGCTGAGTCCTGAGCTCCTCCCTCTCTTTTTCCAGCCCTCTGTGCACTTCCTCAAAACCCCTCCTCTCTTTCTCCATGTGTGCACACACCTGTAGACCGCACATACGGAATTTAACGAATCTTTTCTTACAAAACTATTCTGGGATCGACGTAATCTCATTGAACAAAATAACAATCACAAACAACACTACACAACTGAAAAGTTACAGTATATCAACTACAAAAGATATTTGTAGCCCATATGTGAAGGACAGGAAGTGATCATCTAACCTCCTGGCTGGCCTCCCGCTCAGAGCTCAGGACTTCCCGTGCACTCTGCAGCTCAGCTGCGTGCCTCCGCATCACCTCCTCAATGGCCTTCCGCACCTGGTCCTTCAGCCTCCTCTTGTCTTCCTCTGCCTTCTCGGCCAGTCGCCGCTTCTCCTCATCTAAGCTCCTCTGGAGGTGGGCCTTCTCCTCCGTCAGCCGCTCCCGGTTCCCCTCCAGCTGGGAGTGCACGTGGCCTTTCTCCAACTCTATCTCTTTGTACAAGCGCTCCATTTCTTCCTCCTTGTCCTTCCGCAGGCGGTCTTTCGCTTCGACCATGTCCCTCTGCAGCCTCTCCCTCTCCGCCTCCCTCTCGCGCTGTAGTTTCCGTTTCTGCCTCTCCATCTCGACGCTCAGTTCGCCCTTCTCTTTCTCTAGCTCCTGCCTCAGCCTCTCTCTCTCGTCCTCCATCTCCTGCTGCATTTTTTCTTTCTCTTCTTCCGCCTGTTTTCGGACCCGCCGTAGCTCTTCTGCTTGAGCTCTAACCATCTCTGACCGCAGGCTGGCCAGGGATTCAGCGTGCTGCACACACGCGCACACATGCGCACACACACACACACACACACACACACACACACACACACACATCATTAGTATACATGAGTGAGTGAGTGAGTGAGTGAGTGAGTGAGTGAGTTGTGTTGTGTTGTGTTGTGTTGTGTTGTGTTGTGTGTTGTGCGTGTTTGTTTCACCTGGCGTATCTGCCGTGCATGGTCGTTGTTCCTGCCGCTGTTCTGCAGCTCCAGCTCTCTGTTCCGGCTCTGGAGTCGGCTCACATGGCCTCGCATCTCATCCACCTCAGAACACACGCACGATTCACAGCCCCCACGGCTCAATATCTCCTCTGAGACACACACACAACACACACGCACACACGTAAAGCACAATGATTGATCATCCCCTTGAGTGTGTAGAATTAAAACTCAAACAAAAGGCAACAACAGCACCTTTTAGATTATGTTATAAATCTCATACAGTTGATGAGGGTCTTATGTTGATTGCGTATGCAAAGCGGGTCGCAGTCCAGGCTAAGTGCAATACATGCATTTATTTTGCATATGACGCGGTGTGCTGCTGGCTGCTTACCTGCTTTGCTCTGCAGCTCATCCTCCTGGAGCAGCAGCCTCTCCTTAGCAACGGCTAGCTCCTCTTCCGCCCGCTTGGCACCGCCCTCCGCCTCGCCCGCCCGCCTCCGACTCAGCTCCAGTTCCTCTTCCTGGTCCTGGAGACGAGGGGAGAAGACAAGTGTGTAATATTATACACTTGCTAAAAATATAATATTGTATAACATAATATTCATGATATATTGTAAGGCAGACATAAAGGTAGAGCAAAGACAGAGTAAGAGAGAGTATAAGGGGAGGGAGAAACCGAGAAAAACAAGCGCAAAGAGAGGAATGAATGGAGAGAGATTAGATTGTGGAGGCTAGCTGTAATGGTGAACTTTTTCTGTATCCAGGGAGGATCTGAAGGCCGTTTTGTGCCATGGTGATAATGGTGGTTTAGGACTCCATCCTGTCCGAACCCCTCATTAACAGACATCACGCAGGGAGAACAGCACTTAGTAAGGACAGCCTGTGGTTACAAACGCAAGCTAACAAGCGCGCACACACACACACCCACACAAACTCCCTTGCAACACACTCATGTGCACGACGCATCAACACTGTACTGTCGAAATCAGAGCGTTCACAATCTGCCTCAATAGAGCACACAATGTATTGGGGTGTGTGTCTTACTGTGTGTGTGTGTGTGTGTGTGTGTGTGTGTGTGTAGGTGTGTGCATACCTGTATTTTCTCTTGCATTTTCAGCATGCCTCTCTTGCTCTCGTTGAGCCTCTCCAGGTGTGTCTCCACCTCTGCCTCCGCTCTCTTCACACGTTCCCTTAGTGCACTGTGCATTCCCTTCTTCTCCTCCTCTTCTCGCTCCTCCCACTTCCGCCTCTCCTCTCTCCATTCGGCCTCCATTTTCTTCCTGCTTTCCTCTTTCTCCTGTTCCACCTCCCTCATCTTCGCCTGCCATTGCTCCCTCTCCTCCTTCACCTCTCTTTTCTTCTCATCCTCTGCCTGATCCCTCTTCTCCCTGAGAGCCTTCACCTCCACGGAGAGAGCCTTCACCCTCTCCATGTCTTCCTTTTCACCTGTCTTTTTCTCCTCCTTTGACCTCTTTCTGTCCCTCTCTCTAATCTTTTTTTCCTCCTCTACCTTCTTTCTCTCATCTTCCCATTTATTTCTCTCCTCCTCTCTTTTCTTTCGCTCTTCTTCTGCTGTCTTCCTCTCATCTTCTGCTGTTTTACGTAGCTCTTCACACAGGGCTTCAAGGCTCTGTGCCTGTTCCCTGACAGTTTCCAGTTCCCTGCCCAGCTTCTGGCTCTTTTCCTGGGCACTGCTTAGCTGGGCCTGGGCATCTTGGAGGTTTAGCTCAGAGGCTTGGAACTTCTCCTCAATGCCTTTCTTGAGCTCAGCCTCAGCCTCACGCTCCCTATCCCCCACCTGGGCACGGAAACTGTCGAAGTCTGCCAGTACCTGGAGGCACATGGTGTGGACATGTCACAAACACTTAACCATAGTGAGGCTGAAAGATAGCCGCACAGACAGATAAGTGGATGGATGGATGGATAGATACCTGAGCCCCAGCCCTTTGCTGCTCATCCAGAGACTCCTGAAGTTCGAGGAGCCGTGTCCTAAGCACTGAGCCCTCCCCCTCGTGGCAGGTCTCCACTATAACCCGGTGCAGCTCCTCCCGGTGGGCGTGGCTGATGGCCTGCATGTCCGCCTCCTGCTCCTCATTCTTAGTGTTCAGGGAGTAGATCACCTGGAGGAAGGAGGTGGGGGGGTTGAGGTTGAGGGGAGCGCAACAGTTGTAGGTTAGTTCGAACAATGGTTACTGACTAGTTGGTGGCCGAGGCTAAGGCGAGGAAAGAACCGGGAAGTACACCGAACCTGTGGTCACACAACCAAAGCCTTCGCCCAGTGGTGTCAAACAATCTCGGCCCACCACGTGACAGGCGTAGGGCACTTTCCTCAAATTGTTATTAATGCGTCCCCCCGTGTGAAGAGTCCTGCAGCAGCACGGGAAGCACCCGGTGAAATACAGCCCGTGCCTCTCCTCCGTTCGCCTTTCCCCCCGGCCTCCGTCTACTGTGTCATCATCTGCTATTACTGACCCTGACGGCTCACTTATCACCCGGCAGAGGTGCCATTTGTGCACACACGTTTTTAGCTTGGGTGTGTGTGTGTGTATATGTGTGTGTGGAGGAGGGAAAAGAGCTCGTATTTTACCACGACGCCTGTCTGTCTGTGAGATCACAGCTGGCATAGCATTGCAGGACGTTCCCCTGCATGTGTGTGTGTGTGTGTGTGTGTGTGTGTGTGTGTGTGTGTCTAAATGCATGTGTATCACTGTCTTGCTTTCACTTTACCACAGATCTATCGTCCACACGACCCCTGTGTGTACATACCACAACTAGGATCCTCTCTCCCTCCTGTCTGTCACACACCACATGGCATTTCCCTCTGCAAGACATCCAGTCACGTCATGAAAGATTAACTTTGACCTTTGAACCATGACTCAGAGGGACGAAGGGGACACCGAATGGAGGATGAGCTGCATCGAGGGCAGTGTGTGTGTGTGTGTGTCTGTGTGTGTGTGTGTGTGTGTGTGTGTGTGTGTGTGTGTGTGTGTGTGTGTGTGTGTGTGTGTGTGTGTGTGTGTGTGTGTTTGTGTACAGTATGTCCTTGCCCCTGCCTGTCCGCTTCGGTTAGTTTGAGAGAGATCCTTCGGGACCTCTCTGGTGATTGGGTCAGTGCGGAGTTGGGAGATACACTGTGATTGGACAGTATGTCCTATTTGACACAGCCATAAATATTCCCTTGCTCTGTGATTGGTCCATGAATCTATCTCTCTTGGTCAGCTGGCTACTCCTGTAAATCCCTTCTCCAGATCGCCGGATCGATCCGCCCAGTCGATAATATTATTCATGTTACCTCACAAAGGCCACTGGCTACCACGATTGAATATAACTTCAAAGTCAGCAAAGTATAAAATGCATATTAATGTCCAGTGTAACTGGGTTCAAGCTGTTGTGGCTACATGGAGCTCTGTTGGAAAGGGATTGGAGGTCTGGCTTTTGCACAGAAATACCAACAGACACATCTGATAGACACGCACACAATGCAAGGAGAATGCAGAGTGCCAGAGTACTGTGCAGAGAGCTATGCTACCCTTTAATCTATATAAGCTTGGTGACTCAGAATTAGATCTGTCAAACGGTGTGTGTGTGTGCGTGTGTGCGTGTGTGTGTGTGTGTGTGTGTGTGTACGTGTACGTGTACGTACTGTATATGTGTTGTTGCTACTGTACAGACCATTGTCTGTTAATGGGTCAATGGCTGCACCCAATCTTCATGTGGCAAAAAGAAAGCCTACTGTTCTATATGTGTCCTCCTGAATCATGTGTGTGTGTGTGTGCGTGTGCGTGTGCGTGTGCGTGTGTGTGTGCGTGTGTGAGAGAGTGTGAGAGTGTGAGCATGAGTCAATAAGTCAGTGAGGGAGGAGTGTTGCGTTGTACGCTCGTACAGAACAGCTGGCCTGCCATGTCCAGCCTCCAAACTTCACTCCCTCTCTTCCGTTCACTCCACCGTGAAAACACACTCGAGCATGCTGCTGGTATCTCTTTAGCTCTCCTCGTCTAGTGGGGAGCACAACGGGGTTTTGTGGGGCACCGGTCGGACAATCACGCAGGCTGCACTGGAAACCGGGAATGGATGGGGGAAAATTAGGTCGAGGGCAAGTTGTGTGCTGGGATTGGGGTAACGTTATTGTACACCGTGTAAGTGGTACTGAACAGGTTGAGAGTGGGAGTGGACAGCGTGCGTTTGTGTGTGTTTGTGAGAGAGAAGAAGAGGGGGAGGGGTATTCTGGCATGATTTAAGATGAAGAGGTCTAGGGGTACAGACGAGTGTTTGAGTTAGAGATACGGTTACCTCCTCTGACCCATTTCCATGCCCTCACCCAATCCCCCGTCCCCAATCTGCCTTCCAAAAGCAACACGCCAACGAGCCATGTGTCGCCTGCCTCGGAGAGTCACCCTCAAAGATAAATATGCTTACACGGAATATCATATGTGACGAATCTCGTCTTTCACAAGCGGCCCGGGTGTCTGCGTGATTTACGGCCACCCTCCCAGTGCTGAAACGGTCCGATGGGGGCATGGATGGGAGATTGGGCCGAGAACGGCCGCAGACCACAGAGATCACGGTGCAGGAGAGGAGAGAGCACTGTGGTAGTTTGGAGGAGCGGAGGCATTGGGGTTACGATATGTTATCCCTAATGGAGAGAGACACAAGTGCTGACCCCTCGCCTGGGTCACCTGCTTGCGCGTGCACGTACACGTATTTTGGAGAGAGAACGATAGGTGCCTTTGATAAGAAGTCGACCAGAACAGCGGTTATCGTGGGCAGAGCCCACGCGCACACACACACACACACACACACACACACACACACACACACACACACACACACACACACACACACACACACACACACACACACACACACACACACACACACACACACACACACACACGCACACCTTTAACCTATCTACACAGAGAGGAGAAAACGTTCAGGGGATGGGACTGAAGGTTGTAACTGCACAGTCATCAGTAATTGTCAGGTCCTTCCTCTGAGTACACACATGGACGGACACAGGGTTTAAGGTTTATACTTTGAGACTGCCCAGCAACCCAGGCGTTTGGTTTAGAAGCAACAGAGAGAATCCAGTCAAATAACGACAATTATTTCACTTAAAGGTATTTTCATAAAATATGGATCCCTATTAGAGATTGAAAACTGGCATGGATCAACATTAAAGATGGAAAACGCCATCTTCTGTGGACAAACGTGATGCACACATTACAGTCTGCTGTCAGTCATACACACACACAACACAACATACGCTGGGAGAATCCCTAATTGTCTTGTAATCGCATCTGATGCCTACACAGCCCGACCACAGATCAGCTTTTAATAGATGGCTCAATCAGTGGTTTGTTTCAGTTCACCTCCCTTAGTGAGTCACTTTTTATTTAGAGAAATGATGCATCATTGGCGTTAATCGACCGAATAAAAACAGCGAAGATAACATATTTCCTTTGCTTATTGTCACTAAAACACTCGATGCCCATCGGCCTAATTGAAGGGCATTCATTATCACCATGAATTACCAATCTGACCAAAGCGAGTTACAATAGGCCTGCGCGCCTACGTTGTGACGGACTCCGTGGCGCGCAAATGTCCTTGTTTACTGTCTTACCTTTGTGAGCTGTGCAATCTTCTTACACATCTTGCTGTGCATCTGGTAGTCGTACAACTCCTGCTCGATGTTCGGGAACTCTGCCGCAGCCCCGTTAACTGCGCCCTGGTCTGAGGGCTGCGCAGCCTTACCGGCGCCTGAAGCCATAACCCCAAGGGAACTTCCCAAACGGGAGCAGTCACAATAATCCTACCGATCAGTGGAAAATCCACGCAAAACCTTTAACGTTCACAAATTAGACTCATTCCGCTATCGACAGAAGCAGCACCCCTGCTTTGGGCCGTGGCGCAAGCAACATGGTGGGAAACATTCGATAAATCGGTGGGGTTCCCTCCTCGTGCGTTCGCCCCCAGCTGTCCGCCCTGTGATCGCGGAGGTCACAGACTGGAATTCCATCGGGGACGCGCTCACGCCGTCCGACCCGTCTATGCTGTCAACTAATTTTATTCTAACGGAGAGCAGACAAGGATAAAGGCATGTTTTCCAACCACCTGTCTCGCGGCAGGGGCGGAGAGGGCGTGCGTATACGGAGCATTACCGGAGACAGCTCGAGCGCACTACTGCAGTGCTGCCCCTCCCCTTTCTGGTGCTGCTGTATCCACGACTGTATCAACGAGAGGGAGGGGGGTTGGCCAATTCGTTTGAACACATTTTTTGGTGTGAAACTACAGTATATCAGGCGAATAAAATGTGCTTCAAATCTCCACGGCTATTGGAAAGCAAATTTTTTGGAAGTCAAGCTAAAAAAATTTGCGTTAAGCAACATTTCTATATCTTCTTGGCCTGAGACTATTTTGAAAACTGACCATTGACAATAAAATAATATTCTGTTGTTATGTGTTACCATGTCAGACAAACAATATGTATTTGAAGGTTTCTTACAAATAAGCGTGTTTGAAAACGCAGAGATTTTACAAACAATGTAGTTGGAGAACTACAGGTAAAATTGGTTAAAATGACGGAATAATGCCAGGTTAGTCTGCAAAGCAAAATGAATTAAACGAGATGACAATTGTTTACTTCACAATAAAAAACAAAACGTAATTCACTATTTGGAATGGAAACTTATGTTATGGACTAGATATTTCCTTACCTATATGCCTACCTTCCAAGATATCAATAATAAGAATGATAATAAAAAATGACAATAGGCTATAGGCTCAACTGTTTTCCCAATAGGTAATTTATAGTTTCAAACCATGACTTGAATCCACGGATATATGCCTGATTTGCAGCCTAAATCCAATATCGTGCCCTCTCAGGGCTGCGTTTGTCGAGCCCGAAGCTGTGAACAGCTGCGCCCACAGGGCCCCGGTGTCTGAAAAGCCTCTAGCAACATATGTGGCCTTCTTGTGGTGATTTTTATTTAACCTATGTCTAGACGATATTATGACCACAATTAAATTATTGTAGTATAACATATTTGTAATGGTCTAATTCTCGTTTGCTACTGCTTATTGTAAATTCATATCAGCTTTCCGGACAACTCAAGCACAAGACAGACTATTTTATTGACTTATGATTAATCAAAATGATATTATTACTGTGATAGCAGTACAACTCTAATTGCAATATCAGTGGAACAGTTGGGAGCGCACGGGGAGAAATGCTAAATAAAAGCAGAGTTACATCCCATGAAAATACAATATATCATATTATGTTTATGCTCAAAATATGTTCATCATGTATGTGTGAGCGGAGGACTGACGTACTGACGTAGCGTGACCACTTCTCTCGAGAGTATCTGGAAACGTCAGCAGTTGAATTTAAAAACAGGCGGCAGAGCAACTGAAAGCTTAGAGCATTGAGAATTACGAAGTAAGAATTAGCTAGTTTACTATCTCTTTTAGCTAAGATATGTTGCTTGGTTGCAGACAATTAAATCACATAACTATCTAGTTTGTGTAATTTTATGTGTAGAGCTTGTGAATGTCTTATGTAGCATCTCTAGATTGCTAGCTTGTAAACGCGGCGCTGTTTCTGGTTATGTGTGTTCATTGTGGGCAACATTGTCTTTTCGAAACCGTATTATTTACGCTCGTTCGTCGTTGAATTGTTTAAAAAAAAAAGTAAAGCATGGATCGAGACAGTTTTTGGGTGGAGACACTGCCAGTGTTGTTCTGGGCACATCCTCCATGGAAAAAAACAATTCCGCGTAGACTGATTAGAAGTCCCTCCTGCCCTGTCCTCTGGGGTTGAGACTAGAAGTGGTTAGCAACTTGCAAGAAGCAAGTTCAACGCCTACGGAAACAAAGAAACCTGTACCGAGCCAATAGTAGTTTTGTTATATTGCTATTTGAGTGCCCAATTTGCATTATCACAGCACATTTTCACGCGTATTACTGTCTCTTGTCTTTTTTTTCAGGAAAGCCAACATGACTGCAAACAATGAGCTCGACATTAAAGAGGCGTTTCTGCGTGCTCAAAAAGGCCACAACAACAAGGCCAAACTAGTGGAAAGCCTCAAGAGCCGCTACAATAAGGTAACGTCCATCCCTTTGGATGGCACTATGAACTTCTAGTACATTTAACTCTCATACACACCGATTTGTTTTCATTTTTGTTCTAATGTTTTGCTATTCCTATGAGCATTGTTTTTTGTTGTTGTTGTAACTACTGCTGAAATTATGTTTAATATTTGGGGGCTTAAACATTCTGTGCCCAAGATTCTAATGAATTAGAGAATGTGTGGATCTACAGTCCACAGTTGCTTTATTGCTCAACAGCTGTTGAAGTGTTGTGATTAATTACAGTGCAGTACCTCTGTATCAATATCCTGTCCTAGGGACCCTAAGGAGCGGGTTACATTATTAGATCAAATAAAACGTTTTCTGATTGTGCCTAGAAGTTGCCACATGTTCATGTGTACATTTGACAGGATACAGTGTTTAAATAAAACCTAAGTTAAAGGGTTTTACCAGAAGGGGCTGTGCAAGAATTACGCACACTGCATAGTAACCCAACCGGGACATTCCCCAAGTAAATCGTATTTTCCCCGTCTTTTGCTATGTGGCTGTGATGACGTGACGTTCAGTTGGAGGATAAGACGCCCTTCCATGAGGAGTTTGTTTACTACCTGAAGTATGCCATGATTGTGTACAAACGTGAGCCAGCGGTGGAGAATGTGATCGAGTTTGTGTCCAAATTTGCGACAAGCTTTGAGTCTCCTCCCAAGGAGGGAGAAGAAGAAGAAGAGGATGAGGATGAAGACGATGAGGACGACAACCCTTTCCTGGGCTTTATCTTCAGTTTCTTGCTGGAGGTACAAAGAGCGCAAACACTACTAATACATAAACAACAGCAAAATGTTGTTGATATTCACAAAATCCTATTTTTTCTTTCTTCAATTGAGCGTGTGATTAGAGTTGTAGATGCTTATATTTTAGCAATTATGCTCTGGTTTGATTTTTGTTCGGACTACTATTTCTCCAGCCAATGTCTCTTTCTCTTTCTGTCACTCCTTCTCTCCTTTCCAGTCCCACAAGGCCAACAGCCACGCAGTGCGGTTCCGCGTGTGCCAGCTGATCAACAAGCTGCTGGGCAGCATGGCGGAGAACGCCCAGATAGACGACGACCTGTTTGACAGCATCCACCAGGCCATGCTGGTCCGCGTCACCGACAAGTTCCCCAACGTGCGCATCCAGGCCGCCCTGGCCATGGCCCGGCTCCAGGAGCCCCAGAACCACGACTGTCCCACCGTCAAAGGTATGTCTTGGGGCTGATGCTGGTGCTGGACAACTGACCAACCCAATCGGCTAGTCCTTCGCGGAGTCACAGCTCTAGCAAGGCAACATAGGTTGTTTTGCAATTCTGACCAGACATAGGCAGTGGCGTGGTGGACAGAACATTTTACAAGGGGGGCCACGAGGGGCACAGGCGAAGTGAAAGGGCAGCCGCCACTAGACATAGGTATTAGAAGAATAAATAGGGATGTTTTAAGTTGTTCACTTTTTTGTAACAGTAACTAAATTCATTAGCAGTAAACGGGACATGCTGCACAATATATTGTGTAATTATCGTCCATATATTCTTTTTTTAATGGTGCTTTATTTTTAAGGTACGTTCAATTTGTCCCCCCCCAAAAATCCAATAGGTAATTTGTTGTTTCGGAGCAGTATACTGAAAGCAGCAGAAAGGTAGTGCTGTGTGCACTTCAATATCTTTTTATTATTGCAAGAAATATCGTTATCGCAATATTCAACAACGTTATCGTATACTTTCCTCATATCGTGCAGCCCTACTGTAGTTCTACGACTCAGCATCTTGAAAGTTTAAAACACCTCATGCTGTGGTGGAACAACAAGTAGACTTAGTGAGTCGTACAGTGTCTTAACATGTCAGCTAATTTTTCTTAAGAATGCTTTTTGGGGTCCTGGTTTTTATGTTTGTATCTGTCCGTCTGACTCTTCTTGTGCCTAGCCTACCTGCTGATCCTGGAGAACGATTCCAACCCTGAGGTGCGCCGCGCTGTTCTCTCCTGCATTGCCCCCTCCTCTCTCACCCTGCCCAAGATACTCAAACGTACCCGGGACATCAAGGAGAGTGTCCGCCGGCTGGCCTACCAGGTACACACGCTCTAGTGTTTCACCAACCTGTTGTTATTATGGTGAGCGGCTTCAGTGATCCTATTACAGGATGTGCTGCGTGTCTAAATGGAGTGATTTAAGGAGACTTCCTGCGAATGCGCGTTGTGTGTCACGTTTCAGGTCCTCGCTGACAAGGTCCACATCAAAGCTCTGAGCATCGCCCAGAGAGTCAGCCTGCTGCAGCAGGGTCTGCACGACTCCTCAGGTACCGTGTGTTTGTGCAAGCGCCTACAGTCATTTGAGAGTGGGAACACTGACCTTTTCAAAGTGCCGCATGCGCACACAATTCTGACTCGTGTGTGTGTATGCGTCCCCCAGATGCAGTGAAGGAGGTAGTGCGTCGGCGTCTCCTCCCGGCCTGGCTGCGCCTGATGCAGGGAGACGTGCTGGAGTTCCTCCACCGGCTGGACGTGGAGAACTGTGCCCAGACAGGACTGGACACCCTTACCGCCCTGTTCAGCAACACCCCGCCTGAGGACCCGCTGCAGAACAGAGTGCAGCTGGACAACAGGTAAACATACACACATAGTTTATCCACATTATGCTTCAGTGAGAGAATGTGTGCAGAATGTTGTTCTTCGTGTGTGTGTGTGTGTGTGTGTAGGAAGCTGATCCCACAGGAGTTGCTGAGCTGTGAGAGCGTGCTGTACTGGAGGGCCCTGTGTGAGTTTTTCAAAGCCAAAGGAGACGAAGGAGAAGAGATGCTGGAGCAGGTCCTGCCTGAGGCCGCCATCTACGCCGACTACCTCTTCGGGTAAGGCAGATAACCCCCCTCTTAATTTCACTCGTACCCGGTAGCTCCTAGTAGTCTTTTAGACAATTCATATACAATTCATGTCATATTCACCATGACCAAGTGTGCGTGTGCGTGCGCGCGCATGCGTGATGTGACATGGTCATAGAAGGGGTGCAGACGTATTGCCCACACACTGCTATCATCATTAGCCTCACCCTGATGTTCATTTATTAGAGTACAAACGCTTCGCTCCACTTTATTTGCGACCTTGCTGTTGCTAAGTCAGTTCCCTAAAGACCCCCCCTCCCCCAGGTACCTGAAGGGAGTGCAAGTGCTGTCAGAGGAGCAGAGAGCGGACTTCGGCCAGCTGGAGCTGGTCATGACCAAGGAGTTCATCTCCCAGCAACTCATCCACCTCACCGGCTGTCTGGACACCAACGAGGAGGGGGGCAGGTCAGAGCAAGACAAGGAGAGGTGGAGGCAAATGGGACTCGGGGAATGTCTGCATGTGTGCTAGCGAGTAACTGCTGTGCTGACTACTGTTCCCACAATGCCTCTGGGCCTTAGGAAGCAAGTGGTGGCTGTGCTGCAAGAGATGCTGGGACTGCCCCAGACCCCTCCTTCTCTGGTGTCCCTCCTCACCGAGAAGCTCCTCAGCCTCATCGCCGACGACAACAGGCGCGTGCAGACTGTAAGTTTGACATGCGAGAGCCACTCGCCAGCACGTTCAGAAAAGGGTTGGGTTGGGCTGGACCCTCACGGCATGTCTTTAAAGTGTGTGTGTGTGTGTGTGTGTGTGTGTTAACCCCCTCTGTCAGGTGGCCGAGATCATTGCTGACGTGAGGGAGCCCATCACTGTGGTGAGCCAGCCGGTGGATGAGAACGAGAACCGCAGGAGGCAGGTCAAGGTGAGCCGGAGGAACCACAACAGAACCCCCCCAAGCCCCTTTCCCTTCTACCACTCTGTCACGCTGCCTCCTCTCTCTGCTGTCCTCTCACTTTCTGCTGGATTGGGATTCGCACTGGCTCTAGGGTCCAAAATTGACACCCGCCAAGCGCCAAAGGCCGGTAGAATTTACGTTTAACGAGTAAATCCCGCAAGACTATCCGCCACACTGGTGGGTAAATGTTTGGACCAAAATGTTCATGTATGAAAAACATGCAGAGTCTCTACTCTACTGCGTTTTCATGTAATTTACACTCGGGCTGTTTCTGTCCTCTGCTGTCTGTCGGAATTCGACCAGTTCGACACATACAAACTAATTAGCAACAAGGGATGCAAACTTGTCACCTTTCAGTGAAAATTGTGTTATTACAATTCCAAATTCCACTTGTATAACGTAATGTACTGACGTTAGGGTTCTAGGACTAGCCAACAAATGTTTAACGTTACCACTTTGCCAACAATTACAACATAAGTTGAACTTGAATGTCAACGTTAGCCTCTGATGGTTCCACTTTCGTGATGCTACGATAATATTAGAAAGGCCAATACTGCAATAACCACAACGTAGGCTAATTAAACAATTTGCTTTTGGATTTGTTATGGGACATGAGACCAATTCATGAGTCTACCGTGCACTAAACGTTCAGCTAAAATGGATGTAGTTAAAGTTAAACAAAGCTTGTTAAATCAGGGGCTTGAAAAGGGGCAAATGCCAAGCTCACTAAAATGACAGAAGCTGAATTCAAGTTACCATGTGACAGATTGTATTTAAGCTGTAGTGGTTGTGAAATCCATTTCTAAATGTTATAGAAGCTGTATATTTTAATTGACTGGGTTCATTGAACAGTTAGAAATAGGAGTCGAAACAGACAGCCTACGGCATGATGTCTTGAATTGATTAACTGTTGATCTATATATAGGCCTATTTTCCCTGTCATCTTCTTAGTTTGTATTCAACTCAATTAAATGTACAGAAACAAATGTATATGTGACACAAAAAGTAGAGGCGTCGTGCACCCAACTTTTTTTTCATTTAGGCCTACCATATGGCGCTTTAGCATGTATAATACTACGGATTCGATTTAAAGCAATGTCACAAACAATTAATGTGAATGACAAAAAGGCAATTTACAATTTTGGCCGGTAGAAAAGTATGGTGGATTTTTTCAGCTACCAGTCCCCTTGGCCGGTGAGTCAAAAAGTTAATTTTGGACACTGGCTGGCACCCCTTTGCCCTTTTCCATTCCTTACTCTGTGCTGATTTGCTCTCCTCTGTCTCTTCCCCCTCCCACTGGGCGCGTACATAAGGGTTGTTGTGAGAGAAGTGTTGTCACAGTGATGTTCCCCCTCCCTCCCCCCAGCTGGCGGAGGTGAAGGTGCGTATCCTGGAGGCCAAGCAGGCGCTTGAGGAGTGCATCTCAGCCCAGGAGTTCAGCCACGCCGCCCACACCAAGGACTCCATCACGGAGCTGGAGAACCAACGTAACCAGATCCTCCAGGAGGTGGCTGAGACCAGCCAGCCGACCGACAAGGAGATCCGCACTGAGAAGGTGACGCACAGCCGCCCTGAACAAACCCCTACCCACACCGACTTCACACACACTCACAAAGGATGTTCAACTGCTAGAATCAGGAGCATGCTACTCTACGTCTTGTGTTTCAGAGTGACCCGGAGACTCTGCTGAGGTGTCTGACCATGTGCGCCGAGCTGCTCAAGAAGATGAACATCAAGACCCGCATGGGGCCCACCATGAGCGCCACCATCACCTCCCTGGTAGACACCGCCGCCAGCCCGTCCCATTCACTCACCCTCCTCTTTCTCCCTCTCCCCATCCATTAAACCCCCCTTCACACACACACACACACACACACTTCTTTCCATTTGAAGAAATGCCGACACATTTCCCAAGTGTAACTCTAGTGCGTGCGTGCGTGCGTGCATGCGTGCGCGTACCCCCCATATCCATCCTGTCTCTGTCCCACATCAGATCCTGCCCTGCATAGCCAACGCCCAGCCTGTGGTCCGCAACATGGCCGTGGTGTGTCTGGGTACCTGTGCTCTACACAGCAAGGAGCTGGCACGCACGCACATGGTGCTGCTGCTGCAGGTAGCCAACTACACACACACACACACACACACACACACACACACACACACAACCCTCCAGGCACAAACACAGACAGACACACACACTCCCCGACAAGTACATGGTGCTTCTAGTGTTTCAGTTACACATTGATGGAGGTGTGAATGTCCTGTGTCCCTGCGGCCCTCTGTGTATGTGTGTATGTGTGTGTGTGTGTGTGTGTGTGTGTGTGTGTGTGTGTGTGTGTGTGTGTGTGTGTGTGTGTGTAGATCGCCCAGCTGGACGAGGCCAAGATCCGTGTCAGCGCTCTGCGGGCCGTCATCGACCTGCTGCTGCTCTACGGCTTCCAGCTGCTCTGTGATGCGCCAGGCACCCAGCCCGCAAACCCACCCGACAACCAGGAGGAGACGCCATCGGCCGAGGAGCGGAGCGAGGAGGGGGGCAGCACCGCCCAGAGCGTCCTCTTGATGCTGTCTGACTTCTTAGACTGCGAGGTGTGGTGTGTGTGAGTGGTGTGAGTGGAAAATAAAAATTCTGGCTGCGTTGATAGGGCAAATAGAGATACCATTAGTACTCAGTCCCTCGGTGAGAGAACAAGTCATTTGAGTAAAGTGTGTGTTCGTGTGTGTGTCCATGTGTTCATTCGTTCCCCAGGTGCCGGAGCTGCGCACGGAGACAGCAGAGGGCCTGGCCAAGCTCATGTACTCGGGCCGCATCTCCAGTGCCAAGCTGCTGTCCCGCCTGGTGATGCTGTGGTACAACCCTGTGACGGAGGACGACACACGACTCCGCCACTGTCTGGGGGTCTTCTTCCAACTCTACGCTCGCGAGAGCAGGTGACGCACGCACGCACACACACCTAACTAATCAATCGACAGCACAGCTTACATATCAATGAGTAATATTACTAAAGTCTACTAAAACATTGTGTGTGTGTGTGTGTGTGTGTGTGTGTGTGTGTGTGTGTGTGTGTCCGTGTCCGTGTCCGTCTGTCTCAGGGCCCACCAGGAGTGCGTGGAGGAGAGCTTTCTACCCACACTGCGCACTCTGTTGAACGCCCCGGCCACATCTCCGCTGGCTGAGGTGGACGTCACCAACGTGGCAGAGCTGCTCATCGAGCTGACTCGCCCCAGCACCCTCAACAAGCCCTCTGACACCCAGGTAACACCCTCAAAGGGACTGCTGCTGTGGCTCCAGACTGACATGTGTGTGCAGAGCAACACAACTTATTACAATAATGTAGAAAGGCTGTTCCATAATTCATATATGCCTTGGCAAGCAAACCTTTTCTCCTGGCAACTCGACAGTACCAGTACCTTTTTTTTGTGGGACTGATGCTGCGGAGTGTGTTGTGCCCGCAGGACGTGTGTGTCCACGATTACCTGGCGGTGCGGGTGTGCGGCGAGATGCTGAAGGACCCGACAGCCCCCGAGGTCCGACTCTACGCCAAGACGCTGGGCAGCCTGGAGCTCAGCACCTGCGAGAACCGCAGGAGGGACTTAGTCACGCTGCTTCAGCAGATCACACAGGTACGCACTCTACAACACCGCTCAGCAGTTGTATGTGTTGAATGGATCAGTTTTATAGCGTCAGGCGTTTTTCTACATATTGTCCCTGACCCTCCAGGTGGTGAAAGATCGCATTTGTCTCCGTGCCGTGGAGAAGCTGATTGGTCAGCTGGTTGACCCCGGGGAGCAGGTGGAGGTCCTCAACGCCACTGCGCTACAGCCTCTGGATGTCAACGCCGAGGGTACACAACCACACACACACACACACACACACACACACCCACGCTCTATACACATGCAAACATAATGCCTGAATTTACATTCCCACTCACATATGCATAACCTCTGGAGAGTTGGGGCTGAACACAAATTAGCTGTCTTTTGCAGCTCTGTCTAACAGGATTTGTATGCTGCCTGCCACGATTCCACTCCTATAATAGGATTAGCTGCTATTACCAGAATGTTTTAACTGGATTATAATATGCCCCAACCATGCAATATTCAGTGTCTAGACAAGGCTGTTAATGTGTGGGGGGAAATCTAAAATGTTTGTTCATCCGTTTTCTATATTGATATACAGATACTGCCAATGAAGATCCTTCCAAATCTGTCAAAAAGCTCAAAAGTGGTAACTTAATTTTAGACGTTTAACAGTAAATAAAAAAAAGAAGTATTGAAATAAATGTAAGCTAACCTACTGAAATTCATTTAAGCCAACCTACATTATTTAGATGTGATCGCAGACGTGTTTTTCTTTCTAGTTCAGAGGAAAGGAACCACAGCCAAAGGGGCCAGGAAGACCAGCAGAAAGGCAGATTCATCAGAGGAGAGGTGAGTGTTTCTGTCAGAGCATGTTCTGTGTCCCCCCCCACATACACCTTTATTTATTTTTTCTAATCCATCAGTGACGGAGAGAATGTTCCGGACTCTGTGGCCGCGGCACGTCCCTCCCGAAGGGCTAAGATGTTGGCGTTGGAGAAAGCCAAGCTAGACCTCAGTGCTCTCATTGACCAAGAGTCCAACACGTCTTAGTGGTCGTCTCAAAGAGAGGATGAATTCCTTCTGTTCAGCTATTGGTCTTGTCTTTGTCAGGTCTTGTAATGAGACCTATAGATTGTAATCCCAAATAAAAATGTTTCATTAACACTTAGTTGCATCTATCAATAAAGCAGCAATGTTGTTGCCTCTGCTAATTGTGTAGACTGAATGAACCGTCTGAATTCTTTACAAGACCTTGAAAACGTTAGGCTTTAACACACAATGGGGTTATATCTGGTGACACCCAAACAACATTTTTAGCTTAATAACCAGACTTGTTTACGGTTAATGCAAATACAATACGGTTATCTATTTCGTGCTAAATTAGGCGAATCAGAAAGGACCATTTTGGCACACCGTTATGTAACAGGCCTGCAAACACAGATGAATTTCAAAGAAATCTTTATTGTTCTAAGGACACCAAAAAGTTGTAGTTACATCTTCAGGATAGCAAGTATAAAAAACACTTGAGGAAAATATACAACGCAAGTATAGCACCAGGGATTTCAAGTGAGTAAACGCAACAGTATATGGTTGTAACGGCAACCTCTTCTGGCAGACAGTAGAACAGCAAATGAAAAATAGACAGACTCTGAGGAGGTAGGAATCTTACTGCAGTGAAGAGACAAGGACATTTGAAGATTGTACCGAAGCAACAAGCAACATTTGTCACTTGTGATTTATCCCGGTAGAATTGCATGGATGCACTAATGCTATCACTTCAGCTAAGTGCTTTGTTGTTTTCTTTTCTTTTTTATAATGGGGAATAACTGGTGTGTGTAAAGCTGAGACAACTTTGACTGCAAAAACTTCACATCATCCACCAATCTATTACAACAAAATTGAATGTTAGATCATCTGGATTTGTATTGCACCAAATAGACTTATTTTTACAAAGGTGCAGACGGTTGAACCCTCAATATGCAAGTGATGTAGTGGGAGGTATGCGGTTAGTAATCTCAGAGTGCACAGGTAAATTGGATACTCACATAAGTGAGTTAATGCTTTGAAAAAAAAAAATAAAGGAACTTGGTATGAAAACACGTTTACATTGTGACAAACTTACCAACGCAACATAAAATCTACTTTCATCTACATTCAACAACTGCATTGTCATACTTCACATACCTCTAAGTCTTGAGATCAACGCACATTTTGAAGGAAAAATACAATATATAATTTACAGCATGTACAATATATGAGCTATTGGCGATTCAGAACTGAGGCTGGATTTTTATTTCATTATTTTTTTAAACTACTTGAGTGATTTTATTTGCATAAAATAAACATTTGGTGTTGAGTTATGGATGGATCCACAATGGCAATCAACATACCCGACTGGTCATATCTTAGCCTCTAACACAGATGTGGAATAAACCCCGAGTTCAATTTGAGAAGTCTGTTCAGGATTCCTTGCAATTTCAATGAAGCAAAATGACTTAAGTGAATGTCTGACGTGACAATCAGAATGAAATTGAGTCCGAAACAAAGGTCCTGGTCCTATATAAGTATGTCTAGAGGGCTTGACATTCCCCAATGCAGACGAAAGACCAACTTGGTCCCTTCATTTGATATGGCCACTGTGGTTGGGTGACACTGACAGCAAATACTTAGCATCATATAGAACCAATGTTTGACTGACAATTTGATCTGTTGTTCATCTTAAGACAAGACAGAAAGGCATGTTGACAATAAAATACATTCAAACTATATCTACTTAAAAAGCAGGGGTGAAACAGAACTAGTTAAAAAATAGTGCATTCCTTAAGGTTTTGTTAAGTTAGACTTATCTGCTACATATTTGCTGAGTGTGAGACTGGACCAAAACGGAGCAGTCAGTCTCAAGTGTTCATATGAACGTCCAAAGGCACCAGGTTTACCACAGAGTCTCTTAACCCTCAGGACGGAGGCGGGTTCTTACTTCAATCAGGTTCCTGTCAAAAAGTAATCAGAGTTGGACAAATTTCTTGTCACAAAATATGCATGTTTGTCTTAATCCGACTAGAATACTGATCTGATTCTTTCTGATTATTAATAAGTTTAGGTATGTTTATAATAAAATGTGTTGTAATTACCAATGACAAAGTCACACCACTTTGGCCCAGTTAAGCCCCTACCTCGGGACTCTCTCATCATCTTCACAGGTGGTGGCTGTGGTGATTCGTTGCAAATGGTCCCAGGCCTTTTCCATGTACCGCTCTGCCTCCCCTCCACCGACCAATTCTGTTCTTGGGTCGAAAAGTCCGACTCCCTTCGGACAACCCTGTTTTTCTTTCTCTTTTTCCTCAGAGTTTTCACAGCTTTATTCTGCCTCGCAGACTCCCCACCCCTCCCATCCAGACTGTAGGCAGACGGCGAGCCATCATCCAGTGTCACTGTGCAGGAATCTCCCCCCTCTGCAGTAGGCTCCGTGTCTGGAGAGTTGATCTTCTTGAGGAACACCCGGCATTCCTTGAGAGATTCAGGGCTCCAGGCTTTGGAGCTGAGGCGCTGCCCCTTGGAAAGAGTGCAGTCAGTGTCTGAGCCATCAGTACGATTAGCTACTGTCGATGAATGGAATTGATTTACTCTGGCCCGTAGTGCAGTCTTAAATTGTCTAGGTACTTTCTGTGCAGCAAATCCCCACCCTAATGAGGCCTCTTGATTGTTTCTCTGGTTCTTTGGCCGCTTCCCCCTTTCTCTCCTAGTTAGAAACTTTGTCTTAACTCTTTGCAGAGTGGTTAGATACTTTCCAAGGACAGTATCTGTCCACCCCGGGAGTCTTTCACTAAGGCTATTTGGTACCGCCCTAGGGGGGAAAGGATGCCGTATTAAGCTGTTCAATAACCTTTCCTGGGCTTGCTGGTGCTGAACCGGACTCTTTGGCACCACTTTAGCAAATTTCTTCACATGTTTGCGGAGTCGCTCAGCTTGGGGACTAGGAGAAATAATTCCCCTATTGGTGGTGCGGGGGTAGTGCATTAACTCATATGGATTCCGAGTGCTTGTCTGTTTCACAATAGCCAGGGACTGGGTCTCGGTGGTCTGCATAAACCAGGAGCAGAGCTGTTCCATGCTACAGGACTGTGGCCGGCTAGCTGGACAGTTAAACAGCATTCGGACGACTGAAGGGTGTCCCAACCTCTTAGTGGACGGGTTGCTGCTTCTCCTGCCCATTCTGGCATTCAAAGCACTTCCCTCCTGCTTCTCCATGGGATCAGAGACCCAGGTGCTGGAGATCAGCCGTATCCGTCGAGAAAGCTCCTGATTCAGGGTCTCTTCAGCGGCTGATGGACCCCACCACCTCAGTGTATCCCCAGGGGGGAAGATGGAGTTGAGAGAGACCCCTTCAACTTGACTCAGATCGCAACACAACCTTTTTTTGTCCTGGCGCGGCTCTTGGGCATTCGCCATCTCCACTTTCTCCTGGGCCTCCTGCTTTCTCTGATTGTTTGCCTTGTTGAGCAGCAGCTGTCTGGAGCGCCGCAGCAGAGCTGTGCTGTGGCTGTATGACCTTGAAGTGGCAACCGAGTGCAATAGATAGATTGAGGGCTTCCGAACTCTGACAGAGTGACGGACAGGGGCAGGCCGTTGTGCTTCTTTCTCATTTCCACTCCTTGCCTCATGAATCTCCCCCGTTGGATGGCTATCAATACTTGAATTAATACTGATTGTCCTAGGTTCTTTGGCGGATCTCAACTCAGACAAGAGCTTTTTTCTGTGGGAAACATTTTCCAGAGTTTCCCTAACATCCCTGTTTATTTGAATCTTGCGCTGTCGGGGGGATACAGTGGTAACAGTAACAGATATTCCCGAAATCTTGATTTTGGCAGGTCTCCCTGGCCTCCTCATGGTCACTGCACTCTGAAGCTTCGGACATTTGATGCTGCTGTTAGAAAAAGGGGTCAATCTCCAGGCCTTTGAAGGCCTTGAGCTCATCTCTTCAGTCCACTCCGAAGTAGTATCAATCAGACTCCCGATACTGGATTGAAGGGGTTGCAAGTGAAGACATTTGACAGCCTCTTCGCACCGGTTTGCTTCCCGTGCTGCCTCATGGAGCTCCGACTGGAGCCTACCACAGCCCTCTGTTTGCACCGTCCGTCTGCTTCTCCTTGATCGCCCGTACACTACTGTGATCTTCAAGTTCTTGTTTGCTTTGTCCTCAGTGTCTGACCCTTCAGCTGTGCTCGCGTTCACACCTTGAAACCCCCCTTTCTCAGAAGCACATGGCTGATCGAGGACCTTCTGTTTTGGAGGGCGGCCAATCGGTCTCTTCACCTTCTTCTCGAGCTGTGGACCCAACTTCTTAGGCCTACCTGGACGCCTCTTTGGAGGTGTGGTTTCATGGGAAGGGAGGGGATCATCTTTCCTTTCACTAGCCGCCTTCAGGATGTCAGTGGACAGCCCAGTCTCGGTTATGACTGCACACTTAGGTGGAGCACCTTCCACCAGCCTTATAGCACTTGGCTGAGGCGATGGTGCAGTGGATTTAGCTGGCGAGGTAGCACAAGTCGACGATGGGAATGCAATTACGGTGGCAAGGCTCATGTTTTTTTCTGGTGTCCCAGCCCAGGAGGACTCCTCACAGGGGTCAAACGTCTCGTCTCCCCGTCCATTGGGGCCGATCACAGCTGACTTCAGGGTGAATTTGACTCCGTCCTCTCCACGCACCGGAGAAAAAAACATTAGTTTGATCGGGCTGTTGTACTGGGCCTGAGAGTTGGAGGGGTTTTCAACAGATGCAGTAAAGTTGGTTGTGTTGACTCCTAACCCTGAGGAAACCTTACATGTTTTTGAAGCTTTCTGTGAGTTTGAGGAGTTGAGTTTTGGTGGAGATATTTTCAACCTCCCATTAAGCCTGGTTGCACTGTCTCCCACATCTGTCCTTGTCTGTGGGTCATGCTTGGGTAGATTTTTCTCTGTTACAGCCATACTGACTGGATTGGCCGGTCTTTGTTCTTGGAACTCAGTGTTAGATGGTCTGGGTTGTTCAAGCGATGTTATAAACACTGTCTGGCCTTCCTTTGTCCCAGGTGTGTGCAGAGACAGTTCTTTTGACTGAAGAGAGTTGTCACACTCTGTTGTCTTTGAAAGGGTGGCATTTGAACGACTAGCTGTGAATATGTCGTCCACTGGGGCTTTGTGGCTGAATATGCTCCCAGAGAAACAAGCTGCATAGTACATCTTCCTGGGCTCTGTAACATAGGAAGAGAAGCGCTGCGGGGGGACAATGTTTCTTTTGGACCTCTCTGCTTGTTTAGAAGCACATGGATGAGAGACACCTCGGACCTTTCTTTTACCTCTAACCTGTTCAGGATAAACATCCTTCCTGGCTGACGTTTGCTCATTGTCTGTAATGTGGGTTGATGTCGTCTTCTCCCGTACCCTTTTGTTTTCGCCATGGCAAGTGTCCCCGTCTTTCTTACTGGCAAACCCGCTGCCTGATACCACTTCATCCATAGTGTTGTGGGTGCTAGACAAACTGCTCGGCAAATCTATAACAGGTGAAAAGTACTGTTGGACTTGCTCTTTCTCCTGCTTCTGAGTGACTCTTTCTTCCCACTCCTTTGCTTTTTTGGTCTCCATCTTCATATCCTTGGCAATCACAGCCTTGATCTCTTCCTTCACTACACAAGTCTCCCCTTCATCCCAGCCCACATCGTCTGCTTTCTCAGAATCTTTCCTCGCCCCTGCCCTGCCACCCTCTCCCTTCCCTCCGTCAGTCTTAATATCCATTACTCTATCCTCTGAACTGCCACCCTTTTCTTCCACTGTCAATCCAGTGTCGTCCTCCGGTATAAAGATCCCTTCTTGTTCACCAACTACCATAATTTCTCTAACAGCAGTTTCTATTTTCATTTCTTCTTTGACAGAAGTTGTACCTGATGAGGAGCTGGATGGAAGGGAGGGAGCCGCTGTGCCCTCTTTCAAACTTGTCGCGGGTAACAACTTGTTCCTGCAGTAGAGTGTGGAAAGCTCTCGTTTCAATTGAATGTTCTGCCTCCGGGCTGACGACAGGTCCAGCAACGCTGTCCCGGTGACTGGCCCCTCCTGTCGCCGCCAGGCACAGGGCTTTGGCGACTTGGTCTCGCTGTTTTGGTGGAGATGGAGGAGCTCATTGAGGTTGTAGTCACTTTCCCTGCCTGTGTGGAGCACTGTAGTTATGATTTCACTCAGGTGAGCATCGCCATAGGGCTCAGTGCTCGGACTGTCTAAAGAGCTTAGATGAAGGTCCATTTTAGGGATGTGATTGGCTGAGAAGTTCAGACTCATGTCTTTCTCGAGGGGTTTTATGGTCAACAGTTTTTCACTAATCTGTTCAACAAAGTCCAGGGGAGAACATCTAATCGGAGTCTGCTCTGCTTGGCTTCTTTCTGGAGTAGGCCAAATTAACTCCTCTTTAGGGGCCGAGCCCGCACCCAAGACCTGTTGGCTCTTGTCCTCTCCCAAGGGCTCTTTGTTGTCTTGCAACAAAGACATGTTGTCTCCCTCATATCTATGGTGTAACAGAGACGGAGGTTTTTCTTCTATGTTCCTGTTTACGTCTGAGGGTATTGGAGATAGTGGGGGAGGGGAGGGACTGCGACTTAGTTGTAACTCCAGGACAGGACACGGCAGATCTAAAGACGGTCCTTCACGTTCATCTCCCTCCTCCCACACTTGGTGCTGGACTGGGGCCAGACAAGTGCAGCTGGAGTCACAGGAACAGGAGTGGGGGTTGTGACGGTAACAGCATATTAATGAGGCAGGGTTTAATGTTGAAGTGGGACATGAGATGGAGGATGCAAATGGGCAGACCCCTTTGTTAATGCGGTTGATGGCCAGGCTTTGGCACGAGTTGCAGTGGAGTTTCTTCACACAGAAACAGGACACAGGATAGGCTGCCACCTTGCAGCTCTGCACATGGCTACGACTAGAGCCCTGAGCCACTTGATGTTGGCCGTCTCTATATGGATCAAGATGGCTGCTACAGTAGGATTTACAGTCTGTTAGCTTGCAAGTGGTGCCACCATGACCCTGATTATCACAGTCATTGAGGAGATAGATAGGACTACGGTTATCAGCTTTAGAGCTAGTTAAGAACAATGAAGGGAGGGTTGATCTCTCTTGTGGCTGCACCACATGGTGGTGACAACAAGGGTTGTGGACGAGGTTCAAAGACAGGTTGTGCTTCTGGTGGGTGAGTTTCAATATTTTCTGGAGTAGTGTGCGGTGGGAGGGGCAAAGAGAGTAGAGGACAATCTCCAATGCAGACCTCCTTCCATATTGAGTGTTTTCTTTTAAAGGATCCTTCATATCTCCTGCAGATCTAGAGACAGAATAAAAAACATAAAATGTTTAATTCTCCATTGTGTGCAAAACTTTAATTTCGACATCAAAGAGTCTTCCAGGCTTAACTACAGGGTAACACATATTTAATACATACTGGACTTGGACTAAGAACCAGGATTTCAATATACCATACATATATATTAAGTGCTTTCTCCCTATTTATGTGAGGTCCAAAAACATTTCAAATGCATTACAATCTGAACAAAACCAATCAGAAACAATCTTTGGACTGAGAATTGTATTTTTCCAAAGATCATAGGGTCTTTCTGAAATATAAAACTAAGTGGGTCTACATTTGCAGACAAAAATTCGTTTTTTGTTTTTTTTAAGTGTCTGAAAAGCCCTAAGGTTTTGGCAATTACAGACCACTAGAATAAAATACTGTCAGCCTAGAAGAAATTAGGATCAAGATGTCTTGACTGTTGTTAAGACAATTGTTTTTATTGATGAGTTGCTGAAGGCAGAAGATACGACTGCAGCAATGCTCAGACTAAATCACATATTAGCGGCGCTTTGCTTACGAATCGACAAGTCCACAAAAGATTAGTGCCGGACATGGTGAAGTCAAGCAACTTCTGCCCCCCAAAATGTATTAAATATGAACTCACTTTAAAATTAAGTTGTTCATTGTTTAATAAAAACAATGAGTATCAACACCAAAAAAAGAGAGTAAAATTGTTGTCTTGTATGAATCAAGGGAACATTTCTGTAAATATGTCAACTTGATAACTTATCAATCACATATATATTAGCAAGGGGAAAGTCCAGGAAAAAAATAAATATAATATTATTTCAACATTTAAATAGCCTTCACATGCAATTGCCGCAAAACATAACGCATCAAAGTGCTTCATTACAAACATCAAACACAAACAAACAAGTAAAATCACAGTTAAGAAGCACACTCAATAAATACAATTTGTAACAATATCACAAAATATTAATTTAAAAACATAAATATTGTAAATCATAGTGAAACTGACTTATGCATAAATCATTTGTTTGTTAATTTCATTTGCAAGCAAAATAACAAGGTTTTGTGGTATGGTGAGGTTTTATATATACTGCAATGGAACCCAAACTCTATCAAGCTAGAAACCAGCCTATTGACAGAAATGGCAGATATTTCCCAGAGTAGAGACTACGCACTGACCTATGCGGTAGTTCTAGAGACAGGCACTGGTGTACTGTTATTAGTAGACATTCAGTAGTATCATTTCCAGGGTTACAGGATTAAAATGCGACTAAATCTGAGTTGGATCTCAGACGGCAGCAGAAAAAAACTGCCAGCCTTTAAAATGACAAAAGGACACACACATACACTTTTATATCACTTAGAAATAAAATATTTCTTGTCAAATGCCAGAGTAGAATTACGTTTGTTTCCCCCCCTCATCTACAAATAACACGGTCCCATTAAAAACAAACAATCGATGGAATGGATTGTTTAAAGGTCCATTTCAACTGAGAGTAACACTTCGGTGTTTCTTGAGTGAAAAAGCTTATCTGTACATTTAATAGATTAGGCAGGGATGAGTCCAGTACGGTAAAGGTAGATACAACAGGTTTGAAACCAGATGTCTGACATCCTATAAAAAGACAGTAGAAGCAGCTTTGTTTAGAGTGACCCTGAAACGCTGTTTTGGTAGTAGCAGACATAATGCAACAGCCCATATGGTATGTTAAATATAATGGAAGGATAATATTTGGGCCTAGTTTCCAAGACAGATAGATTCATGTTGAAAACTTAGAAAATTTCAATACCTAGTACTACTATGATGTATTTTGCAAGACAGAAGGACCATTCAAAGTGTTAGTGGACAGCACTGTCTTAATGCGAGTCTGAGAAACTGTCCCCCAAGAAAACAAAGAAAATGGTCCAGCAGCAGTCATGTAAGGCTAGAAGTAATATAGTTGTAATAGAATTCAGTGAATCACCTGTGTAACATTTCTAAATCTAACAAAACACACATTCACAATAACATACCATTCCCAAGCGTATCATTGCAAATTTTTTTTAAACATGCTTAACGTTTGCATTCCGACTATACCCAATACAATTTTTAGAACTAGCTTTCACAAAGGGAAGTATTTTTTTTGTCATTAATGAGGTTACCTCTTATAGAGTAAGAACTCTCCAACGGAACCTTTACAGTTAAAATCCATGGATCAATATCCAAGTGTAAGACAAAATCCATGTTTTGTTTAAGAATCAGTTACGTACAACTGCTCAAAATCACTTAATTGGACTGGGTGAGCTAACCAGAGAAAAAAAAAGGCTTAAAATGACAATCATTAATGCTTAGATTATGAGCTTTAAGAGATTAATCAAACCTGAATTAACAGCAGTGTGAGTGTCACACAGTTTTTGATCACATTAAGTGTTTCTCAGAGTTGATTTCACAGCACCTCACCAAAGGGGATAAATCCTGCGGCTCTCCTGTTGTACTGAATAACAGGACAGCCGTGGTATCCTTTTTTTACCTTTAAAAGTTCAGCTTTGCAGCAAGGTATAACATGTCCCATTTGCGCAACAACAGTATGCTGGCTAAGTCAGGAATTTGAGGACATCATTTTAATTGCAAGCCATACAAAAGCTTTGCAAGTTGAGTTCCTTCTTTTTGCAAAAAAACTAAAGAATAATAATTAAAAAAAAAAATGTCTTAAAGCAGTGGTGTGATAGGCCCCGGAAGTGTTTATAAGATCCAAAATTCTTCCGCTAAACTGAGGCTAAAGGTAAATTTGTTCAAATAAATTATGAGACATTCCTGCAATTGTTAAATATCCACATCTAATCAAATGGAAAATGATTAGACATGATTATTTGGTAATCGATTTTAAAATATATGTTTTTAATGATGTTTGAATCCAAGTACTATTGTTTTAAAAGTAAAACAGTTGCAATTGGACAGAATATGCTTTAAAACTGAGAGTAATTTAAGTGAACACAACACAATTTACTGTTCTGCAATACGGATCTCAATATGGCCTCCAACATAGTTGGAAATCGTGATACATGTTCAGCAAACTGATAAATGTATTCCTTTGAAATGTGTCATCTTTAGGTTAAAGAAATAACCATTAATTACTGTAACTGTTTCAATTTGCTAGTAGACCACTACAATTGGCTGAAGTAGAGTACCTGAACAAAAGCTAATTAAACCCGTAACAAACCTAGTTTCTCATATAGTTTGGGATATTCCCAAAAATAGAATACATTTCCTAGTTATATCAGGAAACCAACTCATAAGTAATAAATAAATACAATAAAGATCCATTGGCAATTCACAAAAACGTATCCATCTAGCAAGGACTAGGACAAGTAAGTGCTTCAATATAATACTTTCAGCAAGTATAATAACGTATGTGAATTGTATTAAAAGGAATCCAATTGGCTCTTCGGCATCATGACAAAGTAAACTGAGGCTGTACTCTGTTGGATGATGGAAAATGTGCTACTGCCATTAACCAACTTATTTTTTTAGATGGAATGTAATTTTAATTCAACTAACTACCCTTAGTTGTTTCAAAGGTTTTATAGGTTAACGATTTAAAAGAAAAACTGCAATACTTTCTATGCTACAGTTGGGAGTCCCAAGGATCAAAACTGAGAAACACCGCTTTAAGTAGGATCGTCACATTACAACTGACACAGTGAAAGACCTGAATAGTAATCTCTTTTACAAAAGGCGTTGTGTGAAAACAAGAATCTCCAGAGAACATTTATCCTGAAAAAAAGTTGAATAATTCAAGTGTTAGGGTTCTACATGTGGCTTTCTGTGGTTGAGAACCTCTTTGTGGCGTCGTTGACAGCTGCAGCAGAAGTTGTCCCTGAGTTGGTGGAACCGGTACTGGCACCAGAACCACAGTTGGACAGCTGAGAGGTCACAGGCTTTCGTTTGGGCGGGGTCTTCAGCGTTCCCAGGCGTTCCTTCACCTTGTACTCCAGAGTGCTGTGAGGGATTCCGTAAACCCCCTGGGCCTTGGACACGCTCAGTCGGCCAGCCATGACCATGGTGATGGCTTCCTCCAGAAGGTCGTGGTCATACTGGCGGTAACGCCCGCGCTTCTTCCTCGGCTGCTTGTCTTTTTCCCGGCGGTCTGAGCCCTCCTCAGAATCATCAAATGAAGAGCTGCGAAGGCCGTGAGGTGAGCGGTTGGCCCGGCCTTGACAGGCATCTAGCAAGAGAGGAGATCTGCGTTTGAAGACGCTTAAAGACGGCGCAGCAGTTGCAGTGGAACAGGTAGTGCCCTCGGATGGTAGGGTGTGGTGGTGCTGGGCCATGGCCAGGTTGTTGGAGGTAGAACGCACTCGAGGAATTCGGAGTGGCGTAAGGGGGTCAAGGCTGGGAGTGGGGCCTTGCAAGGGCTGGAGAGCATCCCTGAGCTGAGCGAGCGGGAGAGAGAGAGCCCTCTGCAGGCTATTGGGCTGAAAAGAGGAGGAGGGGAGGTGAATGTCTCGGTTCTCCTCCACCACGGCTCCTCCAATCTCCGCCCACGCCGCCACCCTCTGCAAGACCAGCCGGGCATCACCGCCCAGCATCGACGACATGACGTTGTGCGACATTGCGTCCTCTTTCGCCGGCCCACCCGACGGCGTAAGGCAGCGCAGAAGACCCAGCCCCTCGTCGGCCTCGCCCTCCAGGCCTCGCCTCAGGGTGCGGGGAGGGATCCCGTACAGGAGAGCTGCGCGGTGCTCCTCCAAACTCCCGGATCGGACGTCCCGTAGAGCCTTGCTCAGCAGCCCCTCGGACAGCTCCCAGCTCCTTTGGGCGTACTCCTCTTTCAGACGCCGCAGCGGCCTCCTGGGGACGGGAGGACCAAACACCAGGGTCAGGGTGGAGATGGGGGACTTGAATGTTTGGCGTTTGGGTGAGGGGAAGGGAAGTGGGGGCGAAGGGGTCCACTCCTTTATGCCTTGTGTTGGTAACATCACTGTGCCTCATATCTGTCTTTCTTTTCATTTAGTCCCTTAATCACACACATTGCCGTGTCTCTCCCACACACACTTTCTGCATGGGACACTCGGTGGCGGTGGATGCTTTGGCACTCACACACACCCCCAGTAATGTGGCGCTCCAACAGGAGCTTGAGTATCCTTGTGTGACGCTCCTATATGCTCGAGGACAGATCACTTGGACCCATAACTGGATCAGTAAAAAGGAGGTGAACCGTTGAGGTAGTCCAGTGTTCTCCTATTGTAAAGTCCTGAGCTGCTGACAAACATTACTGTGACGTTACCGCTCAACAAGAGATAAAAAAGTGAACCCCTTAGCACTGCAACACCAATCACACATCACTGTAGATTGAAATAAATTCTAAGTCCAGTATGAAATAACCCACAAGAAGCAATTTTATAAGCAAATATCTAAAACGCAATGACAAAAATTACAGTTTTGCTGGAAAGAAAAATACACGTATCAAGCTTAGGAGAACACAGGAGACAGTAGTGACCAAACAAGAGCAGCACTCACCCTGAGGGTTTTGGATGGGTGGGGGAGGATGTTGCTGGGCTGGTGGATTTCCTCTTGGAGAGGTCAAGCACACAGTCTGCAAATTAGGAAAGAAAAAGATAACCTAATAAATAAATGCAGCAGAGGGAGCTATAAAAGCTGAAAGATGGCACGTCCTGTAAAGAACTACACTACAGGACTAGACTCAAACGTAATTTTTTCTTTGAGTGTCAGTAATTTAAAAGGATGTAAGCCTAGCATTTCACAGGAGAATACGGTTGATTCATGTTTAATAATTACTAGGGCTGTCAATCGATTTAAACATTTTAAATTGAATGAATTACATGATACCCAAATTAATCGCACATTTTCACACACATGCATGTTTGCTGGGAAAAGCACCCAAAGGATGATATTATTCTAAGATATTTCGAATCATTGCATAATGTGGTTGTGAAAGAAGGATCATTCCATTCCGGCTATATGGGGGTGCTGAATGTCCGATTTGACATTGAATTGCTTGGTTTCGCCAAATAAATACTGATATAAAGCATATTTTGTCATAAATATCCGCCTATTTGTTTGGAATTCACCCCTGTGTGATGTTATTTCTGTCAGGCAGTTACAATCAGTTGCAATTCAGCAAGGTCCTTTCAATCTAGCTAATGCGATCTGCATTGACTGAATGTGTAGCCTATGTCCATGACTTCCGTGAGATCATTCCATTATCGGCACTAAATTCTCTATAGACCGTACACAGTTATTGTTTTGTTATTAATACTGGTAATAAAAAATGTCTAATGCTAATCTCCGTTCTCCGTTGAGCGTTTGTATGTCCGTGTTTACGAGAGGTAATTCAGTTATCAGCACTAAATTCGCCATAGACCGTATGCTCATATTGTTTACAGTTATTACTGCTGTTAATAAAAAATTGGAAAATAACTCAATCTCCTTAGTGTGCATCAATAAATCAGTATGGTAGACTTAGTTGCATTATCCAATTTTGTGGGACAGTCAGAGCAGCGTCTTGGCTGGGCATTCAATAAAAATAAAAAAATAATAAATACATGATTTGACGATCAGTCAAAATAGGATGCTAGTATGAGTATTGAGACGCAGCCTTAGACATTACGAAAGGTGGTAATAGCTAAGCCAAAATTGTCAACACAACAACTAGCTTTGCTTTGAGGTGATACCTCAAACTCGAATTGCTCCAATGGTAAGTAAATTAAATCTATGCGTTTTTGTACAAACTTTCTATTCAGAGGGCCAAGCAGAGTTTAGCCACCCTGTTCTATCACGTTAACAGCTAGGTAATGACGTATGACGAGTGAATAGCGATTCTGATTGTGCGCGTGGTCACCGGGTGACATTGATTAATTGCGTATTCTTTAACGCGTTATTGTTGTCATTAATTGTTCTATATATCAACGCGTTAAATTGACAGCCCTAATAATGACACATAGCAGCAGAGTTTTTGCTTGCTCACACCATTGGTTTACAGTGACATTTTTGGGGAATAAATATAGTCTGTCTGTCTGTCTGTCTGTCTGTCTGTCTGTCTGTCTGTCTGTCTGTCTGTCTGTCTGTCTGTCTGTCTGTCTGTCTGTCTGTCTGTCTGTCTGTCTGTCTGTCTGTCTGTCTGTCTGTCTTTTGCTTGCTTTGCTTGTGTTGTAACATTAGCTCTCAGGTCGTTGGCAAGATTGGAGGGCTCATACCATTAAGACTTTCAAAAATTAAATATTAGTGTAGTTCTAATAACCATGTTAAGTTATGTTATCCAAAGCTTTATGCCTTAAGGATTTAAGTCATAATGCACTACATTAATGCTGAAGTTTAGCACTTCGGCAAAGCACCTTCTATACAGTGTTACATGCAAATTGCTAGAAACATTGACAAGTACACTTAAATCAGACAGTCAAGTAATGATATAGCCTAGCTGAGCACAGGACTTACGTGAAATGCGTAAAATAAACATAAAAAGGGAATAAATGTTGCAATTTTGCTTCTTTGAACGCCAATAAAAAAATTGTCTACTGGGACACCTTGATAACAATATTAACTATTTAATAACTTTGTATAAACAAATTCTGAAACTCAGTGCTCCACACAGTGCTCCACAACATTAAAACACCTGTTAAAGGCTAATAACAGATGTAACATATAACAAATTTAACAATTCAGTAACCAAGGTCAATTAACAAAGCTTGTTGTGCTCCACCAAAATACAACCCACCCTTTATAATGACAGAGTGCACAACTCTGTAAAACACTAGCTTTACGCTTGGGCTGCTGTAAACTGACAGAAGATTCAACAAAATTTCGACATTTCCATTTTGGATTAAAAACGGGTGGCTCGGAAAATAGTTACAATTACCTGGCCTCTCCATACCACTACCAATAAGCTTTTCTATTGAAAATAGAAAAGTTCTGACCAAAAACCATGTATTTTACTATTAGCCACATAAATCACAGTAGGATTACCTTCCTATTAATTCCATTGGGCAGAACCCTGATATAAACGGCTAACCCACTGCTATCCTAACCTGTAACTCTGAACCTTTCACTTGCAGTCCAGTGGCAGAAACCGTAGCATCGCTATATAAAAAATATCCTGGCTCAACCAGTTTCAAATCTTATTTATCAGTGGCAGAGCTCTATATCGAATTAATAACAAAATTACACTGCATTTCCTTATAACGTTAAGCTCAACAGCAAGGCAGTTTAAAAATAAGAGATTACAGTAATCTGACTCTTGCTATAGAAAATTTGTAAATGTCATGCATAAACTGTCATGGCCGTGTAACAGAATGAAGATCTTAGGAAATCCGGAGGAGGTGTGCCATAAATTAAGAAACATTTGCCACAGTGCATTCACCACCTTAACCTTTCGGCTGAGAGGCTAGATTAGTTGTGGAACACACAGAGCAATGTTGGGGGGCAGGGTCCGAAATTAACTTTTTGACTCACTGGCCTAGATGAAAAAAATCCACCGGCCAACCATTTTTTTTTTTTTACCGAACAAAATAGTAAATTGCCTTTTTGTCGGAGGCGTCATGCGCATTCACGTTAATTGTTTGCGACAATGCTTGAAATCAAATCCATGGTATTATATATGCTAATATAGCTGTATAGCCATATAGTAGGCCTAAATGGAGTTGTGAAACTATGCACCCTCAAAAAGTGGCTGCATGACACCTCCCCTTTTTGTGTCACACACGAACACACACACACACACACACACACACATACACACACACACACACACACACACACACCTCACCATCATACATCAGTCTCTTAAGACTCCTATAGTAACTGCTGTTTGGTCAAGAGCTTAGCTATAACATTTAGAAATTGATTTCACAAGCACTACAAAACAAAATCTGTCACATGGTAACTTGAATTCAGCTTATGTTGTTTTCAGTGAGCTTGGCATTTGCCCCCTTCTCAAGCACCTGTAACAAGCTTTGTTTAACTACAACATTTTGATTGAACGTCTAGTAGTACACAATTGACTCATGAATTAACAAATCCAAAAGCAAATTGTTAAATTAGCCTACGTCGTGGTTATTTCAGTATTAATCTTGCTAATATTATCCTAGCATAAAGAAAATTTGACCATGTCTAACATTAATGTTCGATTTATGTTGTAGACCTAATTGTCAGCAAAGTGCTAACGTTAAACAAATAGCCTAGGCTAGTCCCTGAGCCCTAACGTCAGTAACATTACGCTGTTAATTTGGAATTGTAACAACGATTTTCACAGAAAGGTGACAAATTTGCACCCCGTATTACTAATTAGTTCAGGGTTGGTGCTGGATTGAGTTAACCGGAGGGCGCAGTGAGCAGAGCAGCTGATGACGTCTCCCACAAAACAACTGCGTTTGAGCCTCGAACCTGTGTGTGCGTTTGTTTACATTGTGTCAAACTCCGACTGTCAGCAGAGGACCGAAACAGCGCGAGCGTAAATGACAAACAGGATAGAGAGACTCAGCATAGTTTTTTCATACATGACAATTTTGGTACAAACATTTACCCGCCAGTGTGGCGGATAGCCCTCCGGGATTTACTTGCCAAACGCAAAATCGACCCGTCTTTGGCCCTTGTTAATTTCGGACCCTGTTGGGGGGGGGGGGGGGATTATTTACCTGTCTGGGGTTCCCTTTGATGGCTGTCCTGGTTCCGACTAACTGTGAGGTCCAGAGGAATGTCCGGGTCGACAAGGTCCGATCGTGGTGAGACAGTGTCACTACTAGAGGTGCTGCCGAGGCTGGTCCTGCTGTTGAACAGGTTGCTTTGGGAGGCGTACTCGACGGCAAACTGACAAATCATCTTTTTCATGAGCTCCTGGGCGGCCGCAGGGATGTGGGAATCATAGCTGGAGGTCACATCTGACAATGTTGTACAAGCCATGTTGATTAAGAAAGATGGTTAATCAATTAAGAGACTTTCCACATCCTGCAACATTTACCACTTGATTATACTGAATCAAGAGCTGTCAGTAGACCTTCGTTCTAGACAGCCCCTCTAACCAAGTTCACCAAGACACACACACACACACACACACACACACACACACACACACATAAAACTCACCTTTACCATGGAACACAGCTTGGAGGAACCTGTGAGCTGATAGGCAGCTGTCAGTCATATGTAGAGGGGGAGCCTGAGTGGAAGGGTCATCTGAGGGAGAGGACAGGGGGGAGGCGGCAGTGGAGATGTGGTCCTGTAAAATAAATGAGGCAAAGATCGTCTTTTGAAAGTCCAATCAGTATCTAATGACCAGCAGGTCTGCATGGGTGTGAAAGAGTTTATCTATTTCTTACATTGAGTTTGTCCAGCTGAAGATTGCAGAACGAACATAGAGAGTCAGTGCCTTCAAATGACCAGTCTTCCAGAGCCTCTGGTTCACAGTCTGTAACAAGTATGCATCCACACAGGACAGGGTCAATTATATGCAGTTAGAATATTCCTCTCTCACGTTAATAGACAACTATACCCTACGAGAAACATAAGTAACAACCCCCAATAGGCCAGTGTAAGCAAACAAGCACACACTTACCATCAAATATATTCAGGTCTCTAAGCAACATTGGGCCATAGATACCCGCAAGTATGCTTTCAAATCCTGCAGACAGAAGAACATACATTCACTAACTGCATTGTGCAAGAAAAAAATAAAACAAAACTGGAAAATTGCCAAGAACCCAATCGTATGATTGCAATTCCTTAGGAGTGTTGCCAGAAAGGGCAGTCCTTGGATTTAATGACATCGAAATGCATTCCTAGACTCCCACACCAAAAATCTGCACCAACTGGTTAGAGTTGAGAGATATTTCAACTACTGTGTGTGTGTGTGTGTGTATATATATATATATATATATATATATATATATATATATATATATATCAACTACCTCAGCCTATTTTACTTTATAGGGTAGTATTGCGGTGTTCCGTCAATGTAACTGATTGCAGGGCAGTCCTGCTAGCAAATTGAGGTTCAAAAGCTGGTCACGTGAGCAGCTAATGTTACCGGGCTGCCGTTAACGACGGTTGCAGAGTCTCTCGGTAACAAAAAAAAAATGCTTGGCACAGAGGTGGTTTCAGCCCTTCCCCCAAAGCATCAAAAAATAAATAGGAGCTAATGTTTACTTGGCGAGATGGCCAAGCCTAGATTTATTTACAATAGCTACCATTCCACGCATGCATGAACAATTTTAAACTTGTTATTTTAACTGTTTTACAGTGACCTCCCATTTTTCTCGATTAAAGGGGGGGAAGGAACAATCTTGGATAAAGACAAAGAACAAAATAGGGCCACTGAATGGCTAATATACAGTTAGCCAATTTTGCTAACCGGCTTCGTTCTTTCCTGCACACTAGCTTAGCAACGTCACTAGCGTTAGCGAGCTAACATTAACTTACCCATAATTGCCCTTTACCTTAGCTGGGGCTAGCTTAGCTAGCGTTATAGCTAGCCAGCTACTTAACGTAACAAACGTCACTAGCTAGTGATATCTCCTTTTGGGTGCCATTGATTAAAATTGCGAATACAAGGGAAAATGATTAACTTACCGACGCAGTGTAAGAGTTTATGCCGCCAAGAGTCGAGTTCCCGCCGGAACCCTTTCCTTTCTGCCGTGCATTTGGAGCTACGGCACTGTGCAGCCGCCATTCTTGCCGTCCTCCTTCCCCCCTGCTCTCCCTCAGTTTGTTGTTCGACCGTCTGACGTTAAGCTGTTTTACTCTAGTCATCACCGACCACAAGGGGGAGCTTTGAAATCAAAACAACAACATGGTTGCATATGGTTTGGGGCTTTATCTTGTAATTTAGAAAAATGTATAGACTTCTGAGGAAAAATATTAAGATATGTTCCCATAGGTAATGCCAACGAAACGCACATTACTGTACCTTAAAACTGGATTTTTACTCATAAAGTGATTCATGGTAAAAAAAAATAAAATAAAAAAAAGATATGATCACTGGACATTCTTTGCTCAGTTTCATGAAATGAGGAAACTAGACAGTTGAGAGACCACCACTTAACACTTCTCCCACTTCCCAAAAGCGGTGGCAAATCACCACGTAGGCCTATTTGTTCAGGATGAAACAGACATTTCAAAAATTATTCATTTGCCATCTGTAGCCTATGTAAAAAGCAATTATGTACGTTAGTCCTCTAAAGTTTGCAATTGCACAAATATTAATGTTTAATTGTAATTTTTTTCTTTGTTGTTTTAGCTTTATCGGTCTTTTATTTAAAACAAATTGTTTATGTTCACACTGTAGGTCATTATATGTTTGTTTTATAACTTGATGGCCAGTTCACGATAAAATAATCCCCCCAAGTATTAATGACGTATGCAATCAACCTTGAAGACAACGAACTGAGCTTGACCCACCTGAGCCAACTCGGGAACTTAAGAACTTTCAAGCAGTAATCCATGATTTCCTGTTTCACTGGGGTATAAATCTAAGGTGACACAGAGGCCATATTCCCTTATTCATAAATCAACATGGGAAATATAAGAAAACACTTAAAATCAAATGAGGGAAATGTCTGTTGAGCTTCATAAGTTGGGGTATGGCTTTAAAAAAAATTGCTACTCACCTGAAAATGCCCATATCTACCGCACGCACAGTGAGGAGGATGGTAAAAGAGGCAAAAAAATATCCCCAAGGATCACTGTTGGAGAATTACAGAGGAAAGTAGCATCTTGGGGTCACCAAGTCTCCAAAACTACCATTAGACGGCACCTCCATATCAACAAATGATTTGGAAGACATGCCAGAAAAAAGCGTTTCCTGTCATTTCACCACAAACGTAAGTGCCTGGAGTTTGCTAAATGCTTCTGGAACTTTGACTGGAACCGTGCTCCATGGTCAAATGAAACAAAAATGTTGCTTTTTGGCAGCAAACACTCAAGGTGGGATTCGCGTAAAAAGAAGAATGGATATACCTAAAAGCACCTGATCCCCATTGTTAAGTATGGTGGAGGTTCTGTTGTTAGATCTTCCAGCAGGACAATGATCCAAAACATACATCCAAATTAACACAAAATCACAAAAAACACAAAATCAAACTTTTGCCATGGCCATCTCTGTCCCCTGACCTAAATCCCATTGAAAACCTGTGGGCTGAGCTGAAGAGGAGAGTGCACAAGAGAGGACTTAGGACCCTGGATGATCTGGAGAGATTCTGTAAAGAGGAATGGTCTCAGATTCCTTGCTCTGTATTTTCCAACCTTGTTAGATGTTTCAGGAGAAGACAGTGCTGTTTTATTGGCAAAGGGAGACTGTACAAAGTATTCAATGCAGGGGTGCCAATAATTGGAGCACACATGGTTTTATTAAAAATAATTATTTCGTGATGAGGAATTTTTTTCTCAGAATAAATGTGCTTCAATTAAAGGTTGGATTTTTCAAATGTTTTCAGTGTGAGATTAAGCTAATTCACCAAAAGGTGAATTTTTTATAACCCTTTTTGCTCATCTTTACCAGGGGTGCCAATAATTGTGGAGGGCACTGTATATATACAGTATATAGAATTTGGCATTTTGAAAATCGGCATCTTGGTTGCATAGGCCATCGTCAATCTTTTTTTTAAAACCCGAAGTGACAACATTGACCATACTTGGACGTGAGGGTGGGGCTGGGGAGGAGCTGGGAGGAGTGAGGGGCGGAGCCCGTTGCCATACACACATATATACTCACCGGCCACTTATTAGGTACACCTTGCTAGTATCGGGTTGGACCCCCTTTGCCTTCAGAACTGCCTTAATTCTTCGTGGCATAGATTCAGCAAGGTGCTGGAAACATTCCTGAGATTTTGGTCCATATTGACATGATAGCATCACACAGTTGCTGCAGAATTGTCGGCTGCACATCCATGATGCAAATCTCCCGTTCCACCATATCCCATCGTTGCTCTATTGGATTGAGGTCTGGTGGATGTGGAGGCCTTTTGAGTACAATGAACTCCTTGTCATGTTCAAGAAACCAGTTTGAGATGATTTGAGCTTTGGGACATGGCGTTTTGTCTTGCTGGAAGTAGCCATTAGAAGATGGGTATACTGTGGTCATAATGGAATGGACATGGTCAGTGTAGGATGCAACAATACTCGATGCTCAATTGGTACTAGGGGGCCCAAAAAGTGCCAAGAAAATATCACCCACACCCTTACACCACCACCACCAGCCTGAACCGTTGATTCAAGGCAGGATGGATCCATGCTTTCATGTTATTTACATCATATTCTGACCCTACCATCTGAATGTTGCAGCAGAAATCGAGACTCATCAGACTAAGCAACGTTTTTCCAATCTTCTATTGTCCAATTTTGGTGAACCAATTGTAGCCTCAGTTTCCTGTTCTTAGCTGATAAGAGTGGCACCCAATGTGGTCTTCTGCTGTTGTAGCCCATCTGCTTCAAGGTTTGACGTGTTTCACGTTCAGAGATGCTCTTCTGCATACCTCAGTTGTAACGTTATTTGAGTTACTGTTGCCTTTCTATCAGCTCAAACCAGTCTGGCTGTTCTCCTCTGACCTGTGCCATCAACAAGGCATTTCCGCCCAGAGAACTGACGCCCACTGGATATTTTCTCTTTTTCAGACCAGTCTCTGTAAACCCCTAGAGATAGTTGTGCTACCATCAGTAACACACTACGCCGAGAGGGACTCAAATCCTGCAGTGCCAGGCGTGTCCCCCTGCTTAAGCCAGTACATGTCCAGGCCCGTCTGAAGTTTGCCAGAGAGCATATGGATGATCCAGAAGAGGATTGGAAGAATATCATGTGGTCAGATGAAACCAAAATAGAACTTTTTGGTAAAAACTCAACTCGTCGTGTTTGGAGGAAGAAGAATGCTGAGTTGCATCCCAAGAACACCATACCTACTGTGAAGCATGGGGGTGGAAACATCATGCTTTGGGGCTGTTTTACTGCAAAGGGGACAGGACGACTGATCCGTGTTAAGGGAAGAATGAACGGGCCATGTATCGTGAGATTTTAAGCCAAAACCTCCTTCCATCAGTGAGAGCATTGAAGAAGGAACGTGGCTGGGTCTTCCAGCATGACAATGATCCCAAACACACCGCTCGGGCAACGAAGTTTGTTATTGACCAAATACTTATTTTCCACCATCATTTACAAATAAATTCTTTACAAATCCTACAATGTGATTTCCTGGATTATTTTTTTGTCTCTCATAGTTGAAGTGTACCTATGATGAAAATGACAGACCTCTCTCATCTTTCTAAGTAGGAGAACTTGCACAATCAGTGGCTGACTAAATACTTTTTGACCCCACTGTATATATATATATAGAGAGAGAGAGATGGAGTGATGAGAGGGCTTGAAGACAGTATCCATCACAAGTCCAGCTGGAATCTGTTGTCACGGTGACTTAGAGCACAGTCGCCGTGGATATGGTGATGAACTATCCCGGCCAGGTGAGCGGCATTCTGGGCTGGAGCGTGACCAACAACACACAGTCCAACCTGCCCTGGGGAGAGAGGTGTTTATGAGCAGGGTCAACCACACACTGCCCTGTCTCTGTGTGTGTGTGTGTGTGTGTGTGTGTGTGTGTGTGTGTGTGTGTGTGTGTGTGTGTGTGTGAGCTTGTGTGTGTGTGTGTGTGTGTGTGTGAGCCTGTGTGTGTACCTGTAAGACAGACAGATTGTCTGAGGTGACTAGGAAAATGAACAGGGGCTTAGCACCAAGGTGGTGATCCGCTGCAGCCCAGAGGAACTCTTAGCACCTCTACTGCCACCGGATCTCCTTACCATCACCACACATCAGCTCCCATGGGATAAGCTCCGCTCAGCGCCCGTGTGTGTGCGCTTATGTGAGCGGGGGGCACACCTGGATCTGGTTAGATAGCTGGGGAAAGTGGGCAGAAACACATTGTAATGTCCCTCCAATAATTCCAGTGCTTTAGTGGGCTCCAAAGCATGGGGGGTCATTTTATTGGGAGTATAAATATAATTTAGGTGAAAAGTACGGACAAACAATGTAATCATGCAGTTTGCAGGGCTTAAGGTACACCAGGAGGAGATGCGTTAAGCTGCACGTAGCCGAGGAATGTGTACGCTGTGTAAAAACCGTACCGTCTTTAATCTATTCCCTCATTCCTTGCTCATCCAAGTGCACACACTCTCTCTCTCTCTCTCTCTCTCTTCTCTCACTGGTCAGTTCCAACTGTTACCTGAAGAGGGCAGTGTTGCTGTAGGCTGTAATTTGCCTGCATCGGGCATTCAGCGCACAGGTGCATTCCAAGAACCCTCTGTCAAGCAGGATTAGAGCCTGTTCAACGGACACAGCGAAACAAACGGCTGGTGTCTCGCGTCGCAGTACAAGCAGGATCCAGCTGGTTTTGTAAGTCTGTATTTTCTACCGCAGACTAATTGTTTGGAACAGCCGCATGGCAACAAGCTCTTTTTCTAATTTTCTTTTTAATCACTTGCTCAGTGTAGCAACAGCAATACAGAGTTTCCTCCCCCCTATTTCACAGGCAGTTTTAATGACAAAGGTTGGAATAACACCAGACTTTTATTTCAGCCCTGTAGGCCAGCCCGCTGGCTGTTTTGCAGTCTATGAGGTAACGTCAGGACCCTAGTATACCTCATTGTTTGTACATTGTTTCAATTCATATTTTTTATTGGGGTAACACCACAGTCAGTAAATAATGGGGTGGGGGGGTGCAGGGTTTGTTCAGAGCCCTGCCATGTTTGGCAACAACTCCTCTACATAATCATTAACATGGTGCAGACTTCCACTGTAGTTTTGAAAGAAATCCTTCATATGGCATTCCTACCAAGCACTTATTCAGGCCGCACACGAGTATTAGTAGGGTTTTAATGGAAATATATGAAGGGGACCAGAGATTTTATGGGAATAGCTATGGAAATGATTACCGCAAGGTGTTAGGCATGTACACATCTCTGTGTGCGTATGTGTGTGTGTAAAAGTGTCTGCCTGTGTGAATTTGTGCTTGTGTGTGTTTCTGTTCAACTATGTCCACTCCTAAGCAATGGCTGGAGCGTGGCCCCTCTGTTGTGCTGGTGCAGGGATCCCCCTCCTCCAGGGTCCAGTCTCAGACCACCGACTCCCACGCACAGGCATTTTCCTGACCACTCAAACGTTTTGAAACCACGGTCTTTGAAAACGACGCGTTTCATGACTACCTTCCGATTTTGACATACAGAGCAAGAGTCAGAGTAAGTGTGTGTGTGTGAGAGAGAGAGAGAGAGAGAGAGAGAGAGAGAGAGAGAGAGAGAGAGAGAGAGAGGGGGGGGGGGGGGGTCATGTCCCTTCATCTTCCACAAGAAAAGCCATTATTACAGCAGCATGAAAGCAGGCAGTGACCTCAAAACGTAGCAATCACAGGTGTGCCCTGCGTGTTTGCTTGAGTTTGCACGGCAGAGGGAGAACAAGAATGAATTAGAGAAAGAAAGAGAAAGAAAACAAGAAAGAGTCGGAGAGAGAGAGAGAAAAGGGGAGAGAGAGAGAGAGAGAGAGAGAGAGAGAGAGAGAGAGAGAGAGAGAGAGAGAGAGAGAGAGAGAGAGAGAGAGAGAGAGAGAGAGAGAAAGAGAGAGAGAGGGTGGGGGGGCTCCAGGGGATAGATACTGTAAATATCAGACAGAGGGAGAAAGGGTTGCTATGGAATTTTGAGGAGTTGGCCTACAGGAGGGTGACAGAAAAAAAAGATTGTTAGTGGGAGTTAGAGAATGCCTTCGAAACGTCTTGAAAGAGTTTATCAAGTAGATAAAGAAAATCAAAGGAGTCTAAAACGACCTTTGTGATTACATTATCTGTGTGTGTGTGTGTGTGTATGCAGTACATCATGTGTGTGTGTTTGTTTGTGTGTGTGTGTGTGTGTGTGTGTGTGTGTGTGTGTGTGTGTGTGTGTGTGTGTGTGTGTGGGGGTGTGTGTGATATAGAGTGAGAAGAGTTAAGCGAGCCACACTGCGGAGTGGAAAGACACAACAACGCTGTTGAAGAAAACCTTTCGTAAGACGAACAACTGTTTTAAAGTGACGCTATCCCTCTCTCTCTCATCTTCTCCCTCTCTTTCCCCCTCTCTCTCTCCCACCTTCTACCTTTCTCTCTGCATCCCCCCTCCCCTTCCCTCTCTCTCTCTGTCTGTGTTGTGTTAGTGTCTGTAGTGGCCTCCGTCAGGGGTCTGGTGCTCTGGAAGGTAAGGGGCTCAGGGAGCCAGAGGGGATAAGGGAAGAGGGGGCACCGAGGGGGATTAGCATTAAGGCTGCAGCGGAGAATGCACTTGACTTTGGGGAATCACACACACACACACACACACACACACACACACACACACACACACACACACACACACACACACAAACACATTGTGAAGAGGAATGGAATAACAGAATACAATTACTCTCACACACAGACACATACACAAACATGCACACTCGGAGTGGAAGAACCGAAAAAACAGAATGATTAAATTATTTAGACATACACACACGCGCACACCCTCCCCCCCCCCCCCCCCCCCCCACACACACACACACACACAGAGGGACTTGCACGCAGGCCACAGGCCAGGGATGAAGGGATCCTACTGTGTGGGGAGGATGAAGGCTTGAGGGTCTGCCGGTGCATGGGGCCAGTCCAAGGGTCAGTGGGGGGAGAAGAGGAGATGGGGGGGGGGGGACGTGGGGAAGTTAGCTAAACCAAAAACACACACAAGGTCAAGTGGGCTCCCTGAATAAGACCCTGAATGCGTGTGTCCGTGCATGTACGTGTGTTTCTGTCTGTCTTTTCATCATGTGGGCCTACATAAAAATGACCTTCACATCGAGGTGCTATGAAACAAACAAACCCCTCTCGTTGGCACTCCGAGTGCACTGTAGAGCCACTGTCAATACTGATCCAACATGTCTTTCAGGAAGCCATTTATAGCTTCCCCATAAAACCGTCCGACTGCGCCGGACGCGCGGACCTCTTCCCGTATCCTCCCAAGGAAAGAGGGACTGTGTCTTTAAAAAGGACTGTTTCCCCTGCAGAACAGACATATCTCACTGTCAACGCACCCACGGAGCCACACACTCACATACACTGGCAAACAGTGACTCCCTCTTGCACATGATTCCAATATTTTTCTGAGGCATCTCATGTTTATCTAATGATAGTGAAATGAAATAGTAGTTTGATATTTGGAGCTGTCTATGTTTATATAACGCTCATAAATCTGTGCTGTTCGGCATGTGGATGCGTGTGCGGCCATGTGTGTGTGTGTGTGTCTGTATGTGTGTATGTGTGTGTTTGTGTGTAAGAGCGTGTCTGTGTGTGTGCGTGTATGTTGTGTGTGTGTGTGTGTGTGTTGTGTGTGTGATGGAGTTATGAATCATTTCTGGGATTGTGTTGCTCCCCTAGATAAGAACGGTCTCTGGCTGACACAGTACCAGAGGAGATGTCTGTCTGTGTGTCTTCATAAGACACACGTCAATTTGTAGCTTGTCGTGGATACATGTGTGTGTGTGTGTGTGTGTGTGTGTGCAGGGATTAAAGTGTGTGTATATATGTATATACAACTGTAGAACTATATATTCATATATACTGCAGTTATCTGCTCTGGGAAGTCAGTCAGTGCTCAAGAGAGCGTGCATGCACTGGAGTCACAGCCACGTAGAGATGGCGCTGTAAGAAACCTTAAAGAGAGAGAGACAGAAAGAAAGAAAGAAAGAAAGAGAGAGAGAGAGAGAGAGAGAGAGAGAGAGAGAGAGAGAGAGAGAGAGAGAGAGAATTAAAGAGAGAGTTGAACAGCTGTCTTCATTCATCACTTTCCCTTACTGATTACTCCCCCACCATCAGCAGTCAATATGGCCTCCCTCCCACAGCGTGCAAAATACCTTAAGCTCCCTTTGTGTATGTTTGTAAAAGGTGCGTTTACATAAAGGAATGTGTGTTTTTCTTTCGCAAAACAGCTGTGTACCTTTCCTGATTTTGTGTCTCCTGAGTATGTGTGTGTCTGTCTTGTGTGTGAGTCTCATGTGTGTGTGTGTGTGTGTGTGTGTGTGTGTGTGTGTGTGTGTGTGTGTGTGTGTGTGTGTGTGTGTGTGTGTGTGTGTCTGTGCCTGTGTCTGTGTCTGTCTCCCATGTGTGTGCGTGTCTCATGTGTGTGTATCTTGCGTGTGTGTGTGTGTGTGTGTGTGTCTCCTGTGTGTGTCACACATGTGAATGTGTGTCTCCTGTGTGTGTGTGTGTTTCCTGTGTGTTTGTGTCAGTTTCAGTTTGACTATTTAATGAACAGTAACGATTAAGCCAAATGAAGAGTAGTGATTGAGAAAAACCTCAACATTAGCCGCTGAAAGGTAGGGTATTACGAAACATCTGTAACTTGTAACATCTGTAGCCTGTTTGAAAAAAAGACTAGGCCCACATGACATCAAAGCCTGCAGGCTACCAGGTAACATTTTATTTTCTCCTTTTTTTCTTTTCAGCAAAGTCCTCTGCTGTCAACTTGAAATCGAACGTGTCCAATATGTCTATGCAGCTTGCAATGCGCATAAGCAGCAACACTATATCCTCCTCCAGACGATTTTGCAGCGCCGTATTAATAAAGTACTGTAGGCTGCTAATGTGCTGTTTCACCGTCAAAACACAAATGTCCTGTTTAGGGATAGACATTGTTATTGCTACGTTTTGTATTAGCATTATTACCGGATATTTTGACCGGCAAGTTTTCTCCTTCCTCTTCCTCTCTCTATCCGTGTTCTACTCCACTCCTCCTCCTCCAGCCCAAGCCTCTATTTGTCTCCTACACTGTCACAGTGTTACTCTCCCTGTCTCCCTTATGCCACAGTCTCTGCATTCCCCTATTTTCAGTCATGGACTCCAATGCATTACCTCCCTCTCTCTCTCTTTCTCTCTTTCTCTCAGTAACATAGTTGGGTTTATTAGGCTATGGAGGCCTGCCTAATCTAACCCACATGCCCACAGACGTATGCCCATTCTCTCTCCTGCGCTAATGACGCTAACATTGATATGTGTGTGCGTGTCTTTGTGTGTATGTGTGTGTGTGTGTGTGTGTGTGTGTGTGTGTGTGTGTGTGTGTGGATGAATGGGTGGGTGAGTGAGTGTGTGTGATGAGAATAAAGCCCTGTGCCTGGCAGCACAAGACTCTGCTTCAGCCTGAACAATGAGACGCTGAGACGGGAAGGGGAGTCCTCACGATATACTAACAGTGGACGTGGTGGCGTTCACACACACACACACACACACACACACACACACACACACACACACACACACACACACACACACACACACACACACACACACACACACACACACACACACACACGGATCCAGACGGCGGCACTTGTTGCCTGTGAGTGTGTTATTTGCCCTGTCATTGCCTGGGTCTCCCTGATGGACCACACAGGAGGACTCAAAGAGACTCAGAGGACCTGAACCCATGCGGGACATTCCAATATCATGAGGACCTTACACAGGACTCCAACCCACTCAACCAGCAGCCTTGGAGCCAGCAAATCAGACGCTTGAGTGTGTGTATGTATGTGTGTGTGTGCGTGTGTGTGTGTGTGTGTGTGTGTGTGTGTGTGTGTGTGTGTGTGTGTGTGTGTGTGTGTGTGTGTGTGTGTGTGTGTGTGTGTGTGTGTGTGTGAGTGCTGTATTTGCATGTATGACAGAGGGACTAATAGTGGCCATGTCATCTGACACATTCAGCATTCTGGATTTTCCACGTTGAAAGGAAGGGGTGAGGAAACCAGGGGGGTACGTATGCGTGTGTGTGGTGTGTATGGTGTGTGTGTGTGTGTGTGTGTGTGTGTGTGTGTGTGTTTGTGGTGTGTGTGTGTGCGTGTGTGTGCGTGTGTGTGTGTGTGGGTGTGTGTGTGTGTGAGCGCGTGTGAGAGTGTGTGTTTATGTGCAAGCCACGGCAGAGATAAATGTAGGAGTGTCTGTTTCCGTTGATTTTATAGTTCTGACCTGAGGAAGTGAGGTTTGTGTGTGTGTGTGTGTATGTGTGTGTGTGTGTTTGTGTGTGGGTGTGTGTGTGTGTCTGTGTGTGTTGCCGCACATCTATGTTCGTGGTCCACGTTCAAGCATGCGACAACTGCATGTGTTCCGGTTCAACAGTTGGCATGACTGTCTTTGGGCTTGGGAATGCCAAAAGAGGCAGCTGACATTCGCGCACACACAAGTGTGTGCGTGTGTGCATGTGTGCGTGCGTGTGTGTGTGTGTGTGTGTGTGTGTGTGTGTGTGTGTGTGTGTGTGTGTGTGTGTGTGTGTGTGTGTCGGTTGACATCAGGATTTAAAGGCGGTCAGTCGCTCCTGTCCTCAGCTCGTAACTCTTCGATTGGCCGCACCAGGCCCAGAGATGTGTTCTAACAAAACACTCTATCTATAGCCATATCTCCATATCAATAACAGCGGGCGTTTATATATTTCTACATATACAAAGCGCAGTATCCAAGGCAACAGAGAAAGGATAGTGTGCTTTGACAGATTGTGGTAGAGGTGAAGTTAGAAATGTGTGTGTGTGTGTGTGTGTGTGTGTGTGTGTGTGTGTGTGCATGCATGCATGTGAGTTAATGTGTGTGTGCGTGTGCGTGTGCGTGTGTAGATGCATCATCAGAGAGGACAGTTGATTCCGGGCGACGCTGTCAGCACCAGTCAACTCACAGCACCCCCATAACCTGCAAAATGTCAAGAGGACACACAGGGAGACAGTATGGAGAGATATCTGTATGTTTGTCTAAGTGTGTTTGTGTGTGTGTGAGACTGAGAGAGAGAGAGAGAAAGAAAGAGAGAGAGAGAGCTTGAGAGAGAGCGAGGATTTTATGGGGATCAGAGTGGCTTTCCTGTCTCCTCTCTGTCTTTTCTCATGGGCGTGATGGCACTACTACTACCCCCCCCCCCCACACACATACACACACACACACACACACACACACACACACACACACACACACACACTCACACACACACACACACTCACACATATACGTACAGGAACATGGCTGGTGGGGGTGTCAGAGGGCTAGATAATGATGATGGGCTTCTCGTGGTCAGGGGCGCTAAGCTCCTGTTTATCCCCCTGAATGTCACCCGCAGCCTACATTACCCAGAGAGCCCTGCCGTCGCTCCGCTGTTCCTTCTTCCTTCTCATCATTGCTCTACCTTTTCCCGTTACTCCTTTTTCTCTCTCAGTCCGTCCTTCGGGCTTTAAAACCCTCCTCTCCGTCTCCAGGCTATCTTTAAAGCCGCCGCTCCAGTCCACTTGGTTTCGCTCTTCAGGTACAAAAAACAAAAGAAAATCCAAAGAGGCCCTGGAGCAGACTCTGCCCTACCCGAGAGGGGAGAGGCAGCGCGGGACTAGGGGGACCTGAGGGGGTTTGCTCCACTGGGCCGTCCTGTTGGAGCAAGAGGAACGCAAGAGTCCAACAGATGCTTCCACTAACCTCCATCTGGAACTTATCGAAACATCATCTGCATACCCTGGACTGGAACGAGAGAGAGGGGATGGGGGGGGGGGGGGGGGGGGGGGGGGGGGGGGCGGGCATTGAGAAAGTGGGGGTAGAGAGGGAGAGAGAGAGAGAGGAAGAAAACAGGAGACAGGAGGACGAGAGAGCAAGAGGCTTTGCTTTTGCTCAGCAGCGTGTACACTTGTACTGTCGATTGGCGGTTCAACGTCGACGGCCCGTCCTCCATAGTCTGCAGCGACGGGTCACCCTCTAAGTCTCTGTCTCCTTTGAGAGGGCTTCACTGGCATCCCTGACTGCAGACTGTGTCCGTGCCATCTATACCTGACTGTGTGACTGCCGACCTTGCAGCAGCCCTCGCCATCTCGGACTAGGCACCTCAGCCCAGGTGTTCAAGAGACTATTGTTTCTCCCGTTTTCTCAACAGTGCTGTCAATAATCAAATGGCCCGCAGCAGCCTCTCCTCTCGGAGTGCCAAGCAGCTCATGTGTCAATCATCTTTTAAATGAGTTACACATTTCATGTTAGGATATTTCTTGGAAGAGGAATGTCCTGAGACTTTTGATAAACAAAATGTAAGCTGTAATTTAATCTGTGCAGCCAACCCCCCCCCCCCCCCCCTCTTTGTTTTCTCTCTCGTTTTCTCTCTCCCATTCTCTATCTCTCTGTCTTTCTCTCTCTCTCATTACCACTCTTTTTCTATTTTCTTCTGTCCCTTTCTTTCTCTCTCTTTTGTCTCTCCCCTTGCTTGGGGAGTAGATCTTTTACCCTCAAGGCTGTGCTGTTTGACCTTTCCAGTGGTGACCTCTGGCCCGGGTTCTAGATTCAACAGGGCAGTTCAGGCATTTTCCCTGTGTGTGTGTGTGTGTGTGTGTGTGTGTGTGTGTGTGTGTGTGTGTGTGTGTGTGTGTGTGTGTGTGTGTGTGTGTGTGTGTGCATGCATGTGTGTGTGTGTGTGTTTGGAAAGGGGCGTGAGATTGAAACTGTGAGCCTTGTTGGGTGTGATCAATGTAAAGGTCACAGCTAGCCACAGGATAACCCACTAACATGCCCTTTGCACACACACACACACACACACACACACACACACACACACACACACATACACACACACACACACACACACACACACACACACACACACACATACACACAAAAACAATCTCTCACAAAACGCACACACAAACTCTCTCTCACTCACACACATACACACACACACACACATACACACAAAACCTCTCACACACGCACACACAAACTCTCTCTCTCACACACATACACACATACAAGCTCACACACAATCTCACACACACACACTTAAGCACACAGATCGTGGCCTCTGGGTTGAGCTCATTGCAGGAGGCCTGTTGTTGATGGTCCCCTTGGTGACAGTGTTCCATTGAGTGAGATTTTCCGGGCGGCATCCGGAAAACTCGCCGTTCCGGAATTCTTCTGGAAGTTCACTTTGATCTGAGTGGATAGATAAACCCTAGGGAGAACAATCCCTGACCCTTAACACACTTTCTCTCTTTCACACACACACACACACACACACACACACACACACACACACACACACACACACACACACACACACACACACACACACACACACACACACACACACACATACAGTATCATCGTCACCCTTTGTGGCTTGTCTTTATAAGGTGTGTGGAAAGTGGAATAGCGTACAGTTGTAAACCTCTCCACTCAGGCCTCAGACTTAACGACACTGCTGTGAATGTGTGTCCATGTGTGTCTGTGTCTGTGTGTGCGCACGTATGGGTCCGCGTGCACGTGTGCATGAACGTCCGAGTGTATGCCAGAAAAGTTAGTACGCTCCTAGCCAGTTTTACCGACACATTTATGATCTGTCTGAAGAGTGCGCTGAAATCTGGGGCTCTCCATTCCCACTGAAGCTCTCTGACATCAGACACAGACCTATGATCTGACGAGCAAGGAGGAGGGATACACTACTGAAAACGACTGAAACAACACCAGGAACATCTCTTCTCTCTCCACGCTACAGGGATAAAAAAAAACTTTGAAGACTATTTTATGTTTGTATACTGTAGATAGACACAGTTGTAAAAAAATGTGAGGCGGATTGGAGGATTTATGTTTGGGAACTGCGAGCATGTGTATGAGTGTTTTTGTGTGTTTGTGTGTGTTTTAAGTATGTTTGCGTGTGTTTGTGTGTGCTTGTGCGCGAGTTGAAGTGCATGTGTGTGAGTGGACCTAAGCACACACCCCTGAAGGGAGGAAGTCCACTTTTTCTCTGAGCAGCAATATCCTTCCTCCTGATTAATGAGTGCCGTTAACGTTATGACAAAAGAAGCAGTTAGCAAGGACTCACCTGGGGCACAGGATAACACACACACACACACACACACACACACACACACACACACACACACACACACACACACACACACACACACACACACAAACACACACACGTCCAGAGCAGAAATCAGATCCCTGCTCTCAGGTTCCCCTGGTCTTCCCACAGAGAAGGATGGAGCCTTGTTATGTTATTACGAAACATTCATCATCCCTCCAGTCCCGTAGGGCTCCACACAACGTCAACACACAGACTGGACGTCAGAGGACCACAGGCATGACTGAGGAACGGGCGGACAGTGGTGGTGGAATGCATGGGGCTCAGGTATAGGGGTGGCGTATGTCGTTAGGTCAGGTGGTGTATATTGGTGCTGTATGTTTTTAGGTCAGGTATAGGGGTGATGTAGATTGTTAGGTCAGGTGGTGTATATTGCTATGTCAGGCATAGGGGTGGTGTATGTTCTTAGATGAGGTATAGGGGTGAGGTATATTGTTAGGTCAGGCATAGCTATGGGTGATGTATATTGTTAGGTCAGCTATAGCTATGGGTGGTGTAGATTGTTAGGTCAGGTATAGCTTTGGTGTATATTGTTAGGTCAGGTATAGGGGTGGTGTATATTGTTAGGTCAGGTATAGGGGTGGTGTGTATTGTTAGATCAGGTATAGGGGTGGTGTGTATTGTTAGGTCAGGGATTGGGGTGGTGTGTGTTGTTAGGTCAGGTATAGGGGTGGTGTATGTTGTTAGGTCAGGTATAGGGGTGGTGTATATTGTTAGGTCAGGTATAGGGGTGATGTATATTGTTAGGTCAGGTATAGGCGTGGTGTATATTGTTAGGTCAAGTATAGGGGTGGTGCATATTGTTAGGTCAGGGATAGGGGTGGTGTGTGTTGTTAGGTCAGGTATAGGGATGGT
>CM030176.1:12573847-12576347 GCA_017639675.1 Aplochiton taeniatus
ACACACACACACAGCTCTCTGTTGCGGCGGAGCCGATTGTCAGGAGTATCTACAGAATGTAACTCAGGCGTTTGGATGCCCCCACCAGAATGATGCTTTTCAGACATCTGACTGGGATCCTCAAAGAACAACATCACAGAAAATAAGAACACAACTCAATCACCAGTGCATGTGCACGCACACACACACACACACACAAATATATACACATTCACATATACACATACACACACATGCACACATACGCACATACACACACGCTCACACACACTCAATCTGAGTGTGTGAGACACAGTAATCATGAGCTGAAGTTTCTGTGTGCCGGCCCAGTAGAAATGGAGTGTTTCCTGTTATTAGTGGAACAGCCGTGAGGACCATCAGGTGGAGACAGCTGGTGGACCAAGGAGGATCACATCACACACTCTAGACACCCACCCTCTGTTTGCACCCCCCTTTAACACACACACACACACACACACACACACACACACACACACACAGCCAAACACAACATCCTACGTCCATGCCTTGCGGACAATCACTTCCTGGCACACACAGACCAACACACGCACCCTTGTGACCGCATACACACTTTCACTCCCTCTTTTCCAAGTGCTGATGCTGCACTTGCCCTCTAAAGAACAAATCAATAGATGTATGTGGGCCCATGGATTCCCCTTCCACACCACTTCCCTTATCAAAGACGTTAAGCTGCAGCCGCCTGGATCAGGCTTTCATTGTGGCAGTGTCCACTTGAATTGTCCTCTGGTCCCCGGGCACAGGGATTTGGAGGGGCGGGGGGAGCGGATGTGGGGCAGAGGAGGAGGGCGGGGCAGGACCGTGGTTTGGCCTTGGAGAATGTCAGAGAAGTTCAGGGGCTCACGGGGCCTGTTTTTTGGGTGGAGGGAGGTGGGCAAGGGGAGGCCTGTGTTGAAGTGATTGCAGGTGGAGTGTAGGTTAGTGTGTGAGTGTCGGTGTGTGTGTCTATGTGTGTATGTGTCTGTGTCTGTGTGTGTGTCTATGTGTGTGTGTGTGTCTGAGTCTGTGTGTGTGTCTATGTGTGTGTGTGTGTCTGTGTCTGTGTGTGTGTTCACATATGCCTTTCCGAGGTTGTGCAAGCCGAGCGCGTGTATACACACAGTCCATTTGCACCTTACACCTTACAAACGTGTGAGTGTTTGTTGTGGCACGGGTGTGTTTGACCTCCCAACAGTCATTCTATTTTAACCACAGACACGGCTGGACCTGGGGCAGGCCGACCCCAGAGACAGAAAGACAGACGGAGGGATGGCGATGGATCTGCACCTAGAGGGCAAACGGGAAGTTTGAAACAAAGGCGAGAGTCTTCTGCTCCAAGCCATTTTTTATTAAAAGATCGGTCAGTCTGTGAGAAAGAGAAACGTGAGAAGAGGAAAGATACCGATGTGCATAAGATATAAGTCCTTTAGGTTAGATACACACACACACACCTACACATAGACATGCACATTGACACACGCGCACCCTAAGACAAAGACATACACACACACACACACACGCGCGTGCGCATGCGGAGGCTAACACGTGAAGTGTTTGAAGTGTTAGAAGGCACAATGACTTCTCCTGCTGATGGAGGCCGGCCTGATCCTGGGAGGCAGAGTAGCAGATATGCGTGTAATTAAATCTACCATGCCAGGGGCGCGTCTTCACTCGCCAAATGTATACAAATGGCCCTCCTTTGTCTGCACCGCACAATACGACTGCTCAACTTACTCTTCCGCTGGAGACATCGCGAACGCAAATGCATGCAACCACACGCACATTTTTGCAGTCTGACACACACACACACACACACACACACACACACACATACACACACTCACACAAATACAGACACTCACACAAATACAGAGATACACATGCACCCAAAGACACACCCATGCACAAATACACTCAAGTGCATTGGCCTATCAATATTTCTATTCTCTTGATTGGATTGGTGATATAGTGGGAGTGGGTGGAAGGGGTCAATCAATGGCGTTGTGTTGAGGCAGTGTTCTCTATTAGGGAAAGGGCTGACACACCCTGTCCACTAGCTGACAGCCAGGAGGATGAGTGATGAGAAGAGCCAGAGGACATGGAACGGGCCGAGCATGTAAGGGAGGACCGGAGAGAGACAGAGAGACAGAGAGAGAGACCGTAAGAGAGAGAGAGAGAGAGAGAGAGAGAGAGAGAGAGAGAGAGAGAGAGAGAGAGAGAGAGAGAGAGAGAGAGAGAGAGAGAGAGAGAGAGAGAGGACATGGAGGAGATAGAGAGGGCTTGTAGTTGTAGATGGGTTTTATAGGAGATGGCTTTTCAGCCCTGTTGATCCGAGGTTCTTTATTAGAAGTGTAACGACAGGCTGTTTAACAAGACACTAGATGCAGATGGACCCAGGCCTGTTAACCCATGTGACATACAAACACACACGCACACGTTCACAGTCACAGGTACGCACGCACGCACGCACGCACGCACGCAC
>CM030176.1:12581347-12596347 GCA_017639675.1 Aplochiton taeniatus
CAGTAATGCCATTTGACAAGGGTATGGGGCATGACAGTGACGAATCGACCTACCCTAAAAATGTCTCCTTTTTATGATTTTTGTCTCTTCTACCACGACCCCCTTCACCACCGCTAACCCTCCCAATTCAACCTCCACCCACCCCCTCTCCTGCTATTTTCTTCCATGTCACAGCAAAACACTGCCGACTGGCTGAAGCGCCAGCGTGGGATCTTGGAGGCTGAAGCGCCAACGGTGGGCCATGGAAGAAGCGTCCCCTCCCCCAGCTACGTGGCCTCCACAGCGGGGGTCTCTCTGGGCCACAGAGCCTCAATCCAACTCCTGCTTGTTCTAAATACCCACGTCTCTTTAAAAGCAAAGTTAAGAAAAGCATGAATCAAGCGCAGGGTAGTGAAGGAAAGAGGGTGTGGAGGAGGGCGGGAAGGTGAGAGGGAGGGGGTTGGGGGTCGTAGAAGGGTGAATTGGGGGGAGTTGTGGAGCAGTGCGACTGACTTAAACCCGGTACCCTTCAGGCTGTGGGTGTGTGATTTGTGTGTGTGTGTGTGTGTGTGTGTGTGTGTGTGTGTGTGTGTGTGTGTGTGTGTGTGATGTGTGAGTCCAGGTGTGCCCGAGTATAGTCGTTGATGGAGCCAGGCTGAGCATAATGTTTCCACACCGCTCTGTAACCGTGTCACTAGACTCCCGCTGCTCACTGAGCACAGATCTACACGCCACGAGATGGGCCTAGCCCCACTGGGCCCTGCCCATCCATATTCAACAGCTCGGAGACCTGCCATCTGCTGGGCGCGTCACACTCAATCAACATTGCATGAATGTTTTGACTGGGAAAAGAATATGCCGCTCAATTCATACATAATGATTGAATGAGTGTGTCGGAGCAATTGCAAAAGATGAAACTTGTTTTGGACGTTTGCTGTGGTATAGTGTGGTTTCACATTTCACTCTGTGTCTGACACCCTCTTAGGAAGTCATACATTGAACACCACTCATCATGTAGATCTTTGACCATTTCGTCCCTGTGTCTAGGGAGTAGGGAGCTGACCGTAGCAGGGCTGGCTGCAGCAGCAGCAGTCAATAGGGAGCTGACACTAGCCAGGCTAGCAGCAGCAGCAGTAGTAGTAGTTGTGGTTGTCTATAGGGAGTTGACACTAGCCAGGCTAGCAGCAGCAGCAGTAGTAGTAGTTGTGGTAGTCTATAGGGAGTTGACACTAGCCAGGCTAGCAGCAGCAGCAGTAGTAGTAGTTGTGGTTGTCTAGGGAGTTGACACTAGCTAGGCTAGCAGCAGCAGCAGTAGTAGTTGTTGTAGTCTAGGGAGTTGACACTAGCCAGTCTAGCAGCAGCAGCAGTAGTAGTTGTGGTAGTCTAGGGAGTTGACACTAGTGGGGTTAGCAGCGGTGGCAGTAGCTGTTTTGCTTCCACTGACTCACACCCCTGTCTCCCACATCTGGACCTCCCCAGGACACACTCTGAAGACTACTGGAATTGGCAGCAGCCCCTCTGGTGGTCACTGGTGTGTGTGCGCGCGTGCGTGCATGTATATGTGGTGGTAGTTGGGTGCGAATCAGTGTTATGTTTTTGTATAATGTGTGTGTGTGTGTGTGTGTGTGTGTGTGTGTGTGTGTGTGTGTGTGTGTGTGTGTGTGCACTCCCTCACCTTGCTCTGGGCAACACATTGCGGAGGTTGTAAGGGCCAGGTTCAGTCAAAACACCAGCCATGCTAGGGTAAACACGCACACACATCTTAGGGTGAAGACCTTCCAAAGTATCTCTCTATTTGGCAGCGGAAGGGTTGAAGTAGAGGCAAGATAAGGTTGGTAAGGCCAAGAGATGGAGGGAGCGAGGCAGGGAAACATATGGTAGGAAGGAAGAGTAACTGATAGAGGGGAAAGGTGGTTATAGAAAGAAAGAAAAGGGAGAGAGAGAGAGAGAGTGAGAGAGAGAGAGAGAGGGAGAGAGAGAGAGAGAGAGAGAGAGAGAGAGAGAGAGAGAGAGAGAGAGAGAGAGAGAGAGAGAGAGAGAGAGAGAGAGAGAGAAAGGAGAAAAAAGAGAGAGAAAGGATGAAGAAAAAAGAAGACCTCACCAGATGTAACCGGAAGCAAGAAGTAGAACGGGGTCTGCCATTGGCCAGGAATGCATGTCTGTGAGGGAGGGAGGGGAGGGTGAAAGGATGGAGGGCACGGTGGAGGAGGAGGGGAGGGGAAAGGATGGAGGGCACGGTGGAGGAGGAGGGGAGGGGAAAGGATGGAGGGCACGGTGGAGGAGGAGGGGAGGGGAAAGGATGGAGGGCACGGTGGAGGAGGAGGGGAGGGGAAAGGATGGAGGGCACGGTGGAGGAGGAGGGGAGGGGAAAGGATGGAGGGCACGGTGGAGGAGGAGGGGAGGGGAAAGGATGGAGGGCACGGTGGAGGAGGAGGGGAGGGGAAAGCAAAGAGAAGAAGGAGGGGAGAGACGAGACGGGGAGAAGAATGCAAGCTCATGACCGTGTGTGTGTTTAGGATGGACCGCCACGCGCGTGTTTGCTCCCAGTGGGAATGTCTGTGGGTTTTAACTAGTCTTTCACACACGCGCACACACACACACACACACACACACACACACACACACACACACACACACACACACACACATGCACACACACACACACACACACACACACACACACACACACACACACACAGTCAGGATAAACAGAATAAGAAGATTCATGAGTTGCTGCCCTTTGGATTACTCCCCCAGTCCCAAACCCAGTCAGTCTCCTCTCCTCTCCTCTCCTCTCCTCTCCTCTCCTCTCCTCTCCTCTCCTCTCCTCTCCTCTCCTCTCCTCTCCTCTCCTCTCCTCTCCTCTCCTCTCCTGCAGGCCAGACCAGGGTAGACCACCAAACCAAACCAGAGCACACAGCCTTCTGATCCCTGACCTGTCTCCCTGATTAACACCTCTGTCTGAAGCCAGTGCAGAGGCCTGGTTGGATGATTTTCTTCAAAAGCTAGATAAAGCTAGATAAAGCTAGCAGATTACAATACAGCAACACTTCCACACCCACACACACACACTCACACACACACGTGCAGCTCTAAGGGACATCTGGCCCAACAGCAGTAGTCTCCGCTGCAGCGGCGAGTATCCTCCGTCGTTGCAGAAACAGCAGAGCTAGAAGCAGCTCACATCAAAATGCCTGGTGTTTGGATTGGCAGCGTTTCCCCCGGTTACGTGTCTGGAAAGAAAATCACCTTTTCTCGCCACCGGGAACTGGGAACCAGTGTTGTCATTGGGTCTCATTGTTTATTTGGTGGGATAGCAACACCAAACACACGCCGCCGCGCGAGAGTCTTTGAAAGCTATGAACACGGGTGGGATCCGAGGAAGGGTGTGTGTGATGGTGCTCCAGAGGAGGAGGGCGTCCTCAGACCGCAGGCGCCGCCACCATCCCCTTCCCCACTCTCTGTGTGTGTGTTTGTGGTTTTGTAGTGGTGGATCACCGTCCTACCATCCTAACCCCTGCCTGCAGCACGGAAGGGGAAATGCTCCCTGAGAGCATTGGAGTCAGGGAGTGATGGGAGCATGCTGTGGGTACCTGTCGCCCGTAGACCGGAACAGCACCGCCGGTCAACTCCAAACCTCAACTCAAATGTTCTCAATCGGCTGAATCACAGTTTTCCTCGATTGCTTACACACCATAACTGGGCCTATTACTGTAACTAAACATCCCAAACCATGACGCCGTCTACCAAAAACAGACCCATTTCCCAAACCTATAAACCCTATTCCCTGTTTTCACACATGATTCAGATTTGTTAAACTTCTTATTCAAAACTCTACACACAAATCCTTCATATATCACCATGTAGTAATTTAGAAAGCACTGCCATTCAATATAATTAACTCAAGTAATCACCTCTGAAACCCCCAAAACACACATTTCCCCAGGTGAAAACACTAAAGTCGAAGATGTTCACACATCAATCAGAACTTCAGGCCTGGCTAGGGCTAATATTGCCTCTGATGTTGATGAGAATCTCTGACCTGACCCAGACTAAAGACGGGATGCTGAGGCAGAATAAATTATTTCTTTCTTTATGTACAAATTGTGTTTTAATTTGTTTTTATATGTACAGACTGTAAATATCCATAGCTATTTGGTAATGCGTGTGTATTTGATGGCTTTTCTGTCTGAAGGAAAAGTTTGGTTTAGATGTAAGATTATATGAGTGCAGTTTGGTTTTGACATTGAAGTTGGAAATTTGTAAAAATCAGTGTGTAATTATGCATTTGTGTTTCGAGTTTTGGGAAATGAAGCAACATTTCATGAAATGTGTGTTGGCAGTTAAGAAAAACAAAGAAAAAAAAAGAACGCTCGCGTGACAGTATCAAAAGGCCAGTGGGTGGATTTCACAATTTCAAAGAAACCCCCAGAACTGTGTTGTCCGTCTAAGACAGCAGTGAAATGTCCACCATTTCCTGTTACTTTTACACAGGTTTGTGTAAAAGTAACAGGAAATGGTGGACATTTCACCCTCTCAAACAGCAAATACAGTCCTACTCTTTTTATCATTGTGAAGGCAGCTGTTCGTGTGTCTCTGAGTGTGTGTGTGTGTGTGTGTGTGTGTGTGTGTGTGTGTGTGTGTGTGTGTGTGTGTGTGTGTGTGTGTGTGTGTGTGTGTGTGTATGTGTGTGTGTGTGTGTGTTGGCAGTGTCTTACCTTAAGTAACTCTGAAAGAGCTATTTGTGTGTGAGGCACAGGCATATAATAGCATCCGTTAACGATACTCAAGTGCACCCCATAACCCCTTGCATGCACACACACACACAAACATACACACACGCACACACAAACACACACACACACACACACACACACACACACACACACACACACACACACACACACACACACACACACACACACACACACACACACACACAAAAACACACAACCACACATACACACGCTCATAATTATTTTCCAACCTCTGTGATCAGGCAGTAGGTGCCAACAGTCTTCAACCACGGGGAAATTGCATCTCAGAAACATAAATTCAAACGATATATGAATGATGGCAGCACAGGCTCCTTTCTCTTATTGCTTCAGCATCTGTCTGGTCAGGGGCAGCTCACTGATGGAAGGGTGTGTGTGTGTGTGTGTGTGTGTGTGTGTGTGCGTGCGTGCGTGCGTGTGTTTGATTGTTTAAGGTTTTTCATTTTCAGTTTTGGCTTCTGTTCTGTTGACTGCAGCACATCGCAACACATACACACAAATGCACTTACACTCACTCACAAACACACACACACGGACACACAGGCACGCGGGGCAAAAACATGGACTAAGAGCCCTGGCTGTGGCGGTTGTTCCCATAACACGTCTTCATAGCTGACATTTTTTCGGGGTTCTAAATCTGGCCTGATATTTGTTGATGCAGCGGCAGGAATTGGACAGGCTGTGTGTATGTGTGTGTGTGTGGACAAGGACTGATCTGCGGCCATCAGCCCAGTCAGACAGGCTGTATTTATTTGACCCTACTAACGCTCTGATTAAGGGGAACACTGTGAGTGGTTTCCTCTTTGTCTGGCTTTACCCCACCATGCCCTCACCTCTCTGCTCTGCTCTCCCTGTCTCTGTCTCTGCTCTCTGTTTCTGCTCTCTCTGTCTCTGCTTTCTCTGTCTCTGTCTCTGTCTCTGTCTCTGCTCCCTGTCTGTGTCTGCTCTGCTCTGCTCTGCTCTGCTCTCTCTGTCTCTGTCTCTGCTCCCTGTCTGTGTCTGCTCTGCTCTGCTCTGCTCTCTCTGTCTCTGTCTCTGCTCCCTGTCTGTGTCTGCTCTGCTCTGCTCTGCTCTCTCTCTCTGTCTCTCTCTTTGTCTATGCCCCTCTCTCTCTGTATCTCTGTATCTGTCTGTCCCTCTCTCACCCATCCACTCCCTCCCAGCGTTCCAGGATTCCCAGGATAAAATCTATCAGTAATGTAATCATAGCTTTCTGTTCGTCATCGGTCATCTTCAGGGGCCTTATTTTAACAGTTACAGATGTGCGTGTGTGTGTGTATGCACACATACATTGTGAGTTTCCCTCTAATTCTGTCCAGTGTGCGAAATGACTGCAACTCTCTCTCTCTCTTTCCTCTCTCTCATTTTTACTCTAGCTCTCGCTCTGTCTATCTCTGCCACACACACACACACACACACACACACACACACACACACACACACACACACACACACACACGTGCGGCCCTTCTATGCGTAGTGTGAGTGTGTGTGCAAGCCAGTTCCAGTCCTAATCCCAGATCTTAATGGGACAAAGGCTCTCTATGGCCCCCGTGTTAATCTCCCTGGAACACGACAAAGGAGTTCTGCCGAGCCGCTTCCCGGTCCTGCAGGGATTAACATTCTATTACACGAGGTTCTGATCCACTCCTTTGTCCCAGAACGCTCCCAGAAGGAAGAGTGAGGGAGAGGGAGAGGGAGAGGGAGAGGGGGATGCAAAGACTTTAGGAAAGGCAAAAGGCATGGACCCACTTGAGTTTATTTTCATTGTGTGGCCTAAAAGAGCGATTGAGATGTTAATATGAGAGGATGGGTGTTGGTCCCTGTTTGATGGACTGGGTTGTAAGTCCGAGCTGGGTCACTGTGTCACTGTGTGTTGGTGTGCGTGTCAACGGAAAACCGAAAAGCAGAAATAACTGCTGAAAACGCCTCACCTAATCTCAGACTAATCCTCATAAAATAACTAACCATGTGGATGTGTGTGTGTGTGTGTGTGTGTGTGTGGATGTGTGTGTGTGTGTGTGTGTGTGTGTGTGTGTGTAAATCACCTCTTCTCTCACCAAGTTTTCCTAATGAAATGAGCAGGTTTAATCTCTCTCTCTCCCTCACTCTATCTACCTCTCTCTACCTCTTGCTCTCTGTCGCACACTCTGTCTGTTTCACACAGTGTCAACCAGCCAACGTTGTTACGGTAAAGGAGTTGCCAAACTGAAACCATGAGGCCCAGCAGCACCAGCAGCACCAGCAGCACCAGCGTACATTGATTAACTGAGCTCTGTCAGAACGGAGGAGGTCGCACGCTGAACAACAGTGAAACTGAGCGGCATCACACCTCATGATTACACTTTAAACCACGGCATGCGAGAAGAGGTCAAACAACAACACCCTTCCTCTTCCTCCTATCTCAGATATGAACAAGAGGTCCCCCACAGGAGTTCTGGGTTTGAGTTTTACATTCTGAACTGCTGAGCATGGATAAAAAGCCACCCTCTCTCTCTCTCTCTCTCTCTCTCTCTCTCTCTCTCTCTCTCTCTCTCTCTCTCTCTCTCTCTCTCTCTCTTTCATTCTTTCTTTGTCTGTGTTCCACTGCCCTCCATGTGATGGGGTCAGACGGGAGGGGTCAAACCAACAGGTCAACACACACACACACACACACACACACACACATGCACACACACACACATGCACACACACACACACACACACACACACACACACACACACACACACACACACACACATACACACACAAATTAATATTCATTCACACACACACACACACACACACACACACACACACACACACACACACACACACACCTAACACGGATATCTCCCTCAGATGACAACAAATGCATTAACAGCCCTCTCCCCCAACAATCGCCACACACACTGTTTCCTGTTTCACATACAAAAGCACATACAAAACACACACACAATCAAACGCTCCCTCTGTTTCACACACACTAACCACGCCCCACTGTCTTTTAAGCAAATTAATTAGGCCAATGTTCAATGGGCCCTTAGTCACCACTGAATGGAGCTATAGAGGGTGGGGAGGGAACCAAACAGAGGGAGAGGAGAGGAGAGGAGAGGAGAGGAGAGGAGAGGAGAGGAGAGGAGAGGAGAGGAGAGGAGAGGAGAGGAGAGGAGAGGAGAGGAGAGGAGGGAGGTGGGGAGAGGAGAGAAGGAGGAGAAGGCAAGGGAAACTGGCAGAGCACCAGGCCAACAGCCCAATGCTAGCGGTTAGCATCAGACTCACGCTCGAAGTGGAGTTCGGGACAAATCGATCTAGCAGTCTGAATGTCTCACTATCCAGGTACTGGCCCATAATAACACCAACCAATTAAGGGGAAACGGCTTTGGGGATGGCTGGAATTTCTATTGTGTTGGAACGGTACGCAGTTAGCCTTCTTACTACATGGGAATGCAGTGGCCGCTCTTCGTTTAAGGCCTGTGTGGTGTAACTTTCCCTCCAGGTCAGAGGCCCAGCACCTTATCACCGGGAGGGTCGAGAGAGAAGGTCATCCATTTCTTTTGTCGGGAACAACATCATTTCCTTTGCGTTTCAACCGCTCCTCTTCATTCCTCCGCACTGACATCCTTCATGGACAGGAATATCTGTGGTCTGGACGCACGCAAATACACACAAACACCCCCCATGCAAACACACCTTGTGGACACATATACACACACTCACACACACCCTCGCACGCTCCTTTACCCACACACACACATAGAGACAAAACAGAAACACACTCTCGAAGGCACAAATGTATCATTCTTCATGGCCGCTGCCAAATGTATCATTTTTTTAAAGCATTCAGTAGAAAGGTATGATAAAAGATGGTGTTGCTTAGATCTCCCAGCTATGAGCCTGGCTCCGGGGATCAGCCTCTAATCCATATTGAGTGGATCGGAGCGTTGTGCTCCATGTGACGGATGGTTCTGTTGAGTTCCTGGATCTTCATCAGCCACTGATGAAGTATGACCAGTGTTGTCCTTTCATAAGTTCCATAACTGGAACAAATTAATATTCAGTCAGTGTTCCCTTGGCTCTCTCTGCCTGCGACTGGAAGAGCACTCGCTGCCGCAGTGCCTGTGTCCTCTGTGTGTGTGTGCTGGGGTGTGCGCTTGAATAAGTGTTGGCGTGTACATTTGTTCCAACGTCTGCGTGTGTGTGCATCTGTTTTTATTCTGTGTTTCTTGCTCCTGCATTTGTATTTGTCTGTGTGTTTGTGTGTGTGTGTGTGTGTGTGTGTGTGTGTGTGTGCGTATGTATTTGTGTGTGTGTGTGTGTGTGTGTGTGTGTGTGTGTGTGTGTGTGTGTGTGTGTGTGTGTGTGCGTATTTCCGTGTGTTCGTTCATTCATTCATCTGCCTATGTGCATCTGTTTGTGTGTCTGTGCATGCTCCTTCCTTTGTATGCGTTAGTCTGTCTCTCTCTCTCTCTCTTTCTCTCTCTCTCTCTGTGTGTGTGTGTGTGTGTGTGTGTGTGTGTGTGTGTGTGTGATGTCAGGCCGGCGTGGTTTAGATTAGCAGTGTTTGATGTCTCCATCAGGGGCCCCACTCCTCCTCCTTCAGACCCTACTGTTTGATCTGCTGCAGTCTGGACCTGATCACCCTGCCTTTGTTTACTTTCAAAGACACTTCTCATTTCTCCTTGTTTCAATCAGACCCTGTGCTCCCTCCCCCACCCCCCCCCCCCCCCCATCCTTCTCTCTGTGTGGAAGATCCAGTGTCTCCGGCTGTTATGCATATGCCTGTCTGTCTGTATTCAAAAGGTGTATGTCTTTATTTAGATACTGTTTGTGGGCTTGATAGGACTGTGTATGTACATTCCCACCAGATCACTGATGGAGGTCATCTCTACAATTTGCCCAAACATTGTTTATCATTTATAGCTTTCTCATTACTGGGGTAGTGCCATCTTATTTCAGACTTCTCAAAAAGCCTAGTCTGATCCATCTGTACTAAACAATTGCAGATCTGGGCAGCCCGGTGGCTCACGGGGAGTACGGCGCACCACAAAGGCTAGTCCTTAACGCAGCGGCCTGGGTTTGATTCTAGCCTGGGCCCTTTGCTGCATGTCCTCTCCTCTCTCCAAACCTTCCTGTCTGCCTACTGTCCTGTCCAATAAAGCATTAAAATGCCTCCCAAAAAATATCAAAAAAATTCGGATCTATTTCCAAACGTCCCTTTTTATCAAACATTTTAGAAAGCAGATAGACTTCTTGGGCAGAAATTCTTTATTTGAAAAATAGCTATCCAGAATCCACTGATTTCACAGCACAGAGACTGCTTTACTCAAAGTCACAAACGACCATCTTTGGGCCAACACTCCATTTTACTAATTCTTGATTAAAGTGCTGGTTTTGACTAAATTGATCATACAATTCTAATGGACTGTCTTGGACACATCCTAAAACTGGTTCAAGTAATATTTTTTAAATAGGCAAGTGCTCAGTTGAATTGGGCAGATTTGCTTCCTGCTTTGCACCTGTTAAATGTGGTGTACCTCAAGGTTAAACTTAAGGTCACATATTGTTTAGTCTGTGACATGTTGCCTCTGGGTCAAATAATTCGTAAAACACATTTATTTCCTTCCATTGCTATCCCACAGCTTTTTTAAATGTAAATCCCAGCGATCCAATGATGAATGTTATTATATTTTCTAAAGCTAAATGAAGAAAAATCTCAGATAATCTTATTTGGACCTACTAAATCTACTAATTTAATTAAGAACCATCTTGGTGGTCTGGCAGTGAAATGTGAAGCCAGTGGCTAGAAACTTAGGTGTTATCTTTGATCTACATTTGAACGAACAGGTGAAAAGTGTTGTTCAGTCTTTAGTTTTTTCAGGTAAGAAACAATTCCAGAATAAGGTCATTTTTATCTTTTGCAAAATGCAGCTACCCAACTTCTAGTACAAAAAGAAGGGATCACATTAAACCAATCCTGAAATCTCTGCATTGTCTCCCTGTAGAATTTAGAGTTAATTTAAAGATCTGATTACTTTTTAAGGCCTTACATGGTTTAGGTCCAGATTATATAAAATATATTTGTATTCCTTACAAGCAAGTACGTAGACTTTGGTCTATAGATGAGGCTCTACTTACTGTTCCAAAGTAAAACTAAAACTAAAAAAGTAAAAACTAAAGGGTACTGAGCTTTTGCAATTTGGACTAAACTTTGGAACAATCTTTCTGATGACATACAACTGACTAATTCTGTAACTGATTTTAAATCATTATCAAAAACTCATATTTTTTAAATAGCCTTCTGCTGTTAGATGTATGTATATATGTATTTACTGTATGCATGTACACTGTTTGTCTCTTAGTCGGTCTCTGTGTCCTGTCTGTCTGCGTTAGTCAGGCTCTGTGTCCTGTCTGTCTGCATCAGTTGGTCTCTGTGTCCTGTCTGTCTGCATTAGTCGGTCTCTGTGTCCTGTCTGTCTGCATCAGTCGGTCTCTGTGTCCTGTCTGTCTGCATCAGTCGGTCTCTGTGTCCTGTGTGTCTGCATCAGTCGGTCTCTGTGTCTTCCCAGCAGCCTGTTCTGTTTCTGTGTTCCCGTCTCTTTCCCTTTTGTCATTTTTACCAAAACAATTACACTGCACTAGATTTGATTTCAACCCCTTTCCCTCTCTCTCTCATCCCTCCCTCCCTCCCTCCCTCCCTCCCTCCCTCCAAAAGTGGAGAGCGTTGCATGTCTGTGGGTCATAAATTGAGCAGCGGTCTTCCAGTTTAGTTCAGCACTAATGAACATTTCTCATCCGACGTCAGCACCGCCATCACTCTTCCAAACTTTCCCCTCCCTGCGCTGAGCGAGGGAACCCGCCGGTCGGAGTCAGAAAGACTGGGACGTGGAAAGACAAAAGGGAAGAGAGATGGAGGGCAGGGAAGTGAGAGAGTGTGAGAACGGAGGAAAGGAAAGGCAAGGCGTTGTGCAAGCGGAGGTACTGTTTAGACGTCAGCAGTCCCATTGCCGTGTCAGGGTGACGACAGGAACACGTCCACACGGCCCTCTTCGCTGATTGCCCCTGATTACACCTTTCAGCCCCATGGCAACCAGCAAGCCTAAGGATTGGACAACAGACTGACGGCTTCTCTCATGACCCCCCCTCTTGATGTGGGTCACCCGTGATCCTGTTTCCACGGTAATAAGCGGGCTTTCGCACACATTTCCCGTCTGGCATAAAAATAAACAGTAAATAAGGAAGGCTAATAAGGAAATAAGGGAGGCTTTTCTTTTCGCTAATGAGTTAGGCAAACTAATTAGATAGCTTCCCCGGCAACAATCTCTGCACAATTCAGTGAAGCAGTAATTACTCTCCATATATGTCAATTAGATAATGAGGAGCTTCATAAATGCCAGTGCTCTGCTGCTGTTTGGCAATACTCTGTTTGATCGAGGGCCCATCCACTCCCCCGTCATGGTGTCTTAATGAGATCCTCCGAGCGGCTGGAGATGAGGCCCGTGCTGCTGTCTCCGGGGTTCAAGCTTTGTGTCTGCTGGCGGAACTAGCCCCACGCCGCTGGGGGCATTGAGAGACACGGGGGGGAAACACAGTGGAGAATTGGAGTTTAAAAAACACTTTACCGTGCACTGCTGCAGTACTAGTTACTCTAACTAACCAAACAAACTGTTTACAAAAAAGCTTAGAAACTCACAAAGAACACAAGTCACTAGGCAACCAGGTTATTTTGGGGGGCAAAACAGACTCAGTTACAAGGTGGAGACAGAGAGAGAAACCCAAAAGAGAAAAGAATGGTGCACGTCAGAGATGCCAATCCTCCACGAACCTTGAGAGGGGACCCGTTAGGGACACTCCGATTTCCTCCACCACTCTCTGGAGCAGCCTGGATGACTTCATAACTTCCATTGGACAGCAGAGCTTCACACGGCAAGCCTCTCGTAGGCCAGCCTCTTGTAGGCCAGCCCGTAGGCTTGGCCTTCATTAAAGGATTATGGAACAGTGGCTCCCCCCTACAGCCCCATGTCTTTGGCTAACTGCAGGTGAGCTTCCTCTCTTGTCCAGTCCACTGTGAAATCTAATGTACCCTTCCAATCCCCTTTTGAAACATTGCTGCACTGTTGGCTGCAATGTAAAAGGGTTTCTTTTAATTCCCCAAACACCTCAATACCCTCTACCTCCACCTTAGCCAACACCACCATTCCTTTCGATACCTCCTTTATTGAAATTACGTTCCACAATTTACAATAAGTGAGACATTCCGAAGCACCTGCATTTTAGGTTTCAAAAGTGAACAAAGTGAAAGATCAGTGACAGATGAAAGAACAGAGAAACCCTTTTGTGATGAAGATTCCACTTCTTATTTATTTTACCAACTTCTGCGTTGGCCTATCTGCGAACATTCACGTGCGTTGTTCACACAAGAGTTTGCTTATTGTCTTCCACGTAAGTTTAACAGGTTCACTAGGGTGCAGAGAAAAAGCTATGCGTGATGCGCTGTTCGAATTTGGGAGGACTGCACGTATCCACGCCTGCACGTATTTGCAAGCCACGCTTTCCCAGAAACCCCTTCTCTGCATAGCTACGCAGAGACGTTTACGTGTATCTTCGTGTATTATAAACCAGTCTCAAGCCAGGTCACCCACATGTATTACAAATGCACTACACTCTGCAGCTGCACTGCAGCTGGGGTCTGCGGTAACCTGAATTGCTCCGACTTCTCCAGGATCTGTCCGCTCCTCCCCTGCTTGCTGTTTTCCACCTTGGGTGTGCAAGCTGTGGGGGTACAAAAATCAACCCCCCCCACCCCACCCCTCCATAACTCTATTCCTACTATCTCTCTTCCTAACTGGGAGGTTAGCCCTCGCCTCTCTAGCCTGTCACTCCACAATTACAGAGCACAAACTCTCCACTGTTTCCATGCTTACTTCATCTTCTTGTAGTCCCTGGTGTACAACAGTGTTTTGCCCACTATTTCCCCCTAACCCATTCTCGGAGATTCGGTTGGCGTTTACAGAGATCTCCCAAGCCTGCTTACAGGGGCATGCAAAACGCTTATGACCAAACTCACCACACTCAAAACATTTCATGCTTCCAGTGTTTGTATATAGTATACCATGTTTACCCCCTCCTCATAATTTACCCTAAAATAAATGTCTAGGGTCTGGGTTGGGCAGTCCAAAAATATATAGACCCTGTCCTCTAAAAGATTGCACGTTTTACTTTCGGTTCTCCACACCCAAGAGCCACAACATTGAAAGTCCTGGCATACTTCCCGAAATGTTTCAGCTCTCCCTCGAACACTGTGAAGAATAAATGGGGACATTCCCGAAACAATAACCTGTGAATGGGGAAACCTGCACAAATACATCATTGGTAAAAACGCCTTTCTTGACAATCCGATTTGTCCATTTGGGAAACATAAACAATGTTATCATGACCTGTTTGCCAATGGAGTCTAGAAAACTTGCTAGCCTAGGAATTAATGGTGCACAAGATCTTTCTCTTATAGCAATCAAAATAAACCAACTCACAAGAAAGAAAACAGTCCCAGTGCACCAAACAGTCCCAGCAAAAGCTTCCCCCTCACACACACTCAAAGTCCCAGCATGCAGCAGTTGACGCCGTGGAGCGACGCCGTGGAGAGATACCGTGGCATAGTGAAGATATATAGTGGGGTAACACTGAGAGTAGGTAAGGTCAGGGCCGGGTCTCTGCTGCTCACAAGGCTGATGGGAGTGTGAGTTCAGTGTTGATGCAGGGCTGATGGGAGTAAGAGTTCAGTGTTGATGCAGGGCTGATGGGAGTGTGAGTTCAGTGTTGATGCGGGCTGTGGCAGCCCGGCTGAGCGATTGCTAGCCTGATTAGCTGATAGATTTGTCAACGCCGTATGTGTTTGGATTAGAGTGAGGGCCGCACTGACGGACATGAGGTTACTCCGCAGCACAGGTGCTGCTATTAGAGTGCACACACACACACACACACACACACACACACACAGACACACACACACACAGACACACACACACACACACACACACACACACACACACACACACACACACACACCGTCTTTTTCAATGTTTATATGAGACACTTCCTTAGGAACAGGTGTCCAGGTTCAGGAGTGTGTGTCCACGGTATTTGGGAGTTGATGGTTCCCCAGAGATTCACACTGCAGACTGATGGATCCTATCATGCTCCCAGATCTGGGAATACTGGGAATACCAAGGGAATTGTTATGAAATACTTAACTTGTCTCAGACATAA
>CM030176.1:12606347-12623847 GCA_017639675.1 Aplochiton taeniatus
CGTGCCATCACTTTCCTGGACACACAACACAATGTCCTCCATCCAGCCAAGCAGACGCGTGGCCCAGAGCAGCCCAGGTACACCGGCACCTGGAACAATGGCAGCTTCCACCGGCCTGCTCTGGTTCATCGACCACCCACGTTTTTTCGGTTCTTCATCTGCCACCAGATCCTCCATTTCTCAACCCTATTGAAGAGTTGTTGTTTTTTCAGCTTGCCGCTGGAAGGTATCTGAACGCAGGCCCCATGAGGGCATACCCCACCATGCCATGAAGGAAGCATGTGTGGATATAGGGGCTGCAGCATATCAGGGTTGAATTCGTCATGCCAGGCGATACTTTCCCCGCTGCTTGGCCAGGGAGAACGTTGCCTGTGATTTCGACGAGGTCTTGTGGCCAGAAACCAAAGGCAGGATGAATATACTTTTTTCTTTACAGTACACGCAGACTGCAGCTTATCATAGTTTTTTCTACTGTTTGTTCTGTATGATGAACACTTTACAAATACAACAGTGTTCGCTGAGATGTATACAGTATTTAAGAATTAAAAAAACATCCTTTTCTTGTGTTTATGTGTTTTATATTTGAGTATGAAAATAAAATAGTTTACAGCAGGCTACTGTTAGTACAGTATGCATTGTAACACGGAAAAGGCTAAAGGCCCACTGATAAGATGGTCATAATAGTGTTTCCCACTAATCACAGTGTTTTCCATTGAGCACATCCTCCTCCTTCTCCGTGATCCATCCGTGTTCAATTGGTTCATAGAAATGTCTGTTCCTTTGTTAGTGTGTTATGTGTGTCATTGGAAGACAAAATTTCATTTTGAGAAGACATAACATTGTTACTATGAATGCAGTGTTTGCTTTTGCAAGAGATTTGTGGCGTTTTTGGTTTGAGCTTTTACAGTTTTTCACAATTGCTTGAAACCTTCCCCCATTTTCTCCAAACTTTAAACACAAATCCCATTTTTTCAGATCATACACAGCCAGTCAAAATATAAAAAACACAGAGAATTTATTAGTCACTACATCAGAAAATGGAGAACACAGCGTCCAGTAAACTCATTTTGCAAAAACAAAAGTATAATACAATAATCAGACCTCAGCAATCAGAATGTAGAGCAGTTACAGTTTTATACAACTGCTTTCATGTTTTCAGAAATGAGGTCTATTTTTTTCTAAATTCTACACACAAATCCACAAATTGCACACTCAAAATGCTAAATGCCTCATATCTCCTGCAAAAGGAAACACTGCTTTCAAAATACAATGCACACACGTTTTTTTCCGATTGCTTAAGCCCGATTTTGAAAACAGCGTGATTGTGACTCATTTTGCCAAAACACTACACACAATTCACATAACCCCACATCCAAAGTGCAAAATGCCTCAGATATCCTGCTAAATGAAGTACTGCAATCAAAACTACAAAAACATTTATCAAAATCTGACTTTTGCTTCAAATGGCACGCACTTCATTCAGATGCCCAGATTTTGGTCTAGCCAACTACACACTGCTGAGCTCACTCAAAAGCACTTTCATCTTTGTGGGCCTTATCATAATGGTTCCATATGTAAATAATTCTGCAGAAATATATCCAAGTCCACAGAAATATGTCCAAAAACACAAATACACTGTATATATATATATATAACAAAATGTTACACTTTTCTCCACAAACCAGTGGACAAACAAAACAACATATCCACAGTACATACAGTATACATTACAGTTGTGTGAACAAAAAATATGCTCGCAAATATGCTATCGAATTCAGTAAACAGAAAATAACTTTGAGAAAAGAATATACAGGGGGGAGAACAACCAGAGGAAAGAATAGCACCTTATCAACATCACAGGCAACATCTTCCCTGGCTAGACAGTGCTTTCATCCTGATTGATAAGTTGAAAATTGAGCAGTTAGGTGTTTGTTCAGGTGGCACGTGCATTGGACAATTGGTCCAAGGGTGTAGCATTTTGAATGGGAGTGTTTTCAAAGGGCAAACAAGTGACTATGTCTTATGTAGACAACTGTGTTTAGTGTTTTGCAAAACACTGTGTGTAGTGTTTTGAAAAAAGTGTGAGGCTGAGAATGTGCTTATAGTTGTGCAAATTTGGGCTGAGGTTTTGCTCTCTTGAGTGTCAGTTTCAATAACTGGGCTTGAAGTGTTATTTTAGTGTTTTAGCAATAGAAATAAACTGTAAAATCAAGTATTTGCATCAAATGGCGAAAACCTTTTTCATAATAGAAATGTTTTTGTTATACCATGTACACACTGTTGTTCTAAAACTAAAGCTCTTCTGTCTTTCATTAATATACCTACATTTCCATACTATGTTTTAGAGTGAAGGTAATCTACTGAGAGAAGTTGAACTGTACAAAGTGAACATCAATGCAATGGTGAAACAGGAAATATTTATTTTTCCAACACATTACTGTAGTTACTGTAGTACAGTGTTGTACAGCATACAAAACAAAATCCTATACCATTTGGGAATTTGTACAGAAACCATAAGCATGTGATGAACACTGCTGCTTCATTTAGTATATGATCTCTTATCTCCCCGAGCCCATTGTTGACCATTTTTACAACAGCCATCTCGTTCTTCGGTAAACATGCATCCTCATCCTTCATGATATGTGCAGTGTAGGATTTATTTATGTTTTTTTTTACAGTTGGCTGTATTGTCGTACAGTACTATGGTCATCACCACCGTCCACCACCTCTGGCATGTACTCTTCCTCCTCTGTCTCTCAGAATGTTTATATCCATTGCTGTTTCAACATACAATGCACCTGTGCCACCTGTGCACTTTGAACTGGCTTATATTCTGTACAATTGGTTTGATCACATCATTAGAAACAAGTGTGAACAATTTTGAGTCGTTGTGTGTAAACAATAACAACTGTATTGAAGTTGTGTTTAACTTTTGCCGCCAGTGTTTACCATTTTGCAGCACATGTGCATCACAGTGCGAATTGTGTTTTGGAGAGTGAGAAATGTGTTTAGAGTTTTGCAAAAAGAGTGGATGAGTTTTGCAAAGTGTGTCTGACTACCTAAACTTGTTTAAGGTTGCCAAAAAGGGTGAATGATTTGACAAATGGGTTTATGCCACTGATCATTTGGTTCAGAGAATGGGATTTAGTGTTTCAGCAATTGTGAAAAACTGTACTTTTGTGTATTAACTGTTGAGAAATTGAGCTATAGTTTCAGGAAATGTGTGTAAGCAAGAGAGAAGAACTGTAAGACAATGAGCCAAGCTTTCTGAGCCGAGTGAAAGCAATCGAGAAAAACTGAAACTCCATGTGGCCATTCTCTGATGAATGTTTCACAAGTATGTCAAACTCGGTGAACGAAAAAGCAAAGAAGAGAAGAGAAGAGAAGAGAAGAGAAGAGAAGAGAAGAGAAGAGAAGAGAAGAGAAGAGAAGAGAAGAGAAGAGAAGAGAAGAGAAGAGAAAGCAGAAAACCAAAGAGTAGACGAGAGAATACGAGAAAAAAACAACCAAAAGAAGCACCGTTCCTCTTTGTTGTATCTATTTATAGCCTTTCTCTCCTTCTTTTTATTTCTCTAATTAGTCTACCATCACCCACCCAGACACTTTTCAAAAGGGTTGCCACAGTGTTGTTTCACGACAACCATGTTGCCCTCAGCCAATTAGTTTCACACACGTGTTTATCTTTCTCGCAGTGACTATTTCGGGATAATAGCAGAGTTGTTTTGTTTTGGTTCAGCCAGCGCAGCTAGCCCTAAACACACCAGAGCTGAGAGATAATTATGTAAACGGATTAAATGACTTGAGACTCCATTGTTGCTCCACCGGGGGAAATATGCTAGGCTTCATGTTTGGTTGGATACCATTTCCCAACAACACCAAGAATGTGTATGTACACACACACACACACACACACACACACACACACACACACACACACACACACACACACACACACACACACAGTCATGTCCCAGACAGCTGGCACGTGACTGCAGCTTCCCACACTGCAGCAGCAACAAAAACGCACACCCCCTCTTCGGAAACCAGACACACCTTTTTCCAATGACAGCAAAGCAGAAAGTTTCCAAAATAGCTCAGATATTGAAAGAAAAACAGACAGAGAGAGAGAAAGAGAGAGAGAGAGAGAGAGAAAGAGAGAAAGAGAGAGAGAGAGAGAGAGAGAGAGAGAGAGAGAGAGAGAGAGAGAGAGAGAGAGAGAGAGAGAGAGAGAGAGAGAGAGAGAGCAGAGAGGAAAATCCTCCTTGAACAGATTATGTTTACCTTCTCAGGCCCTGCCCTGGCTGGAGCTAACTACTACAGCAACATAAGGAACACTCACCTGCCAGGTAACCAGGGACAGACAGAGACCACACCTGACGGCCAGTTTCAGTTCCCCAGGGAGAAATCTCATCATCATCATCGTTGTCATCATCACCACCATCATCATTATGGATAAATCTGATAGGATTGCAACTGCAGAAAGGACTATCCTTATTAGACATTTCGGCCACGTGTGTGTGTGTGAGCGGAAGTGTAAGTAGCCATCGGAAATCCAAACCCAATGATGAAAGAGGGTACAGTCAAATCGTGTGCGTTTTTGCGTGTGTGTTTGTGCGACTACTGTGCAGCTGTGTAACCAGCCAACATGTTGACAGTGTCTGTCCAAACACAAACACTGTTAGGTTTTAATGATCTTATTAACTGGGAGCGCGCACACACACACACACACACTCAAACACACACACACACACACACACACACACACACACACAGAGAGAGAGAGAGAGAGAGAGAGAGAGAGAGAGAGAGAGAGAGAGAGAGAGAGAGAGAGAGAGAGAGAGAGAGAGAGAGAGAGAGAGAGAGAGAGAGAGAGAGAGAGAGAGAGAGAGAGAAATACAAACTGGGGTACCTGGCTATGCTAGTGGATGCCTCCATTGACTCTCCATCAACTATCTGAATGAGCTGTCTTTTACAGATGATTCTCTTCTGCCAATCAGACAGCCTGTCCCCCTTTTTCTAAAAGCGTTTCACTCTCATTTGTTTGCCTGTCTGTGGGTGTGTGTACCTGCCTGTGTGCATGTCTGTCTGTCTGTCTGTCTGTCTGTCTGTCTGTCTGTCTGTCTGTCTGTCTGTCTGTCTGTCTGTCTGTCTGTCTGTCTGTCTGTCTGTCTGTCTGTCTGTCTGTCTGTCTGTCTGTGTGCATGTCTATTTGTGTGTAAGCATGTCTGCCATATACTCCATGTCCTCTAGCCTGTGTGACTCTGTTTCTCTAGGCCTGACAAGCATGTGTGTGTCTGTGTGTGTCTGTGTGTGTGTGTGTGCCAAGTGTATATGTGTAAGTGTGTGTGTGTACGTGTGTAAGTGTGTTTATGAGTGTGTGTGTGTGTGTGTGTGTGTGTGTGTGTGTGTCCAGTAGGATACGCTAGCTTGAGCAGCATGTGTCCCAGTAGCAGCTGTCCGGAGACCAGGTGGCTAGGCTGACCTCCGTACCTTCCAAAACACACACACACTCACGCACACACACACCAAGGGAACAGAATCCTCCAAAGGTCCTGAACCTTCTCATCTCCAGCTTCACTGTTTGGCCATAAACCAGAGAAAACACAAACAGCCTCTAAACCAACAACCGACTCAACAAAAACACAAACACACACACACACACACACACACACACACACACACACACACACACACACACATACGCAACGTACGCAGCAACCTCTTCATTTACACAAAACAAAGGGCTATAATCCGTCAATGCTTTAGGATAACAGCCTGGATTCTGATATTGAGATATTGTATGGAGGATGGCTCTGCTATAAGAAAACCTTGCTATAGTCCAATTGAATTATAGGGGATGTCCTTAGACCTCTGTCTCATCCAATCATAGTCCTTGGAATATGACCACCAGGCCTGTGCCCACAGAGCTCCATCCTGGCGTGGTCAGCAACAAACTGTGCCCTGGTCGACTTGAGTTCGAGTGAGTGTATGCCATTCTCCCTCTCGCTGTGTCTTTTTGTTCTCTCTCGCCCCCTACCTATCCACTTTTCAGTACCGCATCGGTATTTCCCTCACACACTAACCGTTTGTACTCTACAGAGTGTGAAACAAGCAATAGATAGAGAGAGCAAGAGAGAGAGAGAGAGAGAGAGAGAGAGAGAGAGAGAGAGTGTGTGGGTGTGTGGTTTCGTTTGATGGAGGAGGGTCCGACTCTGCCGCAGTTCCATCCATCATGTCATTGCTCTCTCCCTGTTATAGGTGTCACTGTGAGCAGCAGTCTCCGGCAACAGGATCCGCTGTTTATATCGGAAACTCAAACATATGCACACACGCACTCAAACACAGTTACACACACACACACAAACACACACACACACACACACACACAAACACACACACACAAAAAGTCCTGACACTAACGGAGAACCATGAAAAGGTAAGAAGGTAGCCAAGAGCAGACCAATGTAGCAAAGAGTGGAGAGGAAGGGGTTGGGGGGGGGGCTTTGTATTTTTATAGAAGTTTGAGCCTGGCTCATGGACGTTTCTTTATTTAATTTCGAGATGGATGCATCTTATATATCTAGTATCTAATAGCAAACGTTTGTTTTCCTATATTAGCTTGGCAGGTTTGACCTGCCCTCGTGGGGAGCATTTCGAGTTAGTGAGGGCAACATGCGCAGACATAAAACATAAGGGTTTGACTGTTTGTCTTCCTTAACATACGGCATCAGGTGGCCGACCGCAGCTAGAAACTAGGCACTGTCAGTCTTGAAGATGCAACCGGTCTGAACGGGCAGAGAACAATCGGGGGTCTCTAGAGTCCCGTTTCGAAGGGAAACGGAGGTTAAGAAGAGAGAGAGAGAGAGAGAGAGAGAGAGAGAGAGAGAGAGAGAGAGAGAGAGAGAGAGAGAGAGAGAGTTGTGTTTGTGTTTAAGTGTGTGCACATCTAAGAGAGAGAGAGAGAGAGAGGGAGAGAGAGAGAGAGAGAGAGAGAGAGAGAGAGAGAGAGAGAGAGAGAGAGAGAGAGAGAGAGAGAGAGAGAGAGAGAGAGAGAGAGAGAGAGAGAGAGAGAGAGAGAGAGAGAGACCAGCGAGGTTCTGCCTGCCCTGGACAGACGCAGTAACAGACGTGCCGTCTGGCTCTCGTACTCGTAGACAGCGCTTTAAAGCATATAGTTGGATTTTATGCACGCGGTTCTTTCACGGTTTTCCCCCTTTCTCATACAAACACCCTTGCCAAGGACCCGTAACGGATGTCTGAACGGAAATCAATAGCTCGACCACGGTGACCTGCGCAAGCTTTCAGAAAACAAATGCTTCTACCTCTCCTGGCGCGTGCTGTGAATTAATAAGCAACACGGTCCTCACTCACCCTTGCGCCGCCTGTCTCACCTGTGTGTGTTTTGGTGAGTGAGAAAAGAGGGATATAGACACACAGAGAAAGACAGGGTATCGTGTATCTAGGTGTTTCTCGGGTGTAACGCGCACACCGGGGGATTTGGGCACTGCATGCCGCGGACATGTGGAACTTTGTGCCTCTCTAGCGCCAGTCTCCGTCAGTCAACCGACTGCCCTGTCGCACTCTCATCTCCCTGACAAAACTCCCGTCAGCTACTGCCTCCCAAACAATCCTCTACTAACGAAACCCAAGACTATTCGATTTATGAAATGTGTTTTTTAACACCAGAGAAAACAACAAAAAGGGGGAAATAAGGAGGACTACATTCCATTGTGAGGAGAGTTTGGTGATCTCTTTGGATTTTACTACTCGATATTACGCTCCGAAAGAAGCACCTTATTCGGATTTTTTAAATAGCAGTCGATTTTACCGCAGTGATGAGAGCCGTTTCCCCGACTTCACTTGTCCGTTCTCCGGTCTCGGCAATTTTGCTGGGGTTGTTTTTTCTGCTGGTCCTATCTAGTGGAGTGGACTGCCAGCCCTGCCCGGCACAGTGCTCCTGCTCCGGGACTACCGTGGACTGCCACGGCCAGGGGCTCCGCAGTGTGCCACGGAACATACCCCGAAACACGGAGAGACTGTGAGTAGCCATTAACAGACTAAGACACAGAACATGTTCGCAACATAACCTTATTTTAGCTTGTTATTTCTTAATTTCCCTTAACAGAATTGCCAGTCGACGAACCCCATTCTGGTTCTCAACTACTCACCACCGCAACCACCACATTACTTTATTGTGCCTACAAAATAATGTTGAACTTAATACTAATTAAATAGCTTACGGATTTACTATAGTAGGCCTAAAACAAGTGACATGGGAATGCGATTTTCAAGTACAATTTGAGTCATTTGAAAGGGCAGTTATTGTCCATACTGCTTACTTAAGCTGCACGCCGTCTGTTAGCTACTGCGGAGCGGGTTGTAAAGTTATGGGCTCCGTAATTATAGTCGTGGTCTCGCGCTGTTGCATTGCGAAAGCCCCAACAGACCGCGTCGTTTTTTCCCTCTAGAGACCATAGGCCAAACTTAATCAAAAGCAGCTTTGAAAGAATTTGATTTAGGTTAAATTGGGAAAATTTCAACATTTAAATTTACTATTACTTAATTTATTTAACCCCCAAACTGTGAAATGCAGGCTATCTTGATAGTTTTAATTCCTTTTAAAATATTGTTACGAAAGTAAAAAGCCCACATGATATATCCCCAAATAGCCGACTGATGTTTTTTTTCCCTCATTAAGCATACAGATTCTGTTATTCTTTATTTTCTATTTGCAGTTTATTTGACAGAATTTTGCCTCTCTCTTTCCAGGGATTTGAACGCCAACAACCTCACCAAAATCACAAAAGCTGATTTTGCTGGACTAAGACATCTGCGAGTGTTGTAAGTAATCGACCGTTTTTATTTCCTCAAAACAAAACTTAATTTATCTTGCTGATAAATGCTTCAATTCTAGATAATTTATTCTAACAAAGTTAGCCTATTAGGCTACAGATAGCCTACTCGTTCTGCTGAACAGTTAACAACAATGAACAGATTCATTTGGACCTAATTATTGGACCTAATTATTCCGTGATGGTTCAATGTCCCTCGGGCTAAATGCAAAACAACAACGAAACAAGTTGTTGATTTGACTTATTTAATTCCGGGCGCTCTGCGCTCGTGCTATTTAAACAGAGAGCCGTAGCACCTGTGAATGCTGTCGTGTTAATCTCCGTATGGAAGTGTCAAAACTGGCTTATTTTAACCACCTCGCCCGGAGGCCCATGTGCTAGGGTGATCAACGCGCTAGCGAGGAAGTGATGGGGGAAAGAGAGAAAGAGATAGCGGTTATTAGGTGTAACCGCGGAGGGCGGAATGCGGCTGGAAGTCAGAGAGGGAGGGAGAGAAATACAGCAAGGGAGTGTCGTGTGGAAACAGGTTTCTAACCATAGCAGTCTTCAGGTTAGGATTTCTCTATTAGTCTAAGGAGGTGGGGAGGCCATGTATTGCCACCCTTAGGCCCGCTTTGTGCTTGTGTTGGGTGTTGTTCCACTGTTTAGGGTGAATACCAAAGTAGATGCACATTGCTGGCATTCCTCGAGAGATTATGTCCTTAATATGATTTGTGTGTGTAGATGTGGATGTATGCATGTGTGTGGGCTCGCTTATATATTTTTTGTGTGTCCTACCTATTCATGCTTTATCACAAAACGTGTATATATTATTATGTGTTCACCAACTTGTATGCAGTTGTATTTAAATGGCTTATGTGCCTGTGCCTGCATGTCCATCCTTGCCCTCGTTTGTGTGTGTGTGTGTGTGTGTCGTGGTCAATCCAGGGTGATGTCGCTGTGTGTAGTCTAACTGAATGAGGTGTCCCAGCTAAGCAGGTAAAGGAGACAGAGAGTGATCGGCTTGTTTTAAAGTCAATCCCACTGCCAGCCTACACTCACTCACTCCTTATTGTCTCTCTCTCTCTCTCTCTCTCTCTCTCTCTCTCTCTCTCTCTCACTTCACTTCACTTCCATCTATCACTTTTCATCCCCTACTCCTTTCTCCTTGCTCACCCCTGCCCTTCCTCACCTTTTCTCCATCCCCCATTCTGCCTTTTTCCCTCCCTCCCTCATTTGTCTCTTGGACGGTCTCTCTCCATCTCTCAGGCAGCTGATGGAAAATAAGATCACCACCATCGAGAGGGGAGCCTTCCAGGACCTGAAGGAACTGGAGAGACTGTGAGTACAACGTGGTCGCCACCATTTTGTAACACGCACACGCACATACATGCACACATACTCCGAAATATGGAATGATCAGAAGTAAAGAAAATAGCACACACAGTCCTTTGTGTTGTTCCGTGTGATTCCCCCTTAGCATGGCGAGGTCCCTCTTGTTGAGACAGACAGAAAACAGTGGATTGGGAAATGGCCACAGGCCGTTAGGGTGTTAGCATGGAATCACTGGTATTTGGCGTCAAGCCCCTGGGCAGTTATGGCATAATTAAGCCTTGTGTGTGTGTGTGTGTGTGTGTGCCAGGGGAGGGGTATATAGACCCCTGACTGGAGATATGTCCATTGTGTTGACTGTCAACTCTGTTTGATGTGCAGCCATTGTGTGTGTGTGTGTGTGTGTGTGTGTGTGTGTGTGTGTGTGTGTGTGTGTGTACGTAGATTGCAGTCTGACCGACATGCACTCTGGAATGCATAAGACTATGAGAAAACGTCTGAGAAATGTTGAGGTGCCAATTAAAAGGCTCTCGCCACGTCCCGACCGAAAGACAAAATAAACCGGGACCCTTTTTTGATAGGCGCTTGATAAACCGCCATCAGACTTAGAAACCATATCTGATCAAATCAACAGAATTTTTTCTCATCTTCCAGAAGAGCTTGGCCTTTCCCTTGCCTCTCCTCCTGATAGAGATGGTCTTTGTTGAAGGGGGAGGTGCTGTGGTCTGCTGTGGGGTCTGTGGTTCTCTCACACACAGAGCGCCCTCCACCCTGTCCAGCCACATCTTTCTGGGGCATAATCCCCGCGTGTTTTAAGACAAAGCCAGCCACAGTGGATTGCCTGTCCCCGGAAACGAAACGGAAGTCGACCGAGACGCCGGGTCCGCTTGTCAGAGCAGACCAGACCGGAGCATGGCTAACTTTGTGCCCGCAGGCCGAGTGCTCTGGGCCGGGTGCTGTTGTGGGCTCCTCAGCCCCGCCAGTGTTTTCCACTGTAACCCTACGACTCTGACGTGGCCACGTTCTTACACACAAAGATGGAGTCAGCCATGAATGCTCCCCTGCTGGCGGCAGACAAAGACCTGTCTCCAGACTCCGGGGGCCTTCGGCTCATTTCAAAGACCTCGATCTTCTGGGGGCTGGAGGGGGCCTGCCGGGCAACGCTGCCCAGAGGAGAGGGCCCTAAGCCGGCCTGACGGATCCACAGTGACTGCCCCCTGCGGGGTGGAAAACGGTTCCCCCCTCCTCAGGGCCTTGTGACAGGGCCTGGTGGGCTGGGTAGGCCCGGGTCAGGTGTGGGGCAAGGGTTGGGGGTGGAGTGGGATGGGACTGAGGGGGTAGGAGGAGGGGAGGGGTGTGTGCATGCTATTTCATACCCACACACACACACACACACACACACACACACACACACACACACACACATAATCTCACCCTCACTCAAACGTGTGCCACTGGCAGTGCCCATTACCGTCGCTCCGGGCTTATTTTCTTCCTTACCATTCCCTCCTCAAAGGTTTTTTCCACGTTTCTCTTTTTCTCTTCCCCTCGCTCTCTTAGACACACTCCCCGGCTATTGTCTTGTACATATAGGAATGTCATGCATTCTTCCTTCCATTCCCCTGGGCAGAGAAAGGAGGAGGGAGGGAGTTTTCCCCCATCCCCTCACCCTCTTGTCTCTCTATCACTGATCTGAGGTCTGATTGGCTTGTGGCCCCAATCCTCAGTGCAGCCTTTGGCTAGGTGGAAGGAGAGCAGCGGGAAGGGGAATGTCACCGTCTTTGCAGACAGGGATCTGCATTCCAAGGAGCACCCGTCATCAGTCCTCTCTTCAAACAGCGATCCAATCCTTCCATCAAAATCCAATTCATGCAGCACTCTAGGACTGCATTTTAATAAGATATTAATAAGACATTGGAACACTTCAAATGTAGCTTATATCCAATTGTGTCGCATTCTTTTCATTCTCAGGAGAGATTTTATACGAATTTAAAATGACTGGCTTTGTTCTTCGGCTCAAAGACCTTGGATCCCTCGGATTACTAGCTGGGCCCCATGAATAGTAAAAAATCCCATTACAACTGAGGCAGGGCTTTGGATGTGTCAAGGTCTGTTTCCGTAATAGTGAACAATCTGACTGGTGTGTGTGGCCGAATGGCTGTATGCTGCCGGCCTGTGGACTGAGAGAGTGAACGAGTTGGAAATGACTCCACCGGTTTATTTTCAGTGTCTTGCTTTACACACACACACGCACGCACGCACGCACGCACGCACGCACGCACACACACACACACACACACACACACACATTCACGCCCCTCCTGACTACACTGAGCAAGGTTTAAATGATTGTGAGATAGTTGATCGGCATATGCTTGGCTGACCGGTTGTTGTCGTTCTTAGCCATGATCGTTTCAACCAATGGTAGTTTTAGCCAATGGTTGTTTTAGCCAATGGTAGTTTTAGCCAATGGTAGTTTTAGCCAATGGTTGTTTTAGCCAATGGTAGTTTTAGCCAATGGTTGTTTTAGCCAATGGTAGTTTTAGCCAATGGTTGTTTTAGCCAATGGTAGTTTTAGCCAATGGTTGTTTTCAATGGTAGTTTTAGCAGACAGCCGGCTAGTCCTTGGCCCATGCCACACCTTGTTTATTGGGCCAAGTGGTGTTAAGCCCTCGTTTGCATCAGTATGTGTGTGTGTCTGTGTGTGCATGTGTGTGTGTGCGTGGTCGTTGACTGCCAACTATGATTTATGGACATTTAGCTGCCGTTTATGACTGCGAGGATTATCACCTGGTGTCCAGCTCTGAGAGGCCACCCAGACCCAGACACAGACCCTCCTTTCCCCCTACACTGACCCTTCCTCTCCCCCTCCACCCACCCTCCTCTCCCCCTACACCCACCCTCCTCTCCTCCTACACTCACCCTCCTCTCCCCCTACACTCACCCTCCTCTCCCCCTTCACTCACCCTCCTCTCCTCCTACACTCACCCTCTTCTCCTCCTACACTCCCCCTCCTCTCCCCCTCCTCTCCCCCTACACTCACCCTCCTCTCCCCCTACACTCCCCCTCCTCTCCCCCTACACTCACCCTCCTCTCCCCCTACACTCGCCTTCCTCTCCCCCTACTCTCAGCCTCCTCCCCCGCTACACTCAGCCTCCTCTGCTCCTGGCTGGGAGTCACGTTTAGAAGGGGGCTCGACTTCCGTTGCAACTTGAGTTACGGTGCAGCCTTTAACACCTCCTTCCAACAACAGCTTTCCAACCCACATATGGAAGAAGAGATACCAGACGAATGTTTTATCCTTTGACACATTTCTCGCTTGAGCTCGCATGAAGGCGAGATAGCTGCCGCCTGCACACGTGTGTGTGTGTGTGTGTGTGTGGGTTTGACAGACCTTGTCCAGTCTTTGTCTGTGCAGACAGTCGTGTGCTTTTGAAGGAGACTGTGTGTCTGATCTGGAAGACAGGCAGCTAGATGGAGACTGTCACTGGCAGTCCGCCTTCTGACACAGTAGATGATGCTCACACACACCGACACTCAAACACACACACATACTCTCACACACACACACACACACACACACACGCACACACCGCCATGCCGAGGCCAACAGTTTCTGTCAGCGGGAGTTTTTGATCTCCTTCTTTCTATGTACTTTTCTGTCTGTCTTCCTTTTCTTCCTCCCCGTCACTTTCCTAGTCTGAGAGCATTTGCTTCTATTTTCTGAAGGTGAGCTCATCCTCTTTGCCCACGTCCTCCTCTCACCGCCCCACCAGGCAGGAGGCTCCCCGGGGAGGTCTAACCCACTAACGGGTGCTCCTGGCTGGGCAGCGCAGTCAGCGGGAGCCGGCCTCCGCGGAGCACCACGTGGGGCTCTTAGCCGCCGCGACTAGCGCTAACGGGGAGGCGACTAAATAATTTAGGCCTCACCGTTTTCCGAGGGACCGTTAAATGTTTAAAGGGCCCTCTGATGTAACCGCAGAGGGGCGCGCGCGCATACACGTGCACGACGGAGAAGAGAGGGGTGATGTCATGCGGACAACCGATATTGTCTGACATCGAAGGAAACGGGAGAAAGAGGGAGAAAAGGGTTGACTGTGGAGAGCCAGCTAATGGAAAGAGAGGATTAGAGGTGTAACAACGCTCTCAGCAGCCGTGCCATTTGAGAATGGGCTCATTGATTGTTTCAGCTTTGATTTGGGTGTGCTCTGCAGCCTGGTCCTCCACACAATGTTTGTTCATTACACGGCTTTCCGATGATTTGGTCCGTTCTCAGGCCTTTTCAGCCTTCTTTTGGGTCTGACGCACAGTGGCCCCCTCTCTCTATGTATGTCTCTTTCTCACTGTTCTTCTATTTTTTTCTCTCTTTTCTCTCTCTCTCTCTCTCTCTCTCTTGCTCACTCTGGCTTCCTCCCTCAATCAATTCCCCCCCCCTCTCTCTCCATCCTTCCTCTCGAAGCAGCCAAGCCAGCATCCGTCTTTGAGATAGTCAATGTAGTGTGTGTCAGGGTTAAACTGTTTCAGCAGTCTCTCTCAGGGTGTCACTCAACCTTGCTGCCCCTACACACACATACGCACACACACACACACACACACACACACACACACACACACACACACAGACACACACACACACACACACATGCGCGCGCACACACACACACAAACACACACACCTACACACACACACACACACACACACACACACACACACACACACACACACACACGCACCCCTCCTCTCTCCACTCAACCAGGGTTAAATGATTGCGCCCAGATTATTAAACTCACCGAGCTCTTCACTGTGTGTGTGTGTGTGTGTGTGTGTGTGTGTGTGTGTGTGTGTGTGTGATGACGGCTTGTTGTGAGTTCTTCCCCTGTAAGGGCCTTGTTTACTCAGTGGGGTCCTTTTCACTCATTCAGTTGGCCAGCCAGACCGCCTGTTTGTTTTTCCCACATCGCCTCCTCTCCTCCGCCTTTGTGGCTAGAAGTTCGGACCCCCATTTGCCCCCCCCCCCCCATCCCCCGCCCCCACCCAACACCCCCACTCTCTCGTTTACCTCTGTCCTCCCCCTCCTCTCCCCACAGCTTGCTCCCATTCACTGTTTGCCTGGTAGCCATGTTGTCCCTTAAATCAGAAGGTGTCCGTGTCACTGTGTGTTCTTAGGAAGGAGAGAGAGAGAGAGAGAGAGAGAGAGAGAGAGAGAGAGAGAGAGAGAGAGAGAGAGAGAGAGAGAGAGAGAGAGAGAGAGAGAGAGAGAGAGAGAGAGAGAGAGAGAGAGAGAGAGAGAGAGAGAGAGAGAGAGAGAGAGAGAGAGAGAGAGAGAGAGAGAGAGAGAGAGAGAGAGACAATAAGGAGTGAGTGAGTGTGTGAGGCAGTATTCAATATATTTCCTCCACAAATTAAACACCCAGAGTCAGGCGTTCAAACAGACTTCTAATGCTCTAATCCCTCATGTGCATACCCCTTTTCTAGGCGCCTGAATCGGAATAACCTGGCCATCTTCCCAGAGCTGCTCTTCCTCGGGACCACGAAGCTGTACAGATTGTGAGTGCTCCTTGTTTCCTTCTTCATCTGTCCATCCTTCCATCCTTCCATCCATCCATCCATTCATCTATCCATCCATCCATCCTCTGCCCTTCTATACATCCACTCATCCATTCATCTGTCCATCCTTTCACTCATCCATTTGTCCATCTATCCATTTTCCATCCATCCATGCATTCATCCATCCATCCATCCATCCATCCATCCATCTATTCTGCAGCTGTGCAGGCTGAAGTAGTGCTTTGAAAGAGAGAGAGATGGAGGGGTCCCATTGGAGAGGGCCGGTGAGGAGATGCTAGTTCACTAACTAATGGAGATTAACACTTCAGCAGCTGCTGCCCATGGGGAGTTTGAGTGTGTGTGTCTGCATGTGTGTGTGTGTGTGTGAGAGTGTGTATGCACGCGTGTCTGCATGTTTGTGTGTGTGATAAGAGTGTGTGTGTGTGTGTGTGTGTGTGTGTGTGTGTGTGTGTGTGTGTGTGTGTGTGTGTGTGTGTGTGTGCGCATGCGTGAGAGTGCATGTGTGGGCTCTCATGCAGCAGTGTGTGTCCCTCCCCCTCTGTCCTCCAGTGGGTGGATGCAGCAGGCTGGAGCAGTGTGCCTGGGTCTGGGCCCTGGGCTGGGCCAGGGCCTGGTTTACCATGCAGACTCCCAGTTCCCAGTGTGGGAACCAGCCTCCAGTCGCCCTCATTTGTGGCCTCAGAGGAGCAATACAGCGATATATATATTTCAGTATGCGGCGTGGAATATTCTTCTGAGACGATATTGGAACGCTCTGGTGAGTCAGGGAGTGTGTGAAAGTTGTTTATATTCCGCGGTCGCTATGGTTGTTTGGCTTAGCACTCCCTGTCGCGTCCAAGGCCGTGTGTGTGTGTGTGTCTCTCAAGGCTAAGAGTTGGCATTTTGCTCAGCGTGTGGGCTAGGGTAAAAATATAACTGGGATCGTTCAGCTGTCAGAGACGAAATGGCCTGGGTGTGTGTGTGTGTGTGCGTGTGCGTGCGTGCGTGCGTGTGCTTAGGTCTATGTGTTTGTCCATGTGCGTGTGTGTTTTTGTCCGTGATGGATTTTAGTAGCTTGTTTTTGGCCCGAGTTCTCGTGGTTTCGTGATGAGGCTGTTACAAATGTTGAATGTGAGCTTCTTCAAGTGACCCCATGGGACTCCTATCAAAACCATTCTATTTGGTAAGTTCTTTCGACTGCTAAGCTTGCTACAAACAACTATTGTTGCCATTCAAAACATAAGTCGAGTGGTGTGTGTGTGTGTGTGTGTAAGTGTGTGTGTTTGTGTATGTTGCCTTTGACCTCGGTTGGGCTGGTTTAGGGTTTCTGTGACTAAGTTAGACCAGGACGGGGGTCAGGTGCCCCATTTGTTTTGGGAGGGGGGTGAAGCAGAGTGTGTGTGTGTGTGTGTGTGTGTGTGTGTGTGTGTGTGTGTGTGTGTGTGTGTGTGTGTGCGTGTGTGTGTGTGCGCGTTGTTAGATCAGACGCTGGTCTCCCCCTCTGTCCCGGGACACTTGTTTCTGTCCAGACCCCCACCGTTCCACCATCTCCTCTAACCTCCCTTGGCTTCAACACCTGCATTCACCTCTAAACACACACACACACACACACACACACACACACACACACACAGACACAGACACACACACACACACACACACACACACTAGGCCCTTGCCTCTCCCAATACACACAGCCCCTGGGTCTGTCTATATTAGGTTAGCTAGACACACACATCTGGAGTCCCCATGTGGTGGGCATTACCCAAGTCACACACACACTCCACTG
>CM030176.1:12628847-12631347 GCA_017639675.1 Aplochiton taeniatus
CCCCCTCCCTCGCCTTCCTCCCACCGTCTCCCCTGTTACTCTCATCCTTTCTCTCCGTTACGTTCTGCCTTCCCCTCCTGCCCCCGCACTCTCTGAAATGTCTCCCCCTTTCGTGCTGGGAGTTGGAGAGGGTTACGCAAGGCCCTCTCCTATGGTAATGATGGCGGAGAGGACAGGGGGAGAAGCTAGGTCCAGGCCCCACTGATCCAGCAGCCTTGGCATCCGTCTCCCTCTTTCTCTGTTTGTGTGTGTGTGTGTGTGTGTGTGTGTGTGTGTGTGTGTGTGTGTGTGTGTGTGTGTGTGTGTGTGTCTGTGTTTGTGTGTGTCGTTTCCGGAGGGGGAGCAGGTCCTGTTAAAGGCTGCAGCGGGGGAATTGTGAGGGAGGGCAGGGGAAAGTGTGACGCGGGGTGCCGCAGCTCACCACAGCCACCGTCTCCTCACGGATCAGCGCGTCTCTAATCACAGATCCCAGCCTCCTAACTTGTGTGTGTGTATGTGAGTGTGTGTGTGCGTGCGTGTGTGTGTGTGTGTGTGTGTGTGTGTGTGTGAGTGCATGCGTGCGTGTGTGTTTGTGTGCATATGAGTGTGTGTGTGAGAGTGAGAGAGTGTCTGCTAGTCTCTAATGACAGGTTCCAGCCCTGATGTGTCATTATCCAATTACAGTCTCCTCTCATCTCCGCGGCGACACCGAGCCCCCCCCCCCCCCCCCCCCCCCCCCCCCCCGCCCCCACCCACGTCCCCCCTCCTGTAATTGGACGGTTGCTCCAAAGAACTCTGACCTTGTTGCGAGCGTCGGAGGAGGAAGGCACGCACTCACACACACACATATAGACACACACACACACACACACAAACACACACACACACAAACACACACACACACACACACACACACACACACACACACACACACACACACACACACACACACATGCGCGCATTGAATAACAGGAAAGCAGCGTAATGGCAGACACTACAGATGCTATCTAACGTGGATGATGTAGTGCTACAGGAGATTTGTTGGGAGCCATGAAGAGTGTGCTTCTGTGAGGCCACTTTACTCGTCCGCCTGTTCTTCACACCTCCATGTGCCTGTCTGCCCTCTCTCTCTCCCCTGGCCTCCCGCCTCTCTTAAGTGGTGCGTCTCTAAATTGGCCCAAATGGGGCGAGTCGAAGGAGAGCTGGTTTGAGTTTTCCCTCCCCCCTTTCAGTTCTCCCTCACTCTCTCTCTCTCTCTCTCTCTCTCTCTCTCTCTCTCTCTCTCTCTCTCTCTCTCTCTCTCTCTCTCTCTCTCTCTCTCTCTCTCTCTCTCCCTTACTCTGCTTGCTCCATCCACAGTCTATCACACAAAAGGAAAAAACAGTTTTTTTTCCCAGCGGCCCTCTTCAATATTTCACACGGTTGAAGTCCTTACTCCCTCTGCCCTCTCTGTGAGCATGCGTGTGAGCGTGCGTGTGAGCGTGCGTGTGAGCGTGCGTGTCCTCGTATCCTTTCTCTTTCACAGTGTTAAAAATAAAGCCCATGATGAAGGCTGTGTTTGTTGAGACCATAGCACTAAACCTCCCACCCCCCAAATGCAATTACAATCTATTGGCAGACCTAAACCCCAGACAGCAGGGTGGGGGGGGGGGGGGGGGGGCTGAGAGATGGAAATGAGAGGAGGGGGCCGGGTGTCATTGACTTAACACATTTCTTCCTGTTCCTGGTTTCAAAGGTGAAAGGTCAAAGTGGATGAGTTCTGGCAGCTCATTGGCCCAGGGTCTTCCCAGGGTCCTGGATGAGGAGTGTCTCTCCCCTCGGTCAGACTGTCCCCACCGTCTCTCCCCTGGGTCAGACGGTCCTCACCGTCTCTCCCCTCGGTCAGACTGTCCCCACCGTCTCTCCCCTGGGTCAGACGGTCCTCACTGTCTCTCCCCTCGGTCAGACTGTCCCCACCGTCTCTCCCCTGGGTCAGACGGTCCTCACCGTCTCTCCCCTCGGTCAGACTGTCCCCATCGTCTCTCCCCTGGGTCAGACGGTCCTCACTGTCTCTCCCCTCGGTCAGACTGTCCCCACCGTCTCTCCCCTGGGTCAGACTGTCCTCACCGTCTCTCCCCTCGGTCAGACTGTCCTCACCATCCCCACCATCACCACCCCACCATCTCTCCCGGCAGGCCGACACACACAGAGGACCATTCTTTTCCTCACCGTTGCCACGACAGACATACAGTCATAACTATGCTATCAAAGTCCTGATGCTAAACGTTGATATACAAACATGTTTCCTTCCTCCAAAGCCTCTGGTGTCAATGAACCCAGGTGATGGCTCTCCAGCACCACGTGCCCCCAACCTGAATACCTTTAGGTTTGTTAGTTCCACATGAATCACTACATTGGGTCCACCTTTCCAGAATGCCTAGAAATGGTCCGCCGGGATTGATTGACTATTGCTCCTTTTCACTTTCTCTCCTTTCATCCTTTTCCTTTTCCTCCCCCTGTTTTCTCACCACTCTGGTCAGGG
>CM030176.1:12636347-12641347 GCA_017639675.1 Aplochiton taeniatus
CACACACACACACACACACACACACACACACATCCAGACGCAGAGCAGGCCAGTGACAGTAATGGGCTTAGCCGAGCGGCAGAGCTCCCCGTCTGTCATAATCTTGTCGTGATACTGTCCTAAGCCCCATCTAATCCCACAGCCCTCTGTAAATCGGTAATAGGGATAACTGGGCTATCTGTCTCCATCGCCAGATGATCCCTGTGTCTGCGTATGTGTGTGTATGTACATGTACAGTGTGTGTGTCTGTCTGTGTATGTGGATGTATTCTGAGGCGTTGCAGCATTCCCAGGAATGTCAGCTATCCTGACCCTCTCAAGGTTTTTTCGCTGATCCTAGGGCTTTTCTAGCTCTTCACTCCAAACACAAAGAGGACATTTAAAGGAGAATAACACACACGCACGCACGCACGCACGCACGCACGCGCGCACACACACCCACACACACACACACACACACACACAAATTAAAACACACACAAACTAACACACACACACAGACAACAGATGGGCGCTGTGTGTCTTTATTTGCGCTCAGATGATCATTCATATGCACTGAAAAATTAACATACTAACAAGCTGCCCCCAAGTGTGTGTGTGTGTGTGTGTGTGTGTGTGTGTGTGTGTGTGTGTGTGTGTGTGTGTGTGTGTCAGTTCCTTTATTGCTCGGCTGGTCATGGGGTGCATGTTTTGCATTCTCTTGCAGTATGTGTTGAGTGTGTGTCTGCGTGTGTTCCCCTATTCAAATGTATGTGTATGTGTATGTGTGTGTGTGTGTGTGTGTGTGTGTGTGTATGGGGAGGGAATAGCATAGGCTCCACTGACCATGACTGGGGCATGAAGAGGCATCCCACTGTCACCGTGAAGCAGAAAACCTTCACAACACATCCACCCTGAGGCCCTGAGAGAGAGAGAGAGAGAGAGAGAGAGAGAGAGAGAGAGAGAGAGAGAGAGAGAGAGAGAGAGAGAGAGAGAGAGAGAGAGAGAGAGAGAGAGAGAGAGAGAGAGAGAGAGAGAGAGAGAGAGGAGGAAGAGGAGATGGGGATGGGATGGGGATGGGGGGAGGAGGTGTGAAGAGAGAACAGAATAAAGAAAGGGAAGGGGAGGGAGAAGGGGAGTAGAGGTGCATGAGGTGGGAGGAGGAGTAAAGGGCTGGATACTGAATATACAAACAGGCAAAAATAGTTAGGGGAGGGAGGAGGAGGAATAACAGTGAGGGTGGGGGGTAGGGAGGGAGGGTGGAAGGGAGGTGAGATGAAAAGGGGAGTGCCTGAGGATGGTGTGATGGAGGTAGTGCTGGCCGGGGCCTGGGTACTCTTAGTGGCAGTAAAAGGCTGGTCTCTCTGCCAGGGGCCAGGGCTTCAAAAAGAAGGCTTGCTCTTGCTGTGTGTGTGTGTGTGTGAGAGAGAGAGAGAGAGAGAGAGAGAGAGAGAGAGAGAGAGAGAGAGAGAGAGAGAGAGAGAGAGAGAGAGAGAGAGAGAGAGAGAGAGAGAGAGAGAGAGAGAGAGAGAGAGAGAGAGAGAGAGAGAGAGAGAGAGAGAGAGAGAGAGAGAGAGAGAGAGAGAGAGAGAGAGAGAGAGAGAGAGAGAGAGAGAGAGAGAGTCTGGCCGTTAGCTTCGAGGCCACTAATGGGCAGATCTGTCTTTGTTCCTGAGCTTTCGAGTGATGGAGCACACGCAAACACATGCATGAGTGCACACTCTCTCTCTCTCTCTCTCATCCTAGCTTTGTCACACACACACACATACACACTTGTACATAGTGTGTAGATAAACAATACAAATAACTAAGCTAGTTCTGCTTTTTCATAATAATGCGCGTGTGTGTGTGTTTCGTTGTTTCTTGTTGGGGTTGATTGCAAACGCTCCATGTCAGATTCTTGCAGGTCATTGGCTAACGGTCGCCCACGGAGACGACTCAGGCAGCAAGCGATTGGCAGCTGATCCTAACGTGGACTGACATCCTCGTTAGTTCAACCTGATTGGTCAATTAGGGAAATCAGTTACTCTAACAATTCCTCAAGAGAGAGAGAGAGTGAGAGATGATGATGACATTCTTGCAATTTAAATGAAATAAAATAATACTAAACTTTTAATTGAATATGTTATTACACACATAAGGAGAGAATGGTCTGATGTGCGATAGAGAGATCAAGAGAAGGAAATGGATTTGAAGAGAAGAGCAGGCCAAAGGGAGATCCAATCTCTCCATAAATAATGAATGTGTTCCGGGGGAAAGCATTCGATAACTAAATGCCACATGGTATCGAGTCAAGGAATCCAACTGCGCGCCGTGACTGTGTGTGTGCGTGCGCGTGTGTCTGTATGCGTGTGTGTGTGTGTATGTGTATGTAGGAGCAGTACCTCTGAGCGTGTTTATGTGTGGGAGCATATGGTTCTGAAAAGGGGGAAATTGTGTGTGTGTGCGCTTTGGCGTTAGCGTGATCATCTCAGAGTTTGTGTGTGTGTGTGTGTGTGTGTGTGTGTGTGTGTGTGTGTGTTTGTGTGTGTGTGTGTGTGTTTCTTGCTTTCTTTCTTTTTATCATTTCCATTTGTGCAGGCCCTCTGTTTACAAATGGATTTGACACAGCATGCTATTCTAAAAGTCAAACCCAGAACAAAGAGAAAAGCCCAAGGCAACTGTTTGTGTGTGTGTGTGCTTCAAGGCTACAGTGCGCCTGAATTCTCTCTCTATGTCAGTAGCACGCTGCCAGTAGACCTTTCTTTCCATGGTTTTTCTTTCTTTCTTTCTTTCTTTCTTTCTTTCTTTCTTTCTTTCTTTCTTTCTTTCTTTCTTTCTTTCTTTCTTTCTTTCTTTCTTTCTTTCTTTCTCTCTCTCTCTCTCTCTCTCTCTCTCTCTCTCTCTCTCTCTCTCTCTCTCTCTCTCTCTCTCTCTCTCTCTCTCTCTCTCTCTCTCTCTCTCTCTCTCTCTCTCTCTCTCTCTCTCTCTCACTTTTTGACCGCTTAATAAAGTTATGGGATTTGAATGGCAGACGGTGGCGCTTTTGCAGATGGCCTGTCGCTCGGAGAGACGATCCCCGCTGGGTGTGAGTTGATAAAGTTGGAGAGCCGGGGGTAGCTGTCGCCATGGGAATGTACTTCATTGTGCGTCAGAAACGATGATGTCGGGGTTGGAAGGAGATTTCTGTGCGTCTTTGGGGGTTCCGCTTTGTGGTGTTTTAACGACACAGGCGCTGTGCTTTTTGAGTAGGAGCAGGGAAGCAAACACACACACACACACACACACACACACACACACACACACACAGAGTGTGAAGAGGAGCTGTGTGTAGGTATGTAGGTCCTGTGTCAGGTGAAGCTGAGAGCAGTTCACACATGGTCAGAGAGTCTGGGGCTCAGAGAAAGGATATCCAGCTATGTGGCACCAGGCTTTTTATAGAGCTAGGGGAAAAAGAGCCCGATTGAAATAGACCCCAGGGCCCGGCACGGTGTGTGTGTGTGTGTGTGTGTGTGTGTGTGTGTGTGTGTGTGTGTGTGTGTGTGTGTGTGTGTGTGTGTGTGTGTGTGTTTGTTTGCGCGTGTTTTTCATTTTGGCCTCTATGATAAATGCATTAAAACATAAAAAAGTCTTGCTGACAGACGCACAAAGAGAAAAACTGAGAGTTGGGTGTTAGTTTGCGTGCGCTCATATGTTTGTGTGTGTGTGTGTGTGTGTGTGTGCAAGTTTTTTCCGGGCCCAGCGTGAGTGTGTGGAGGAGGTTGAATGGTGCACCGTGGGGAGGCGTGCCGTGGAAAAGTGGATGAATATGCAGATATGACAGTGATACATGGAGGTGTTTACAGTAAACAGAGGGATGGAGACAGAGTGAGGGAAAGGGGGAACGGAGAGAGAGAGCGAGAGAGCGAGAGAGAGAGAGAGAGAGAGAGAGAGAGAGAGAGAGAGAGAGAGAGAGAGAGAGAGAGAGAGAGAGAGAGAGAGAGAGAGAGAGAGAGAGAGAGAGAGAGAGAGAGAGAGAGAGAGAGAGAGAGAGAGAGAGAGAGAGAGAGAGAGAGAGAGAGAGAGAGAGAGAGCAATCTGAGGGGATCGACCAGTTTACTCCTTTTGTCACTGCACAAAAGATTAGAGGAAAAATACAACGGTGAGGAAATTGCGGCAAAGAAGGATTATCTTGTTTGTCTTCACCCTTCTCTCTGTCTCTCTCTCTCTGTCTCTCTCTCTCTGTCTCTCGCTCTTCTCTCTGTCTCTCTCTCTCTCTCTCTCTCTCTCTCTCTCTCTCTCTCTCTCTCTCTCTCTCTCTCTCTCTCTCTGTCTCTGTCTCTCCCCCTTTTCTCTGTCTCTGTCTCTCTCCCCAGTTCTCTCTCTCTCTCTCTCTCTCTCTCTCTCTCTCTCTCTCTCTCTCTCTCTCTCTCTCCGTTTCTGACAGGCAAATGTATGTCTGTCAGGGCTTTAGTATGACATCATGCCAGTGAATCTTATCTCCACAGGAGAATGCTTGCTGACACGCTTGGCTCACGCATAGCACTTGTTCAAATACCGCACCGCGACCCACACACAAAGCAGCCGCCAAAGCCCTCTGTGCCCTCAGCCCATCGCAACGACCAAAACAATACGGGGACACAACGAGCACAGACACACATTTTTTTATCCAATTTTAGTTTATTAGATTTATTTCCATTTGTGTGCTTCCCTTGGTTGTAGTTTATATGTAAACAGCCCATGGATAGTCTAGTAAAACTACTACAACATGGAAGTGTACAAATACGGCCCATGTTGTTAAAAGATATGATACATTTTAGTTTGATTATGTGTGAATTGTAGGTTCATGGGAAAACAGAATGTATGCCGACAACAAGTCAGTGTGTGTGTGTGTGTGTGTGTGTGTGTGTGTGCGTGTGCGTGTGCCCATGACGTGTGTGTGTGTGTGTGTGTGTGTGTGTGTGTGTGTGTGTGTGTGTGTGTGTGTGTGTGTGGGTGCGTGTGTGAGGGAGTTGATGGATGAACTTGCCGGCTGCTAAGCAGGGACATTCCCTCCTCTGTTCT
>CM030176.1:12648847-12653847 GCA_017639675.1 Aplochiton taeniatus
ACTGTGCTCACTGAGTCTGTACCTTGTCAATGTTTTCCTCCGTTTTTTATCATTTACAATGACCAGGTAGTCTGTCATTGTAACTCTTGCTCTAAACTCTCTAAACTGCTTGTTTAGTTCCAAACAGAGTCGACGTTTACTTTGGGATTTTGTTGTTTCTTTTCAGTAGGATTCATGATTTTATTTTTGTGAAGTAATAATTTGGTTGGGCCGGATTGACAGAGGATGGTCCAGGGCTTAGTGAGTGAGTAGGTTGCCCCAGGAACAGCTGGTTTACTGCTACTCCTACTGGGTGTGGCAGTGCTAGGAGTGAGGGTAGCTGATTTTGAGATGTTTGTAGAATTTGATGGCTCGTTGCTGAGTTGCAATCATTTGTGGATTTTGGCCTAGTTCTGCCCTGCCGTTGTTGGGGGGTTTCCTTTGTACCCCAAGGATGGATTTACAGGGTTTCCATTGGATGTTTGTCCCATAGTTCACTACCATATAGTGTTCATGTGTTCTATTATCGATTCGAACAGTTTTAGCCAGGTCCGACTTGGTATGTCAAATTCAATTTTCCTTTTGATTGAATAGGAAGCCTTCCTAGCTTTCTCTTTCAGTTCATTCACAGCCTTGTTCAAATTTCCAGTTGAACTTTTACATTTATACCTAAATAACTTTAGTGTTTGGTGGATTACCTCTCCAAGACTAAACTTATTTTCCTGAACTTTGGACCTTTGTTTTAGTTTGCAGGTTAGCTGTCAGTACCCAGGTTTCATAGTACCTATGCAAGATGTTTAAGCTCACCTGTTGACCTTCCTTGGAGGTGGACCGTATGACCAGGTCATCTGCAAAAAGCAGGAATTGTTTTTCTCTGTCCAGGAAAGTGGGACCTGGTGCAGTGGACTGTTGTCATTTTTAGATGTTAAAGGGGACCTATTATGCTCATTTTCACCTCTTTTTGTTTCATTCTGGAACTCCACTAGAGTAGTTTTTCACAATTTACAGTTGTGACAAAAATGCTTATTTATCTTATAATTGCCATTCATCATCATCATCATCATCATCTTCGTCCGCTTATCCGATCGGGTCGCGGAGGTAGTAGTTCCAGCAGAGAGCCCCATACTTCCCTTTTCCAGGCCACATCCACCAGCTCTGACTGGGGGATTCCAAGGTGCTCCCCGACCAGCATGGAGATATAATCCCTCCACCTGGTCCTTGGTCTGCCCCGTGGCCTCCGCCCAGCTGGACGTGCCTGGAACACCTCCCTAGGGAGGCGGCCAGGTGGCATCCTAACTAGATGCCCGAACCACCTCAACTGGCTCCTTTCTACGCAAAGAAGCAGCGGATCTACTCCGAGTCCCTCCCGGATGACTGAACTTCTCACCCTATCCCTAAGGGAGAAGCCAGCCACCCTCCGGAGGAAACTCATTTCGGCCGCTTGTATCCGTGATCTCGTTCTTTCGGTCATGACCCATCCTTCATGACCATAGGTGAGAGTAGGAACAAAGATAGACCGGAAGATTGAGAGCTTTGCCTTTTGGCTCAACTCTCTCTTCGTTACAACGGTGCGATACAGCAACTGCAATACCGCTCCCGCTGCTCCGATTCTCCGGCCCAACTCACGTTCCATTTTCCCGTCACTCGAGAACAAAACCCCAAGATACTTAAACTCCTTCACTTGGGGTAAGGACTCATTCCCTACCTGGAGTAAACACTCCATCGGTTTCCTGCTGAGAACCATGGCCTCAGACTTGGAGGTGCTGATCTTCATCCCAGCCGCTTCACACTCGGCTGCAAACCGATCCAATGAGTGCTGAAGGTCGCAGGCTGATGGCGCCATCAGTACCACATCATCCGCAAAAAGCAGTGACGTGATCCCTAGCTCACCAAGCTGCAGCCCTCCTCCCCCGCGGCTGCGCCTTGAAATCCTGTCCATGAATGTCACAAACAGAATCGGTGACAAAGCGCAGCCCTGTAGGAGACCAACCCTCACCGGAAACGAGTTTGACTTACTGCCGAGAACCCGGACACAGCTTTCGCTAAGTAAGTAGTGACCCCCTCACCCCATACTCCCGCAGCACCTCCCACAATAGCTCCCTGGGGACCCGGTCATACGCCTTGTCCAAATCTACAAAACACATGTAGACCGGATAGTCATACTCCCAGGCCCCCTCCAGGATTCTTGAGAGAGTAAAAAGTTGGTCCGTTGTTCGACGCCCTGGTCGGAAACCGCATTGTTCCTCTTCAATCTGAGGTTCGACTATCGGCCGGACCCTCCTTTCCAACACCCTAGAGTAAACTTTCCCGGGGAGGCTGAGTAATGTGATGCCCCTATAATTGGCACACACTCTCCGGTCCCCCTTTTTAAAGAGGGGAACCACCACCCCGGTCTGCCACTCCTTAGGTGCTGTTCCTGACCTCCACGCAATGTTGATGAGACGTGTCATCCATGACAGTCCCTCAACACCCAGAGCCTTCAGCATTTCAGGGCGGATCTCATCAACCCCTGGGGCTTTGCCACTGTGGAGTTGTTTGACTACCTCAGTGACCTCCACCAGGGAAATTGCCGTTGATCCCCCATCATCCTCTAGCTCCGCCTCAACCATAGAGGGGGGACTTGTCGGGTTTAGGAGTTCCTCAAAGTGCTCCTTCCACCGTCCCATCACCTGATCAGTTGAAGTCAACAGCGTCCCATCCTTGCTGTATACAGCTTGAATGCTTCCCTGCTTTCCCTTCCTGAGGTGCCGGATGTTAAGACGGCGATTTTGTTTTCCACGTTGCTTCTTCGGGCTGTGCCCGGCCGGGCTCCGTGGCAAGCCCGGCCACCAGGCGCTCGCTGACGGGTCCTCCTCCTGGGCCTGGCTCCAGGAGGGGACCCCGGGCTTCCTCCGGGCCGGGTATCTATACTTCTTCCTCGCTTGTCCATGAGGTGTTTTTGGGACCATTCTTTGTCTGGCCCCTCGCCTGAGATCAAATTGCCATGGGAGACCCTACCAGGAACACAAGGTTCCAGGCAATACAGCCCTCAGGTTCACAGAGGCACACAAACCTCTCCACCACGTTAAGGTGATGGTCCCCAGGAGAGGTCATTCATGTAGCACATAATTGAATCCTTGTCTGAAACAAGCCATTTTAGCTCCTGTCTCTTTAACCCCCCCCCCCCCCTCCCTAAAAGCCCACTTTCTTCTGATTGACCAACTTTGCAGAAGCCTGTCCAGGGGCAGCACCCAGTGCTGCTGGCCATGCTGTGCCTGTAGAAGATGACCATATAAAGAAACCGGGGGCAAACTGACATCATTTCGCCCCAAAATAGAAAGAAACTGTTCAAAACCTAGTGTTCAGAGCAGTCTGAAGCCTGAGGTTTTTCTCACAGGAATTTTTACTTTTTTACTTTTTTATTTTTTATTTTTTACATACGTTTACCTCATTATTTGAAACTTTGGTCATGTTTAATATGAAAATCCGACATTGGAACCTTATGGTTATATCAGAAAAAACTGAAAAGCATAATAGGTCGCCTTTAAATAGGGTCGGGCTGAGACTACAGCCCTGTCTCACCCATGTTATTTTGTTTTTATTGCACGTTCATTATTTGTGTACATATAGTTTTGCCACCTATGCCACTTTCTATTGATTTGTAAAGGAGCCCCTCATGCCAAATAGAATCGAATACTTTCTGAAAATCAACTAGGCAGGAATAGAAAATCCAATTTGGCTTTGGTTTAATACCTTATGATTAGAAAAAATACAGAAGTATTCTGTTGCATCATGAATTCCAAAACAGTCGATTTCTTAAACTAATCTTGAGGTATTAAACCAAAGCCAAATTGGATTATTCAATCTCATTCTTGAAACAGGTTATTTTCCTGAGATTTGAAACAAAGGTATTAATTAGAACACCTATCTTAAAAAGTGGAGAGAGATTTTGACCCCCAAAACTACAGAAGCATTCTGTTGCATCATGAATTCCAAAACAGTCGATTTTTAGAGCCTTTTGTTTTTTTCTCCAACTCTTGTTCAGTAATGAGGAAGTCAAGTGGGTTCTGATTATCTTTAATTATTGTTTCTGATTTCTACAGTTTTTTTTGTTATTATTTTGGTTTTACTTCTGAGACTGTTGATGGCTCAGATAATGTTTTAAAATGATTTGTTCATGAATGTATCTCTCTCTCTAGCGCTTGCTCTGTCTCTATCTCTCTCCTTCTATCTCTCTCTCTCTATTTCTCTCTTTCCCTCTTTCCTTATCCGTCTCTCTCTTTTAGTCTTTTCCTGTGTGCATCCAACTCTCTTCCGATGTTATTCAAATGTGTCCCGCTTCGGTGCCTGACGGAGCACGGCATGGCTAAACAGATGATAGATGAAGGGCTGGAAGGACGGACAGATTGATGGATGGAGGGGATAATGGAATGAGTGATGGGTGAAGGGATCGGTGGTGGAGTAAACAAGATGTCCCTCTGCTCCCCCAAAACCAATCCCGCCTCCACACAGAAATAGTGAGGCGGCCATCTTTCAGTGGATCGGGTTATCGAGTTCAGGGAGGATCAGATTAGATGTCCGGATGAAACCACGCACACACACACACACACACACACACACACACACACACACACTCACACACACACACACACACACACACACACACACACACACACACACACACACACACACAAACACACACACGTGCACACCCTGCTCTGGTCAGATTCTATTTCTCCTATGTAAAACACAAACAGGAAGGGGATGTGATGTCACTGACCAGTGGTTTGTGGCACTGCAGAGGGTGGTTTGGTCTTGGATGCAGGGCCCTGGCCATCCCGCCTGTGTGTGTGTCTGTGTGTGTGCGCATCAGTTGTGTTTTTTTTTACCCAGCAGCAACTGCAGTAAATTTAGTCTAAATGTTGCTGACCAAAGCAGACACACAAACAGTCAGACACACACACACATGCACACATGGCGAGGACCGTGTATCATAGGGAGTTTGTAAGGGGACGTTGGTGGTGGCTTTATTGACTTGGAGA
>CM030176.1:12666347-12673847 GCA_017639675.1 Aplochiton taeniatus
CGCCGCCTGCACTCCAACAACCTGCAGTGTGACTGCAACGTGGCCTGGTTGTCGGAGTGGCTGCGGCAGCGCCCCCGCCTGGGTCTCTACACACAGTGCATGGCCCCCTCCCACCTCAGGGGCCACAACGTGGCTGAGGTGCACAAGAAGGAGTTTGTCTGCACAGGTAGGAAATTGTGTGTGTGTGTGTGTGTGTGTGTGTGTGTGTGTGTGTGTGTGTGTGTGTGTTTGCGATTGGCGGTCTGTGTGAGGCATGATGGTACTCGGTTGTCTTTGGGGTGTCGCTCGCTGTTCTGTAGCAAAGCTCTGCGATTTCTCGTTTTAATCTTCTGTTGAATGTCCGTTCTCTGCTTCACTGCTGCTTTGGAAGATGACGATGAAGGCAAGTGTTCCATGCTCTCTCTCATGGCTTGGCTGAAGCTCTGTACTCACAGCTGTTGTTCACGCTCTAGAGAGGTCCTTCCTCACTATGCATCCCCTTTAACACTCAGATCTGCTAATCTCTGTAAAAAAAATCATTTTGAATGTCATCCTCTTTCTTTTTACCTACTGTGTGTGTGTGTGTGTGTGTGTGTGTGTGTGTGTGTGTGTGTGTGTGTGTGTGTGTGTGTGTGTGTGTGTGTGTGTGTCCCTGCAGGCCATCAGTCCTCCTCGTCCTCCTGCAGCGTGCTACAGTGTCCTGACTCCTGCACCTGCAGTAACAACATAGTGGACTGCAGAGGCAAGGGGCTGACCGAGATCCCCACCAACCTACCGGAGACCATCACCGAGATGTGAGACACACACACACACACATCAGGGAGCATGCACACACACACACAGGTCCGAACGCGGTCACACACACTCATGTAGATGGGTATAACTTCATGAAGAACTGTAGGCGAGCAGATGCAGAGAGGGCACATATACACACACACACACACACACACACACACACACACACACACACACACACACAGAGAGAGAGTTACCGGGAGCCGCAATAGCTCTGTCCAGTGAGATAAAACCAGGCGCCTGTGAAATGAGAAAGCCTGGCCATGCAGCGCTCGTCTGCCTGAGCAGCAGCTGACGAGATGAGACGGAGAGAATGGAGAGATTATTTCTGAAGGACAAGAACGATGATGGCTCTGTCGGTGCCTCTTAACGAGGGCCGTGCGGAGAGCCAGGGCAGTGCCTCTTAGACAGGCTCCCAGAGACAAATTGAACGGAATGGAAACTTTTAAAGAGCGAATCCCGATCAGGGAGCCCACCACCATTCTGTAGCGCCGCGCCGTAATTGCACCGTGGAAAAACAGTGGAGAAAATGTGTTGAAGGCGCTCGAGTCGCAAAGCAGCGAACGGAACGGAGCAAAAATGAAGAAGCTTGAAATATTGTACACCAGACATTATTCTTTTGCAATTTAATTTTCTTTTTTGTAAGCGATGCAGAACAAAGAAACATAAATATATAAATAATCCAGTGGTTCCAGTGAGGGAGCATTTGAAATGTTAGAGCCTTTGCGTTTCGGAGTAATCACTCTCAGCATTAAAGTGACCTATAGTTAGACTTCCAGAGATCATTTGGAAACAGCTCTCTGACAAAGGCACGGTCAGATAGAGAGAGAGAGAGAGAGAGTATATATGTGTGTGTGTCAGTATGTGTGTGTGTGTGTGTGAGAGTAGTTTCATACGGAGATCAGAGAAAAAACGTTGTCCACAGTCATCAAAGCTTCTTATTTCGTATAATTTCTTTTTTTTTTTGCTTCTCAAAGAGCCCTCTGAAGTCCCATGGGGGCCATGGGGAATTGATAGGGCTGTGCTGTGGCGGACCGTATGCCTCAATGGCGGGTGTGTGCGTGTGTGTTTGTCTGTGTTGTGTTCCAGACGGCTGGAGCAGAACTCCATCAAGGTGATCCCTGCCGGTGCCTTCTCGCCCTATAAGAAGCTGCGTAGGATGTGAGTATACGGGGCCCAGGGCACGCTGTCCTGCTGTTCACGACCAGTGGCTCAGAGACACACACTGCTGCCTGCTGAATGTCACACTGATCACACTGCTATCTCTCAATTGTTCTTCCTATTTTCACCTTTCATTTCTGTCTCTCTCTCTCTCTCTCCTCTCTCTCTCTCTCTCTCTCTCTCTCTTTCTGTGTCTTTCTTTCTTTCCCTCCCATTCCCCGTCTCTCTCTCATTCCCTCTATCCGCAGTGACCTGAGTAACAACCAGATCTCAGAGCTGGCTCCCGACGCCTTCCAGGGTCTGCGCTCCCTCAACTCCCTGTGAGTAGCGGCACACCTCTTAACGGTTTGCCTCCCCACGCGGGAACCATAGCGCACAAACAAGGAGCAAAGGATGTGTCTGTGTCGTGTGGGGTTTAGTGGAGGAATAGTGTTAGGGATACGATGGTGCGAGATTCATGGGGGAGTTAAATTAAGCCTGTGCCGTTCCAACGTCAATAATTCAGAAATGCGGAACTGCTGAATGGATGCTTCTACCTCATTACACATTTACCACACGCACACACACATACACACCGACGTATGCACTCGCACACACGGACGTATGCACTCCAACACACTCTGGCAGGCAGGGTAATAAGCTGGAGTACATGCCCGGTGTGTTGGTGTCTCTGCATGAAAAGTAGGCAAAGCTGTGTTTCCCCTTACAACCTTACAGAATGTGTGTGTGTGTGTGTGTGTGTGTGTGTGTGTGTGTGTGTGTGTGTGTGTGTGTGTGTGTGTGTGTGTGTGTGTGTGTGTGTGTGTGTGCGAAGATAGTAATGACCCATGCTTGTTTCCTGGTGGGTGTGTGTGTGTGTGTGTGTGTGTGTGTCCGCCCAGGTCTCACTGGGACAGGCACTCAGTACAGTGAAATAAAAAGGGATTAAAAGCACATGCCGTGAGACTGCTGGCGTGACACAACGTGTTTCCTTGATGGAGCACATCCAAACATACATCTCAGCAGACCGCAGAGCGTGGAGAACCACACAGCCCTGTGTGTGTGTGTGTGTGTGTGTGTGTGTGTGTGTGTGTGTGTGTGTGTGTGTGTGTGTGTGTGTGTGTGTGTGTGTGTGTGTGTGGGTGGGTGGGTGGGTGGGTGTGTGTGTCTATGACCCAGTCTTGACCTGGCTGTGTTTTCCAGCGCGTTCCGGCTGACAACAGCAAACATTCACAACGCCTGTTCAGATTTATCAGATGGCGTTCCGCTGTGACGCTCACGGGCTGGTTGTTTACATAGGCTTTTCTGTTCTGAATTATTATACTACATAGTTTCATTTCTCAAGAAAGCCTTTGTGAGGAAGGATCACAATTTTTTCATATTCTTTTGAGAAAATATTGATTGTGTTGGAGGTGTGGTTGTATTGGTTGTAAAACTGTTAAGCAGCTTTTCCGTTTTTCTCCTTTACTTCTCCAGAGTGCTGTATGGGAACAAGATCACTGAGATCTCCAAAGGACTCTTTGAAGGACTCTTTGCTCTCCAGCTGTTGTGAGTTGTCACATACGCAGCACAACAAACAAACCTATATTCCTCCAGTCTGAATCTGAAGAACAGCTCTGAACTCTTTTCCACACTTTCTTGCATGCTCTCTCTCTCTCTCTCTCTCTCTCTCTCTCTCTCTCTCTCTCTCTCTCTCTCTCTCTCTCTCTCTTTCTCTCTCTCTCTCTCCCTCTCTCTCTCCCTACCCCCCTCTTTCTCCCAGGCTGCTGAATGCTAACAAGATAGCGTGTCTGCGCATGGATGCCTTCCAGGACCTCCACAACCTCAACCTGCTGTCCCTGTACGACAACAAGCTGCAGACCATCGCCAAGGGAACCTTTGCCTCTCTGCGAGCCATACAGACACTGTAGGCCCACACACATTGACATGCACAAACATCAAATATTGTTAAACACACAACAAAGCCATACAGACACTGTAGGCCCACACACATTGACATGCACAAACATCAAATATTGTTAAACACAAAACAAAGCCATGCGCATACTGCAGGGCACGTGTGGAGAAGCAGACCCACATTTTGTCCGACTTATTTCCTGTGCATGCTGTGTGTGTGTGTTTATACGTTAGCCACCTGGCCCAAAACCCGTTCATCTGCGACTGCCACCTGAAGTGGCTGGCCGACTACCTGCAGGACAACCCCATCGAGACGAGCGGGGCGCGCTGCACCAGCCCCCGCCGGCTGGCCAACAAGCGCATCGGCCAGATAAAGAGCAAGAAGTTCCGCTGCTCAGGTAACACGCGCACACACCACACGCACACACACACACATACACACACACACACACACACACACACACACACACACACACGCGTGGTGCTGCATTGAATTGAAACACATTCAGACCGAATGACACCATCTCTCTCACCCTCTCTCTTTCTCTCTCCTTCTCTCTCTTTATCTCTCTCCCTCCCTCTCTTTCCATCTCTCTCTGTCTTTATCTCTCTCCCCCTCACCTCTCTTTCTTTATTTCGCTCTTTCTTTCTTTCTTTCTTTCTTTCTTTCTTTCTTTCGCTCTTTCTTTCGTTCGTTCTTTCGTTCTTTCTTTCGTTCGTTCGTTCGTTCGTTCGTTCGTTCGTTCGTTCGTTCGTTCGTTCGTTCGTTCGTTCGTTCGTTCGTTCTTTCTTTCTTTCTTTCTTTCTTTCTTTCTTTCTTTCTTTCTTTCTTTCTTTCTTTCTTTCTTTCTTTCTTTCTTTCTTTCTTTCTTTCTTTCTTTCTTTCTTTCTTTCTTTCTTTCTTTCTTTCTTTCTTTCTTTCTTTCTTTCTTTCTTTCTTTCTTTCTTTCTTTCTTTCTTTCTTTCTTTCTTTCTTTCTTTCTTTCTTTCTTTCTTTCTTTCTTTCTTTCTTTCTCCTTTTCTCTCTCTTGCTTTGTCTCTAGCTAATGACCTTGGTCCTTCATCCCTACTACATCAGCATGCCAAGGGCACACACACATAGATACTATCTTCCTCGCCCAGTCCCTGTATCTAGCTTTTGCGATCTCTTTATTTTTCTTCTACTCTTGTCTCCTAATCTCTCCTTTTATTAGCTAGGGAACAGTATTTCATCCCAGGTATTGTAGCTGCAGCATGTGTGTGTGTGTGTGTGTGTGTGTGTGTGTGTGTGTGTGTGTGTGTGTGTGGTCTATGTCTGCTCACTGACACTGCTCACTGTCACACACGGCCTGGCTCGCCGAACTCTAACACCTGTGCAAACTTAGGCCGACCTCTCATCGGCTCCAACCCTGTCTGTGCACGGCAACGTGGCACAACCAACCAACCAACAGTGGGAGGGTTGCTCATGATTCCTCCGTTGCAGCATGATGGTTGTCGATAGTAACAGTAACCTTGCCGGCAGCAGAAGTAATAGCACTGAATTAACAAGAGGGGGGTCCATGGATACGTTGGTGTGTGTGTGTGAGTGTGTGTGTGTGTGTGTGTGTGTGTGTATGTGTGTGTGTGTGTGTGTGTGTGTGTGTGTGTGTGTGTGTGTGTGTGTATGGGCGCCAGGATCACAGTCCTTTAAATACGGCTCTCTTCTCAGCTCATCTAACGACGCCAAACGTGGGAGCGTGTGCCCACGAGCGTTTATCCGTTTCGTTTGCTGCCAAACATCAAAAGGTCACCCAGCGTCCATGCTGAGTGGAGTGCTGGGAGACATGCAAATGAGACATGCATATAAGATCAGTGGTAGGGCTAAAGGCGGTCATTAGCATAGCAGCACATGCGGGAGTGGAATTTGTGTGTGTGTTTTTGAGTGTGTGTGTGTGTGTGTGTGTTAATGTGTATATGTGTGCTCATGTTGTGTGCTGCAGTCATTAACTCTGAAGCTCACTGGGGGACCCTGTGTTCAAAGCACCAATACTACTGGCAGGGCAGACCTAAATAATCCAGTGCCATTTGGGGTTGAAAAGTTGAATTATATATATATATATATATATATATATATATATATATATATATATATATATATATATATATATATATATATATATATATATATATATATATATATATATATATATTAGTGGAGCACGAAACACTCAAATGCAGTTCCGTGTGTTTCACGTTTCACCTTCACATGCACCTGGGGATCACAGCATTGCCCCCCCCCCTCCCCCTGTCTCAGCCTGTCCTCCTTCTCAATGTGTCCCTCTGCTCTCTCCTCCTGCCTCTGTCCCACACGCAGGAGTACACCGTGCCCCGGGCTGTAAGTAACACTCCTACATACACATACACACACATTCTCTCTCTGAACCCACCCCCTGGACCTCGGTTCACCTTTGCCCTCCGAACCCTTTGTGGCCCCCCTCGTCCATGTCCATAGCAACCACTACAACAACCGGGGAAATATACTCGCCAGCGACTTTATATTTCGACTGCTGTCCACGTGTGGTTTTGTTTGTCTGTGTCTATGTGATTGTGTGTGTGTGTGTGTGTGTGTCTGTGTGTATGTGTGTCTACCTCAGTGCTTCTCTGGACCCCAGGCCTGCTGTCTCTCTCTCCTCCCAGCGTTAACTGATCCTCTCTGTGTTTACCAGGTTGTTCCTAACAAACCGACCCTGAATTGCTTCTCTCCTCCCCCGCCACCCTCCTCTCTGCCTCCATTTGTGTCTCTACATGCAGAATCAAACTCTCCCTCTCTCCTCCTTCTCCTCTCCTCTCTGTCTCCCTCCCCCTGTGTGTCTCTACATGTAGAATCAAACTCTCCCTCTCTCCTCCTCCTCTCCTCTTGGTCTCTCTCCCCCTGTGTGTCCCTACATGTAGAATCAAACTCTCCCTCTCTCCTCCCTTCTCGTTACCCCCTCTCTCATCCTTCTTCCCTCCATCCTCTAGGTGATGCTCACCCCCTCTGCCTTTCCCTCCTCTTCTCTCTCCATCTCTCTTTCCTTTCTGACTCTCCTCTGACCCCCGGGCCCCCCCCCCCCCCTCCCAAGGAGGACGAGTGAGCAGGTTGTTCCGTTGTGCTTGATCTAACCATGTGGCTGCCAGGTTCCTATAGTGGGACATGGTTCTGTCAAGCACCATGGAACGGCTCTGTACAGCAGCCCTACCCACCTGCCTACCTGCCCACAGCATGGCACCCGCCACGAGAGACAGACAGCACAACTGTACTCCGCAACCCTGTGTAGACCTGTGTGTGTGTGTTTCAGAGGATGTGTGTGAGTGTGTGTTTGCGTGTTGTATGTTTGTTTTTTGTTTGTCTGATCTGTCGAGGACGTTGCGTGTTGGGCTGTCTTACAGTTGTCTCGTATTCCCTCAGGACTGAACCAAATTGCTGTGTGTGTGTGTGTGTGTGTGTGTGTGTGTGTGTGTGTGTGTGTACATATATCTGTGTGTGCACATCTTTTCCCTAAGCCTTGTCTCTAACCCCCCACCCTCTCTCCTTATAACTGAGTTGTTCCGGTAGCTGTGGTCTACCTCTGTGGTGCTGACGCTGTGTTTGGGGGGGGTGGCGGTGCTTGTGGCCAGGTTCGGAGGACTACCGCAGCAAGCTGGGAGGGGACTGCTTCGCCGACCTGGCGTGTCCCGAGAAGTGCCGGTGCG
>CM030176.1:12683847-12715867 GCA_017639675.1 Aplochiton taeniatus
CACAAGCTCACCAAACTGAGATAATATCTCTTTTTCAACTGAGTCCTCCAGGTACAATGGAACACTTATGCCAATGGAAAGCTTGAAACCTATTATTTGTTGAAACAAGATTTACCTGCTTATTTATTAATTGATTATGTAAGGGTTCTGTGTGTGTGTGTGGTTGTGTGTGTGTGTGTGTGTTTTCCATAGGTGCGAGTGCACCCCAGGCTACATAGGGGACCACTGTGAGTTGGACTTTGATGACTGTGAAGAAAACAAGTGTCAGAATGGGGGCCAGTGTATTGATGCCATCGACGGGTACACCTGCGTCTGTCCAGAGGGTTACAGGTGCGTCACACACACACACATACACGCACATTTAAAAAATATCTTGATTGGTTCTGCTATGTTGTATATTTGTTTGACTTCTGTGTGTGTGGCTGTGTGTGTGTGTTTGTGTTGCAGCGGGCTGTTTTGTGAGTTCTCCCCTCCCATGGTCCTGCCTCGCACCAGTCCCTGCGATAACCACGAGTGCTTCAACGATGCGCAGTGCGTTGTCGTAGGAACGGAGCCCCGTTGCCAGTGTCTCCATGGCTACCAGGGCGAGCGGTGCGAGAAGCTAGTCAGCGTTAACTTCATCAACCGAGAGTCCTACCTGCAACTCCCCTCCAACCTGATCTCCCCCCAGACCAACATCAGCCTACAGGTACACACACAAACACACGCTTTCCCTTCTGTTTAATTAACATTCTCTGCAGACGTTTTTCACATTGTTTAGTTGAATTTGACAGTGTGATGGATTGAAACCAATGAAACAAGCGTGCTTTAAAACGTGTATGTTTGTGTGTGTGTATTTGTGTTTGTGTGTGTGTGTGTGTACGGCGTCTCAGATTGCGACAGATGAGGAAAATGGGGTGCTGCTGTACAAGGGAGACAACGACCACATCGCCATGGAGCTGTACAGAGGACGCCTCCGTGTCAGCTACGACACTGGGTCCTACCCCCCCTCTGCTATATACAGGTACGCACACACACACACACTTGCACAAGCACCTACACATACACAAAAAATTAGAAGTGTATTTTCAGAGTAAGTTTCCCTATGTCCTGAGATGTCTAATGAAAGACTCCAGTCATGTAATTATTGAACCTATATCAGTAGACTCAGCTCACTTTTATATCAGGCACTCTTCGACATACACGTTTTGATAGGACGTGTTAAATGTCTCGTGTCGAGGGCTGAACCACCCTACGCTCCTCCCTCAGTGTGGAGACGGTGAACGACGGCAGCTTCCACATGGTGGAGCTAGTGGCTTCAGACCAGACGCTGTCCCTGTCCATTGATGGCGGGACGCCCAAGTCCATCAACTCCCTTAGCAAGCAGTCCACGCTCAGCATCGACTCGCCGCTCTACCTGGGAGGTGAGCAACATCTTCTGTCTGCGCCGTGTGTGTACGAGAGAGAGTGTGTGTGAGAGAGAGAGTGACGTTCGTACACTCCGTGCGCTTCCTGTGTCGTGGCCCTGTATCTCTTTCTAACCTGCCCCTGTCACCCCCACTAGGCATGCCAGAGCGTGCCTCCCTCTCCGGGGGCCTCTCAGCCCTGCAGCACAGCTCCGGGGGCCGCAACGGCTCCAGTTTCCACGGCTGCCTCCGCAACGTCTACATCAACGGGCAGCTCCAGGACCTCGGGGCGGGCCTGGGCTTGGGCTCCTCTGGGGCGGGCTCCGGGGCCGGGCAGAGTGCCCAGCCGCCGGGCCTGGGCCAGGGGGTGGAGCCCGGCTGTCAGCCCTGCCAGAGAGAGGTGTGTGTCCAGGGTGAGTGCCACTCCACAGGGCACAGTGGCTTCTCCTGCGTCTGCCACCCCGGATGGACGGGGGCGCTGTGCGACCAGCAGGTCAACAACCCTTGTGACGGCAACAAGTGAGTGTGGGTGTGTTCTCTGTGTGTTTACGCGTGTGTGTGTGTGTGTGTGTCTCTGTCTGTGTGTCTCTGTGTATGTGTTTTGCTGTGTATTTGAAAATGCGTGGACAGAGCAGTTGTCTAGGACAGACATCCAAGAAAAAAGGTTTGACAAACGTAACCAATGTGTACAAAAACCCCTCGCCTCCCTTCCTCCCTGCCGCGCCCCCCAGGTGTATCCATGGCACCTGTCTACCCATCAACTCCTACTCCTACTCCTGCCGCTGCCAGCCAGGCTTTGCGGGCGTGCTCTGTGACGAGCAGGACCAGGAAGCGGTCAGCCCTTGTAGTCTCACCCGCTGCAAACATGGGAAATGCAGGCTGTCGGGCTTGGGCAAAGCCTACTGCGAGTGCACCAGCGGATACACAGGGGAGTCCTGCGACAGAGGTAAGCATGACAGGCTGAACCCGTGGAATTTTTGGGGGCGTGCGTCTGTGAAAACTCCAGAGATAGACATTTCTCATTACTCTCCAACTAAGGTGCTTACCCTCAAAGGAGCAGATGATATTTGATTTTTAATCATTTTCCACCAGCATTTCCCCAAAGTATAACCAAATCACTTCAACAGGAGGGAATATGACTTGTTTTCTCCAGATCTAAGAGCCCTGTCGCGTCATGAGCAGCTCCTCTTTTAAATATATAAGCTAATGCTTCTCTGAGCCCCTCCCCCTGGCCTCGTCTCCTCTCCCCTCTCTCCAGCATCTAACCAAACTGTGTCTCAGGCTACCTCTGTAACTAATGCTAACGCTCTGAAACACTTTGCCCTCTCACCTCTGACCCTGCCAGCTTCCTCTCAGCCTCCTCTGTACCCCATGCGGGGGGTCACGCAGGTGAGACCAGCTGGTCAACGTTCTGTTTCTCTTCTCTTTTTCTCTCCTCGAACCCCCCCCCCCTCACACCCCCACATCCACTCTTCGCCCGTTTTCATTCACACTCCTCCAGAGTTCATGCATCTGTTCTCCTCCTCCGAGCCGTTCCCTTCTTTCCTTTTCTTTTATCACCTGGCCCTGCTTCTTCCTCCCTTTCTTTAGCTCACGTGCTCATTCACTGGCTACTCAGTCTCCCAACTTTCTTTTTTTCTTTTTTCTTCATTGGTTCTGATTCCTGTCCACTTATCCCTCTGTCCTTGTGGTTCACCTCCCATGTTTTACTCCACGCTGCCTCCATTACACGAGGACATTTGTGCATCTGCCACCATTACATCTCTCTGTCTGTCTGTTTCTCTCTTTCTTTCTCTCTCTTTCTCTCTTTCCGCCCCTCCAGAGGTGGCCTGCCGAGGGGAACGAGTCCGAGATGTCTACCAGAGGCAGCAAGGCTACGCGGCGTGCCAAACCCAGGAGAAGGTCTCCCGTCTAGAGTGCCGGGGCAGCTGCCAGGGGGGCTCGGGGGGCCAGGGCGCCTGCTGTACCCCCCTCCGCAGCAAACGCAGGAAATACACCTTCCAGTGCACCGATGGCTCCTCTTTCGTGCAGGAAGTGGAGAAAGTGGTCAAGTGTGGCTGTACAAAGTGTCCCTCGTAAAACAAAATGAAAAAAAAACACATCCTCAGCAGAAGAGTTCAATGCCTCCAAAAATGTTTGTTGTGACCCCGACACCCCTCCCCCACCCTCTCTTTGTCCTCGTTTGAATGACGACCTTCCATCTCCCAAACACTCCTTTGCCCTCCCACGTCCTCAAAACAAAGAAAAAAACAAACAAACAAAAAAAAAAGTTAATTTTCTTGCCAGTGCTGGACTGATCGATGCTTCCTTGTTGGGGAAGTTGAATTATATTGTAAAATACAAAAAGCAGACTTATTTTTTATTATGAAGTGGAGAAAAAAGACAAAAAAAGACGAGAGTTGACTTTTTTTTCATCCATCTTTTTGTTCGTCATGACTCATGTACGTATGGTCTGCCTATGGTCTGCCACTCTCTTCCCTGGAGGATGACAGGATGCTGATGAGTGACCATTTCCTGTACACTTCCTGTTGCCTGCGTGTGTGTGTGTGCTTTGGGAGTTCCCTAACTGGTAATACCAAGGACTCACTAGTAGGAGGAGCTGTTTTGAGGCACTGAGGTAGATAGTGTTAACCCCTTTCTCTGCAAAACACAACCCAATACAGGCTTCCTGCAGACCTCCTAAATCCTAAGAGACTGTGTGAACGTACACAAGTACACGCACATGAACACACACACCCACACACACATACTCGCCTCGGAACATCTGAATGAGCACAAACACACACACTCACACACACACACACACACCTGTAGTAGTTATTCATTAGATAGTCTTTACCAGGTGAAACACACTTCCTTTTCTGTCAGCCCGTCTCTTCATAAACGACAAGTATTTATTGTATCATAAATACCTGTGCTTATTCAATAGATCCGCCCCATTTATCAATCTGATTCTTTTAATATATATTAATTTATATTTGTCCTCTTATTTTTGTAATAAAAGACATAATCAGTCGAGATAGGTTAACTAACATATGGTGTCCTTTTTTCGGTTGAAGAGAAGTTGTTGTTTTTTGACCACTGAAATCTATTGTGTTTGCCAGAAACATTAGTTACATTTTAATCTGCAAATGTGACGTGAAGACATTGTATATTTTTGTCGCGTTTCCTGAAAGTTTGTACTGTGCCATTATGAGAAGGTCTTTATATTAGAGTATAAATGTATAGATAATTTCCCTACCTATGTATTTCACACAGAAAACTTGTGAGTAGCAAAGACCCTAGAGGATGCTTAGAACTGTTTTTACCTTTTTAACAAATTTATGCTTAAGAATACTGTGACTTTTTCTAAATGAAACTACTTTGTTAGCCCCCGGTCTCTGATGTTAACATGTTGCTGCTAAGTTTTTGTACCGTAGACTTGGATTATGATCTGTATGTTATATAGAACTTCCTGTTCCTTCTCTAAGGGGGTCTTGTGTAACAGATAAATATACCCCCTGACTCCTCCTCCGTGCGTTGTGCTTTATATTACCCCCTGCCCCTACCCCAGACTAATGTCAGTGTCCTGACTGATGTTTGTTTATTAAATATTTACCTCACATTTCCAAATGTCTTCTTTACAATACCCAACCAAACCATATAACACAAGCATATTACAAATTACAAAAAAAACATAATCGCCATTCAGGAATTCTGTAACAAAAAAAAATTATAATAACAATTTAAATATACAAATTTTCAGTGTAATTTCCTTTAGTGAAGTAAAGGTTATGTACAGTACTATTCAATGAGTGTAAACGTTTCTCATACTTTTCAAGACGAGGCTCTCACCATTGGACTTCTCTTTTCTAAAGACTTTACCCCACTGCTTTCCTGCCTTCGCTCATCACTTGTCCTCCTCTCCAACAATCCCTTCTCCTCCCCATTCCAGGGCTGCCTGCCTATGTTGCTATCTCCATGGTTAATTATTAATGGAGGCAGGCAAGCCCACAGGCTATCAGAACGCAGTCTCGTTGATTAACGGACCTCGAAACCAATCTGCCTGGGCTGAAACACACGCATGCCACAGAGATTTTTGTTAACCAAACTCACAGCCATACGTTTCATCCTATACTATAACACCACCTGCTGGCGAGTAGATATATGACTTTTACCTCTGCTTTCTTATAATGGGTACGCGGCACGTTCGTTAGCTCTCATAGGGGGCGCTCCTGCGATTATACCGGAAGTCAGCAGTTTGCAAACAGTAATCTATGAGGGAAAATAGCGACCGTTCTACAAAACGAACTTGGATGTACTTAAACGGCAGGTCACACCTTCCCTAAAGAGAAACAGACTTCGAAACGCTATGTTTATAAAAACTGTTAGTAAAGTTCTAAGGCTAATGCCAAGATAGCTGCTTGACCTTTTCTGTAATTATTTATGACTTTATAGGATGTTAAATAAAGTTTTAAGGACGATTTCAATTTCACTACAATGGTTTTCTACGGCAATACCACTGCATATCCGGTGCATGTAACGTCATCTCCTTTGATTGTTAGCGAACGTTAGCGAGCATTGGGGGTTTGTCCACTATTTCTAGTAATAGTTACCTGTGCTAAGATTACATAGCCTTTACCAAAATCTAACGTATATTACATACTTTAAATTAATATCTTTGTAAATTAGAAAAACAGTGTAAGGCTTTTTACCTTGTCATATGCAAAGGTGGTTAATCACTCTGACCAAAATATAATTAGATCTAGTCTTAAAAATGCTTTTACAGAAATAAAATTAGCTTAAGTTCAGACAAAATGTCTTACTGCAAATTTTAACTTTCATCACATCTTAGTTTACATGATGACAATGTGATAACTTCAGTGGAAAGTTAAGTCAGCACAATCTGTTTTCAAGTCTCTCCCCGAAAATCTGAAACAAATACAATCTTGGACGTATTTGTAACGCGGGATCCATTGAGGCAGAGACATGTGCAGGTGAAAGTTACAGTTTATTGATAATGTCCAAGGTAATCCGGTAAACTCCGTAATGACAGAGTACAAGGTACACATAAGGCAGTCGTGGTAATCATGCTCAACCCAGTCATTGAACTGCAAGGTTTATATACACAGTCTTAATGGTCCACACCTGTACACTGTCAAGATAATTAGTAACACGGAGAGGCTGAACGTTGGAGAGCGGGCGTGGGCGTGACAATACTCCCCCCCCCCGACGCGCGGCTGCAGCCGCTTGAGACCCCCGGACCGGGGGACGACCCCGAGGGCGAGGAGCGGGACGCTCGGGACGCGCCCGGTGGAAGTCACTGATGAGGGCAGGATCCAAAATAGCCCCTCTCTCGACCCAGGACCGCTCCTCCGGCCCATACCCCTCCCAATCCACGAGGTACTGCAGGCGACCTCTCCGGCGTCTGGAATCCAGCAGAGACCGGACAGAGTACGCCGAAGAGCCCTGGATGTCCAGCGGCGGGGGAGGCTCGGCGCGAGGCGTAGACCTAGCCAGGGGACCCGGCTCCACGGGCCTGAGGAGGGAGACATGAAACGAAGGAGATATGCGATAGTCAGAAGGCAAGAGCAGCGTATACGTCACCTCGTTGATCTGCCGCACAATCTTAAAAGGACCGATGAACCGCGGGCTCAACTTGCGGCACGGCAGACGGAGTCTCAGGTCCCGGGTGGACAGCCAAACCCGATCCCCCACTCAGTGTGCGGGGTGACGGCTCCGATGCCGATCCGCCTTTGTCTTCTGCACCTGGACGACCCGCTGGAGCCGGACGTGTGCGGAGTTCCATACCGCCTCGGCGGTACGCATCCACTGGTCCACCGCGGGTACCTCGACCGTGCTGGGGTGCCACGGTGCTAGGGGAGGTTGATACCCCAGTACCACCTGGGATGGGGTAAGCCCCGTTGAGGAGTGTCGGAGGGAGTTCTGGGCGTACTCCTCCCATGGCAAGTAACGGGACCAATCGTGCTGATGGTTGTGGCAGTAACTCCGGAGGTATCGACCCAGCTCCTGGTTAGTCCTCTCGACCTGGCCGTTGGCCTGGGGATGGTAACCCGAGGTGAGGCTAACCGCCACCCCCAGGCAGTCCATGAAGGCCCTCCATACCCTAGAGGTGAACTGGGGCCCTCGGTCTGACACGATGTCCTCGGGAATCCCGAAGTATCGGAATACCTGGTCGAAGACCACCTCAGCCAAGTGGAGCGCAGTAGGCAGACCGCTGAGAGGAACGAACCGGCAGGACTTTGAGAAACGGTCCACCATCACGCATATGGTGGTAAAACCTCTTGAAGCCGGGAGGTCGGTGACAAAGTCGATGGCGAGGTGTGACCATGGGCGCTGTGGCACCGGCAGCGGCATCAGCTTTCCAGCCGGGGCTTGGCGAGGCACCTTCGTTTGGGCACATACCGAACATGACCTTACGTAGCGAATTACGTCCTGGTTTAGTTCCGGCCACCAGTATTTCTACCGCAGTAACTCGGCGGTGCGTGTTCTGCCGGGGTGTCCGGTAGCCTGGGACGTGTGTGCCCAGGTGAGTAACCGGTCTCTCACCCCTCGGGGCACAAACAGCTTACCGGGAGGACAGGCAGGCGGAGCTGGTTCCGTACGGTGCGCCCGTCTGATGTCCCTGTCACAGTCCCACAGGATGGGGGCCACAATGAGCGCATTAGGGATTACCGGGCCGTACTCCACCGGGCGCTCCTCCGTCTTGTACACCCGTGAGAGAGCGTCTGGCTTCACGTTCTTGGAGCCGGGACGGTAGGAAAGGGTGAAATTAAAACGTGCAAAAAACAACGACAACCGGGCCTGATAGGGGATTCAGCCGTTTGGCTCTTTGGATGTACTCCAGGTTACGGTGATTCGTGAGTACGAGAAACGGCTCGTTGGCCCCTTCCAGCCAATGCCGCCACTCCTCCAGCGCCAACTTGACTGCCAAGAGTTCCCGGTCTCCAATGTCATAGTTCATCTCTGCGGCAGAGAGCTTCCGTGAGAAGTACGCACATGGGAACATTCGCTGTGGCTTGCCGTGGCGCTGGGACAGGACCGCGCCCACCCCTGTCTCCGACGCGTCCACCTTCACAACGAACAGCCGGGCCGGATCCGGGTGCTGTAACACCAGCGCGGACGTGAATCGCACTTTGAGGCGCGCGAAAGCATCTGTAGCCGCCTCAGTCCACCTCAGTCTCCAAGGAGCCCCCTTGAGTAGTGAGGAAAGGGGTGCAGCGATGGTGCTGAAGCCCCGGATGAAACGCCTATAAAAGTTGGCGAAGCCCAAGAATCGCTGAAGCTCCTTAATCGACGTGGGCTGGGGCCAAGCGCACACGGCCTCCACCTTGGAGGTCTCCATGCTCACCCCTCCGGGCCCTATGACGTAGCCGCGGAATGAGGTGGATGACTGGTGGAAACTGCACTTTTCTCCCTTGACATAGAGGCAATGGGCTAGCAGCCGGCTGAGGACTGCCCGGACGTGTTGGACGTGTTGTTCCTGGGTTGCGGAGTAGACCAGCATGTCGTCTAGGTATACGGCGACGTACCGGCCCAGCATGTCCCTGAGCACCTCGTTCATAAACGCCTGGAACACGGATGGAGCGTTAGCCAGGCCAAACGGCATCACCAAATATTCATAGTGTCCCGTATCGGTGCTGAACGCCGTCTTCCACTCATCCCCCTCTCGTATCCGTATAAGGTTGTACGCACTTCGTAAGTCCAATTTTGCATAGATCCGCGAACCCCGACGCTGTTCGATGGCCGCGGGCACCAGGGGGAGCAGATAAGGGTACTTTACCGTAACTGCATTTAGTCCGCGGAAATCAATACAGGGACGAAGGCCCTCTACCCGTTTGGGGACGAAAAAGAAGCCTGCCGCTGCCGGAGACGTAGACGGCCGTATGAAGCCCTGCGCCAAGGCCTCCTCGATGTATACCTCCATCGCTCGAGTATCTGCCACGGACAGCGGTTAAATCCGACTGCGGGGAGGAGTAGCCCCCGGAAGCAGGTCGATCGCGCAGTCCCAGGAACGGTGAGCCGGTAGGCGAGCGGCACCTGCCTCGGAGAAAACCTCCCTCAAACCCTGGTACTCCATAGGAACGTCGGGTAGGATGGCGCTCGAAGGACTCTCCACCAAGGTCGTAAGAACCCCCACGGACAGGCACTCCCTCTGGCGCCGTGGGCTCCAGGCCGTAATCCGCCCCGTGCTCCACGAGACCGTCGGGTCATGCAGCCGTAGCCAGGGAAGGCCGAGCACCACCTAGTGCCCGGGGGACTGGATCACCAAAAACGGAAGGCTCTCGCGATGTTGGGCCCCGACCGTGATCTCCAGGGGTTCGGTGCACTCGGTTACTTGACCTCTGTCAAAAGTGAACAGTCCGGCCTATTGTTGCGAGGCTGCCTACCCAGCACAAGATAAAACGAAGGTTCTGACTTGCAAAATTGGTTCAACAGCGTATCTTTTTCAATAACAATAATGTATTGCTTTTACATTTACAGTCCCCTCCAAAAGTATTGGAACAGTAATGCCAATTCCTTTATTTTTGCTGTAGACTGAGGGTTTGACACCAAAAGATGAATATGAGACAAAAGATCAATATGTCAGCTTTTATTTCCAGGTATTTTCATCTGGATCTGATAAACAACTTAGAAGATATCATTATTTGAAAAGAAAGACCACATTTTTAGATGAGCAAAAGTATTGGAACAGATAGACTTGAAATGGATTTAAGTGAATAAGACTCAATATTTTGTTGCAAATCCTTTGCTTTCAATAACTGCATCAAGCCTGCGACCCATGGACATCACCAAACTTTTGCATTCTTCTTTTGTTATGCCTTTCCAGGCTTTCACTGCAGCCTCTTTCAGTTGTTGCTTGTTTTGGGGGGTTTCTCCCTTCAGTCTCCTTTTAAGAAGGTAAAAAGAATGCTCTATAGGGTTTAAGTCTGGAGATTGACTTGGCCAGTCTAGGACCTTCCACTTCTTGCCCCTGATGAACTCCTTTGTTGCTTTTGCAGTGTGTTTAGGGTCATTATCTTGCTGCATGACAAAGGATCTCCCAATCAGTTTGGTTGCATCCTTCTTTAAATTGGCAGACAAAAATGTTTCTGCAGACTTCCGAATTCATTTTGCTGCCGCCATCATGTGTTACATCATCAATGAAGATTAATGAGCCCGTCCCAGAAGAAGCCATTGAAGCCCAAGCCATCACATTACCTCCACCGTGTTTCACAGATGAGCTTGTGTTTTGGGGGTCATGAGCAGATCCTTTTTTTCTCCAAACCTTAGCCTTTCCATCACTCTGGTAGAAGTTAATCTTCGTCTCATCAGTCCATAAAACCTTTTCCCAGAATTTTTGAGGCTCGTCTCTGTACTTTTTGGCAAAATCCAGCCTGGCCTTCCTATTCTTTATGCTAATGAATGGCTTGCATCTTCTGGTGTAGCCTCTGTACTGTTGTCCATGAAGTCTTCTGCGAACAGTGGATTCTGAAACCTTCACTCCTGCCCTCTGGAGGTTGTTGTTGATCTCACCAACAGTAGTTTTAGGGTCTTTCTTCACAGCTCTGACAATGTTTCTGTCGTCAACTGCTGTTGTTTTCCTTGGTCGTCCCGTTCGATGTCTGTTACTTAGTACACCAGTAGTTTGTTTCTTCCTGAGGATATTCCAAATTGTTGTACTGGCTATGGCTAGTGTCTGTGCAATGGCTCTGATTGATTTCCCATCTTCTCTTAGCTTCACAATTGCTTTCTTTTCACCCATAGACAGTTCTCTGCTTTTCATGTTGATTACTATAACTGCAGTCTGCACAGGCAAAACCAGAATCTGAAACTGAGCCTAGACATTCAGTGTTATTTATTGTTTGAATAATAAATGTAATAAGACACACCTGGGCAACAAAACACACCTGTTAGTCACATGTTCCAATACTTTTGCTCAACAAAAAATGTGGTGTTCCTTTACAAATAATGATATCTTCTAAGTTGTTTATCAGATCCAGATGAAAATACCTGGAAATAAAAGCTGACATATTGATCTTTTGTCTCATATTCATCTTTTGGTGTCAAACCCAAACGCTTTCAGTCTACAGCAAAAATAAAGGAATTGGCATTACTGTTCCAATACTTTTGGAGGGGACTGTACATTTCTACACATGAAAATACGAAAGATAGCACATGTAAATAACACAGCTTAAGCTGCATTTTGTCACTTTTGACGGAGCCATGCAAGCCATTAACATTGGCTTACAGCCATTGTAGCTAAGCTAGGCTGTATTTACCTACCTGCTTCCCTAAATAACTAATTATTGGATGTACCATTGATATTGATCATTTCTTATGACTAATGGTAAGTAGAAGCATGTCTTATTTCCCAAAAAGTTGAACTATCCCTTTGAGTACTGAGCTGAAGTTTTCCATCATTCCATCCAATTAGAAACTCTACATAAATACAAAGATTCAGACTTTAATGACTGAGGTTCTCATGGCAACGCAGAGAGATATCTCTAAATGATCATTTGGCTTGCCATGGTTACAGAGAAACATATTGGTTACCAGGTAAGTAGTTGAGATCTAGTTTAGGGGAAATGCAATCAATGGAGCAAGTTGAACGACTCCTTTGTCCATTGACATCTCTTTAACCATTATTTTTGTATTAGAATTACAGGCTAAAAAGTTACCAAACGACCACCAGGTGGCAGTAAATACTTTATTTACCGTCCAGCTAGCGGAGCGTTGAGAAAACCAATGATTTTCAAGTTACTTACCTTCACGTCAACTCTCCTTTATCTCTTTACGGCTTCAGGCAACGTAATGACATAATGTTTCCTAGACGCCACAGGGCACGCTGGAGGAAAATATGGAAATACGGAAAAACACAAAAGAAATACACCTGCATACACCTGTTTGCTGTAAGAAATACTCTTATATTGTGTGCTTACAAATGATTCATGAAAGAGGATGCTTTTTGTGTTTTCTGTATGTGCGTGCAAACATGCACTCATACAACTTTGACCACCAAGATGCTCGCCTCACTACACCGGGTGAATCTGGCACCCGGCTGTGTCTTTGGGAAATATTCATCCACTCCTCATTTATTTAGTCTGTGTCACATGAAGAGAGTTGGGGAATGCTGCTTGCCCTCTCTTGCTCAGGTCATGAGATATGCATTATGGTCAGACTCACAAAGCTCCTTATATACATGAAGATCTCAACAGAGTTATATAAAGGCTTTGTAAACAACACATTTTGTCCAATGCATAATACATACCATACATATGCGATGAGGATAGGGATGTACTTTTGCAAAGATTCATTCTTAACACAAGTCCAAACAGGTTTCTGGATGTCCCTGTCCACATTGGTTATACACGATGGCAATGGAGTGATAGACATTGAACAAGGAACCATCAAGGCAATGCAGTGTGTTTAATTCTGCATTACTGTTATAGTATAATATATAATAACATTTGTATTGATTCTTGATTCTTGATACTGATACTTACAGTATGTCAATGTAATATGGTACATAAAATGCACTAAAATGTAGAATTATCATATCTTGGGAATTATCATTGACAAAACTGTAGTTTTATTCCAATCCTAATAATGAATTACTGTCACTTATGAATAGAGCCATTAGATGAAATGTCCTTGAGCTTATTATACTATAGAGGTTATTCGTTTCTGAATTCTCTCTCTCTCTCTCTCTCTCTCTCTCTCTCTCTCTCTCTCTCTCTCTCTCTCTCTCTCTCTCTCTCTCTCTCTCTCTCTCTCTCTCTCTCTCTCTCTCTCTCTCTCTCTCTCTCTCTCTCTCTCTCTCTCTCTCTCTCTCTCTCTCTCTCTCTGTGCGATGTTCTGACTCGGCGATGACCAGACTATTTTTAGTTGGCAAAGGGCCACAGTGGGACAAAGTGGTAGATATTGGGAAGGCCGACACAAATAATTCAGCTGCTCCACGCAGCTGTGGAGATTCAAGCTGGCAAACCGTTTGCTTCACTGCGTCAACCAGATCTGGCAGCATACCTCTTTGGGAGATATTCACCCACTCCCCATTCATTTAGTTCACTATTCATGAATAAAGAAGGGGCCTTGGCCCTTGCCTTCTGCCACATCCTCCCTGATGCCTCTCTCATCCCTTTTCCCAATATTCCTTCCTATAATATCCCAGGGCCCTGAAGTGTTTCAGTGGGTGCCAGTTTCATGATTTGTGGAGTCCTGTTGTGCTCTGTAAATACTGTCCCAAGTAAAGCTTTTTCTCCAACACATCTTATTTTACCTGCGTCCTCTCTGCCTCACTCCCTCTTTGTTGATGTGCCTCCCAACCTCCTGTCTGTCTCGTATATGTTGATGCTCATTAGCTGAGGGTATTCATTTCGAGTGGCTCAACAGCCAGACTGAATGATTGGAATTAAAATTGCACAAAACACACACACACATACACACACAAATGCATTTATTTGTTTTCAACACCCTTAAATCACACACGTGAGGTAATCTATTTGCTGAATTACATTCCTGGGGAGGCTACTCCAGATTGGTAAATTCTTTACTCACTAAAGCTGTCAACACCACTAACGACCTAACATCATTCTTGTTACAGCTGATGCTGAGTGGAGTTTAAACAGCCTAAGTGCTATCACAAAACAGCAGTTAGTAACCAATATTATATTATCCATTTAAAGATGTTGTAAAGGGTTGTTAGCTATCAGGGCCTTAGACCATGAAATAGTCTTAACAGATGTCATAATCCCTACAAAAGAATTCCCTCCACGATCTGTTTTGGTTTGAGTATCTATGCTCTTCTTTTTTCCTATATTTTCTTACTACTATCCTTATGTTATGAAAACAATATCTAAAGGGATATTTGAGGAACATAAAGGGCACAAGTAATGCTCACTATCACACATTTGGAATCTGGGACCTCAATAATAATAATGAATGAATTATGAAAAAAACAATATGAATATGAATGTGAATATCAATGAGTTTGAATATGAAGCATGTGAATATGCTTTTGTTTATGGCTATAGTCATATTATCATATGACTATGATGATAATAATAACAAATCATGGTCAAGATGAAAGGAGTAATAAAACATGATGTCATAAGACCCAAAGGGGATTATTAAGTCCCACGGATCATCAAGGATTCTGTAACCAGGTCATGACTGACAAAACAGACCAATATGTTCCAACAACACAAACGTGCTGTTCATGCACATAAGCTGAATTCAAATGGTTGCTTGAATGAATTGAACATGAGACATGAGAGTATTTTTTATTTGATTTATTAAGGTTGATATCCGGTTGTATCGATTGCAGGGAATTGTATGATAATGCATGTGTGTGTGTGTGTGTGTGTGTGTGTGTGTGTGTGTGTGTGTGTGTGTGTGACTGTGTGTCGCAGCACTAATTATATGAATTGTTCCTTGCTAATTAAACCAAACAGCATTTTAGTTGAAATGCAAATTGTAATGTTCTTTAACTGATGTGAACGTCAGGTTAACGGGGAAACAGGTTCTTTATCACTTTACAGATAACCAAATTTTCCAATTGCAGCGGCATAATACTATGAGCGTGTGGGAATAGATTGAACATGATGACCAATCTAATAAAGGACGTCACTGCAACAAAAATACTATTAGATTGCAGAAATATGAAAAAAGTTGGACCGACCCATCCAGTACTAAACACATTACACACATGCAAGCACCGTATTCCCACCGCACATCATGAAAACAATCTGATCTCCTGGTCTTTATATTCGAACAATCGCAAGCGATGCATATCATATGGGCGTTTCCCCTTTACCAGCTTATTAAACTAGGCAAAAGTAAAAAAAAGATTTTGTTAAAGAGCCCGAGCCCCAGGAGGTAAAGCTCCCGCGGTACAGCCTACAGTCTAACAGCCCATTTAGCCGCTCCAGCTTTACTGTGTTGCAAAAAAAGAAAAGAAATAGAAAAAAATCACGGCTTCACTCTCATTAAGTCACACTTTATGTGATCTTAAGCCTCTATGAGACATGTAACTGTAACTGCTGCTATGCAACTTCCACTGTGCTTTATAGAATGGTTGCAGCAGTGTACTGTTTAGAATCTCCCTCCATCTACTTGAAACCCGCGCCTTCCCAGAAATTGGACAGGCCCTCTCAGGAGATGGGAGGACTAAATCAAGGATGGATGAAACAATAATATCCATTATTAAGTCTTTATTAATAACCTTAATTACATTAAAGTGAAACACTTGAACTAAATATAGTGGAAGTGTGTGACCCAACTCAATTCATCATTCCCAACTGGGGCTTCCTCTTGTGATTTAGACTACTTCAATTATCTAAAAGTAAAAATATTCATATTGGTGACATCTAATTATAGACATTTTAAATAAATGTGATAAAGAACTGTAACATAAAAATAGAGTAGGCTGATGTTGGATAAGGCTAATGACTGATAAATGCAATCATATCACTATGAAGTAGGCTACTTGCAATCAGGCTATGCTTCTGTTAAGGTGTTATGTTTTGTAATTAGTTCCGTATTTCAAATATTACCCATAACACCAAACCCCAGTTAGAAAATCCCTAAATTCTCCCACATGTTTCTCCTACTGATGAAGTGGCACAGTGCATGAAATATAAGAACAAATTACGCAACTCTACAAAATACCACATGGTGAAAGCATGTGCCTTAAATCATCCTAATCGTGTAGGCTATGTAGCCTGCATGTGTTACTGCACTCATGTCCCTCTAAGTAATGTGCATTATTTTTACGATCTGATACATTCCTATTGGGAAAAATAGTGCCTTGACCTATAAAGGATATTATGTCACAACCTTGTATTCCTCTGTGTCTGATGTGGTGCTATGATAAAATAAAGGCATAACCACTGTATTCCCACTATCCTCGCTCCCCCTGGCCGACCTACTGGCAGTACATGCGATGCCTGTCTCTGCATTCAATGAGCTGTCGTGCTTGAGGGATCCCACCTCGTTGCTAAGCACCGCGGTTTCCATAGGTGTTCTCACCACTACACAGCACCTCCCTCCTCTACAGCCCAAGAGGCGCAGGAAAGCGTCTCGGAACTCCGCGTTAAAGGCGTATATGATAGGATTCAGGGACGAGTTGCTCCAGCCGAACCAGACGAACACATCAAATGTTTTTTCGCTTACACAGTAAGGGCTTTGTTTGTCACTGGCGTACTCTGGTCCGGTACAGAACGGGATGGCGCAGTTCAAAACAAAGAAGGGTAACCAGCAACAGACAAAAACACCCATAATGATGCTGAGAGTTTTGAGAACTTTGGTCTCCTTTTTAAACGAGAGTTTTAGCGCGCGGTTTGACTGGTGCTGTTGAGTAAGGGAATGATCAGAATGTAAGCTCTGCGCATGGTATATAGAGAGAACTTGGTCGTGCGCTCCGGAATGGCAGCTCTGAGCGTGCTCAGCTGCGCGCTCCAACGAGGATATTTTGTTTATTTGCACCTGGGCTATCCGGTAAATTCTGGTATAGACGACAATCATAATAGCCACCGGAATGTAGAAGCTGATGAGAGAGGAGGATATTGCGTAAGTGCGACTAAGACTTGAGTCACAATTTTCACCAGCGGCGAAAGTCCTGTTGGGATGTATTAACTTATATTCCGTTTCTTTGGTCAGGTCGCTAATACTTGCCCGGTGCCAGTTCAGTTGTACGGGGACGAACGAGATCACCGCGGACAACGACCAAGTTGCACCGATCATTACAAAGGCTACCGTCCTGTTCATGGTTCTCTCATAAATGAACGGGCTGGAGATGGCCCAGTATCGATCCACACTGATAACGCAAAGGTTCAAAATAGAGGCCGTTGAGCACCAAATGTCGCACGCGACCCAGGTGTCACAGAACGCACCAAACGGCCAGAAACCCACCACCTCTGTCGTAGCCTTCCATGGCATCACGAGCACGCCAACTAGGAGGTCAGACAGCGCAAGAGATACTATAAAAATGTTAGTCACTTTCCCTCGCAGGTGGCGGTAGCGTATAACGGCGGCGCACACCGTGAAGTTTCCTAGTAACGTCCATAGAATGAGCAGTACCAGGAAGCACCCAGTGACAGCTCTAGATGTCCGAAATCCGTCTGGGTTGCCCTGCTCACCCCATGCTGAGAAATTTAGGTTTTGCATTACCTACTTTTCTACAGGTCTCAAAGTCAAATTAGACAACAAGGCCTAAGCCATACTTTAAAGTTTAATTTGGAGTAAAGAAAAACATCCTGAATGACTATGCATCGTGATTTTCGTCCTCCCGTGTGTACAGTTCCACTGTTCTGTACCTCACACAGTGTGAGACGGCTGCGTGTTATTTTCTAAAAGCTGAGCTAAAAGCTCGGTGATGCGCTCCCCGCGTGGCTGATTTGACCACGTGCAACACCAGCTGGGAATTACTGCTGGCACACAACGGGCCATCCACTTCGAGTTAAGATTGGTCTTTGAAAAATAAATAAAAAGCTTCTTTATGTAATCTTATATTTATGAATCTTTTCATAGGGTTATTATCAACGAATACATACATGCATACATACATACATTCCTCATTGTTTAACCAGCAAAATGAGTTCATTCAACAAGGCCTATACTGTATTTTGGCTTGAAAAACGGAGATAGAGCTGTCCATGGTGCTGAATCCCTTTTACTTTCATGACAGTAGGAGTTCTGCGTGCATTGACCATTGGCGGATCTGGACCAATTTAACTGAAACGAATGATCCACATGAATAATATATATTCATATATACTTTTTTTTTGCTGGGCTACATTGTAGATGGCTACTGAAAGTGCAACAATACACAATTTAAAATAACCAATGATACATTTTGATTTGATAATGATGTTACCTTCCAAGTCAGACATTCAATGGTTCAATGACACCATTATTCTGCTCCCCAGCAAGCAAATTTGCAGGTTTCTGGAATGGCAGTCATCACAGAGTAGGAGTCACAGTTGGCCGCAGGACATCTGTTTTCAAAGTACGGACACTGACGTCACGGCGACTCACCCTGGCAGAGAATTCATGGAGGCTAGAGGAGTCAAACATACCACAAAGTCGATGTGTGTTGTCCTGTCCACCACGTAGGGCATACACAAATATCTGCAGAGTATGTTGTCTTATTAGCCCCTAAATCACCTATTCGATATCCTTGTTGTTCCCCAGAACGAGACATGGATGCAGTAAACCACTGTCTTGCAACATGTTAGCAACCAATGGTGTGGGAAAGAAAGAAAAAAAGAATGAATGAATGAAACACACTTTATTACTTTCACTACTTAAAGTGATGATAAAGATGTTGACAAGATTTTTCCAAATGAAAAAATAAATAAATACATATATATATACACACACATTTGGTTTCATGTTTTATCATATAATCTGCATTTGTTTGTGTCCTTTGTCACTGTAGACACTGTCTAGTCTGAGTTCTTCCTTTACCTCTCTCCATGATTGTATCTATCACCATGACCAACTGTATGTTTAAGTCTTCATATATCTTTATTTTAAATTATTCTAGACCTTGGGATCCTTTATGTTATAAGTGTAATGCTGCTTGGCGGTGCAGTGCAGACAACCATTCTCCAGTCAGCAAGACCTCCACACATTCTGATGAGACAAGTCTTACTTACATCTTGTTATGCATACTAGTTGTATTTGCACACTTTAAATGGATAGGCCTACATCTGAGCCAGTTGTTATTCAAATAGCCAACATAGCCAACACTTTATTATGATAATTCTATGTGGAAGTTTAGAGAGTGTCTTATGGAGTGTTCCATATTTTATTTGAATAGAGACTACAGTATTATACTGAAACCAATATAGTTTATTTTGACACTCACAGCTTGTACATTTTGAAACATACTTTGCCAGCACATGTAGTCCCTAAATACATTAGAAAATGAATAAGGATAACTAAGTATTGTGATTGTTCTACAGTGCTGTAGAATGGATAAAATACAGATTTTCACTTGGACTGCTATTCCTACATTCAAAATAGCCATATGCTGCTATCTGAAAATGTAAATTACTTAATTTAACCCGTTATGAAAAAGGTCCATGAATTCAGCAAGTTTTGTTTTAGAGATTTCCCAGTGGTGAAACACTCCTTGTGTCCCCAAATTGTTCTACAGTGTCTATCTGAGCATTGAACTAAGGTTGATAACCAGGATAACATTTTTCAAGTTCTGTCTAAAAACAGCAGTTTCTCTTACAGAGCCTGTAAACCACCGCAAGTGTAGCAGGCTATTATACAAGTTGTATTGGTATGTTTGGAAAGTTCTAATGACTAGAGTTAGCATAGGTATTGTATGTTCTGTTGTTTGTGTGGTTACTTGCCAAATCAAACATTAGGTTTGTTTGGGTAATGCAAACTCCCATTTTGGGCAGTTCCTCATTCAAATATGTCAGAAGCTTGGGTCTTGTAAAACTGAAACACAATTTGTGTGAACCCTTACGTTATGACAAGTTTTCTCCTACTAAACATACACTAAAGGAATCAGTCTAACTTTAGATTCCCTTGTGCAATGTGTCTTTGTTACTGTCATAATTATTTCATCACTTCGCTGCAAAGTTGAACATATCATAAACATCTTTATTTTATATTTTACATCACACTAAAATTGTGAGATAAAAGACAATACATCAACAAATCGATCAAATCAATTGTTACATGCAACTTAAAAACTGTGACAGTATTATAATAACTAATTTAAATAAATTACATACCATTAAGTCATAACAAACAATTGTTTAACATTTCTACTGACACAAGACATAGCGAGTTGTTATTGTATTGAACAGGGTCTGCCAACCCTATGCAGGGCAGCATTCAACAACACCACTCCCATCTCTTGGATGTAGCCTGTGACAGGACTGGTCGGCATACTGCCCTCCTGAGCAGAACTCCTAGGTTTCCATAAAGCCTCATGGCACTGGTCCACAGACTCCCTATTGCACTGACTTAAACTGTGAGTCCAATCTTGGCCCTTCTCCTCCTTCCGCGGGCCCACATTTATCTTTGGCTGCACCTCCGCCCTCCTCTCTTTCTCCCCCTCCTTCCTCATGGCTATAACCCACAGTTGTTGCTTGAGAGACTCTTTTTCTTTTCTTTCCTCCCTCAGACTCCCTTTCTCCTTCTCCCTTTCCCTCTGGCTCTCTCTCTCGCGTTGGATCAGCTCTCCTCTCTCTCTCTCCAATTCCTCCTCCCTTTTTGTTTGCTCCACAATGCTCTTGGTGAGCCTGTCCACGTCTCTCTGCAAAGCCTCCCTCCAAACCGCCTCGCTCCTCCTCGTGGCCTGTTCTCTTTGAACCTCCTGCAGGCGTTTCTCCTTCTCCCTCTTGCTCAGTTCCTCTCGTTCTCTTTGGACCAGGGCCTCAATGTCTCGCCTCACTCTTTCCTCCCTCTCTCTCTGCTCCTCTCTGAGGATCTCCCTCATCACCTTGTCCTTCCTCCTGGCCTCCATCTCTCCAATCATGGTCAGGATCCTCCTCCCTTTCTCCTCCCTCTCTCGGGTGAGCCTGTCTCTCTCGTTCTCTCTCTGCTTTTCGCTGGTTGGACTTGGGTCCTCTGTTGACCTAAAGTTGTTCAGCTGGATCTTTTTGTGGTGGTGCCACTCCCTCACCGGTGTTGTCAGCTGAGTCCTCAGCAAGCCCTCCATGTTCTTGGCTAACCTCTCCTCCTCTTCGTCTGCCGCTTGGAGCATCTTGCTGGTGAAGTATTTCCCCCCATTGGTCTGTAATATCTGGTCTACCATGGATAACAGCTTGACAGACTGCTCCTTGCTCTTGGCACTGTGTTTGTTGAAGATGCAAAACCTGCCCCCACAACTGGTCACCATCTTCCCCAGGCTATCAGAGTCCTCCACCAGCAGATCCCCCACCGAGACCCTTTCATCTAAGCAGTCTCCATGGGTGAACACTACCATCATATATTCCAGTGCCTTGGGCCCTAGGGCTTGTTGGATCTGCCTCACCATCTCCCTCTCCTCCGAGTTAGACTTTTCAATTTCGAGCACCAGTAGGAAGGCGTGGGGGCCGGGGGTCAGAAGCCTTACACACTTCCTCACCTCTTCTTGTACTTTCTTAGTGCTCTGCTGGGTGTCCCAGGGCACTGCGGTGTCCAGAATGGAGATTTGTCGGCCACAGAATTGGCCAGTTGCCAAGTGGTAGTGCTGGGTGATTGAAGAGGTGACCTTTGACGCATGTGCACTAGCACCGAGGACAGAGTTGGCGACTGAGTTCTTACCATTGCCAGACTTTCCAAGCAGAGCCAGTCTGAGCTCACTACCAGAGACAAGCTCCATCTCACCTGAGGAAAAGAGACAGAGGAAGTAGGACAGGAAAAATGGTACAGCTACATTCAAAAACATTTAAAAAGCAGCAAGAATTAAAATAATAGAAATACAGAAAAACATGAAATATGTACTTTACCTTGCCTGTTGGACGACTGTATGATAATACAGATAATGGCTCTTGTAAGTCTGCTGTCCTGCAAATGAGGGAGAGTTCAAACAGTGCAACCGTCTATTAACTCAGAGGGTGTGTCCATAGATGGTGACATCAGCCAGTTATTTTGTGAACTCTGAACCCCTGGATAGGATCAACTGTCCAACGTCAGTCTGATGAAGATGTGGCTCAATAGTCCGTCTCGAATGGAACCTTTTCTTATCAAAAGTTTCATTTTGAGAAATACTAGACAGAGCAGAAATGTCCCGATTCGATTGCTGTCATCAGTTGTCAAAGTCCAGGTAAATAGTCCAAAGAACGTAGTGCCTAGCAGATTGTGAGATCAAAACAAATTGTATAACTTTAAGTCTGGCTTTTATTCTAGGTTTCATTATATAAAAAAAAATCCCAGTTTGTGTTCGATTTAATTAATTAAGATCTACTAACACACAGCTTAAAATACTATGTACCTTTATTTTATTCTAACTAACTTTGAAAAAGAGGAAGGTCCCGCACACCGTCTAAGGCTTGCAATTAGAACTTTTATTAGTAGACAACGTTTTGATCAACACGTTTTTCGTCAGGTCTTAACACACAGGAAAAACACATCATTTTATAGTCAAGGTCACATGACACAAAAAACAATCAATAAAATCAAGGCACCTGGCCAAATTGGTCCTCTGACATAGTAATCAATACATACATGTATAGCATTTCATCAGCCACAACAGAAAAAACAACAAACATGGCATTGTACCTGTATATACACAGCAAATGAATAGTCTATATTATGACAGGTGTAGGCTATTAGAAAGATTCCCAATAGTAAGACTCCTCATAGTAAGAAACAATTAGTACAAGAAAAAGAGGACAAAGAATAATGAATATTCAAAATATATGATAATATATACACCACAAGGCCTCCAAAGGGCGATCCACATGCTTCCATTATAGGAACGGCAACCTGTTCTGTTTTATGTCCAAAAGAAACAGTCCATTAAAAGACATCAGGACAACCAATCCAACACAACAATAGACACCACAGTATTAGTTTGTATTATACAAACTACACTGTTATCTAAGGATTTGTTTAATTATTAAAAGATGTAGAACTCTCAAAGCATCACGTTAGCGCAAAATGTTAATCGAGGCTATGGCGTAATGTTTTTTATGTGTATATCCAGTATGCTTTGCATCTTTTTAGGAGGATATCATGATATCCACCTCCGAACGGCAGAGCTATCTGTTCTATGCCAATAAAACGTAGACTTGAGACAATATGTTTTTTCATCATTTAAGTGGACAGCTACTGTATATTCCCCATAATTCATCCTACTACTACACTTGTGTTCACTAACTCGTTATTTCAGCTTTCTAGCGGTTTTACCCACATAGGCTAGGCCACAGGGGCATCGAAGTAAATAAAAAATGTGGGTTGACACACAAGTAATGATGCTCCGGATAGCAAAAGTTTTACCTGTATGTGGATGGCAAAACACTGATGTTTTGATGGTATTATGTTATTGTGCACAATTGCCACATCGATAATTAAAATGTTTTCAACAGTAGAGTCTGAGAAGCCTTTCTGGTGATCTCAAAATTTGCGTGAAAAAGTGGTCTCAGGTTGGGAGTTTGAAAAGGAACAGGAGGAGCTTGCTTTGACCTAGATGGACGGCGCCCATCTTGCTCCAATCATGATGCCAATGTAAACCATGGGCTCTATAAACCTGGTAAACCCATCTTGTAGGGGGAAAACTGGTCGGTAATATCAAAGTATTTTTTATCTGTCTCCTGTTGATATAAGGTAGTAGGCTAATCAACGAGTCCTTATTCCGTATCATCCACGTCCACATGTCAAGGAAATGGACTCTATCCTTTCTATACTGTAAACTTTAAACCAGTAAAGTTGATTAGAAGAGACAAAATCATGCAGTTCCTCGACTTTTCCACTGAAGATGCAAAACAGTTCATCAATAAAACATAACCAACTGACAGTATTTTTATGGAACAAATTGGCCACGGGATTTGACACAAATTCCTTGAAATAAATAAATAAACACAGATTGGCATAGTTGGGACTGAATATCGAACCTATTAAGCCGTCCCCCACCCCCGTCCCCCACCCCTCCCCGTCCCGTCCCCCCGTCTTGTTTTTGATTCCAACTAACTGTACCTGCTTAAAAATGCGTACAAATAATTTGTACACTATCTTTAGTAAAATTAGAAATAGCCTTGCAGCTAAAATATACAAGGATGCATCATATCTACAGTCAATGGGATCAACCAATGAGTGAGGTTGTGTGGATCAAATTCATACGGTTAGTATGAGGTTCCCTCTTGTGTCAGAAAACCATTATTTCCGTCTAAATTCAAATGCACTTCACTATCCAGAAGCCATTGCAAGCATAGTAAGCCTTTATTTTTTTTGCCTGCATTCATTGTTCGTGTAAAACACCAAATTTCATACTAATAATTTTTTTGGTCTATCTGTGGTTTCTTAGATAAACTCTCATATTGTTCCACGACACATTTTACTTGTGTCAATCGTTCTGGCCATATTAATAGTCAGCTACACACCGTTGACGTTTGGGTCCTCAGCCTCCCGTGTCATTGGTGAATGACCGAAGATGTCGCATAGCAGGTTGTTTACCCGGCTGCTCTGTAAGTATAACAACTGATTCAATTAAATCAACAACTGAACGTTCAATTAAATATAATTTATGTTCCTAACAAAGTCATATCACTGACTTGTTCCTGCATTCAATTAATGTTTCGTACTAAGTCGTGTTACGACCACAAAACGCTCCAGCAATTGGCTGTCCGGCAGTTAGCTTTAAAGCTAATTATCTAGCTTACTACAAATGTTGCTACAATGCTTCTTAGCATAGCAAGCTAGCTAGCATACCTACTGATCAATTTCTAGGCCGAAGAACCCTTCTGAACCTTGACCCCATATGTCCTCTATTCTACATGTCTGAATACCTTACTTGTAATTAACCTGCCTATTTTTGAAACATGTTTTACGGAATACTTGCTTTTTATAATTCACTGTCATCATTTGTTGATTAACATAAGCTTTGGTTAGCTATTGTGCTAACATTATCTAGCTGGCAACATTTGAAAGCAAAGCCGCTGCATTAATATAGCAGCCTGAGGTGCTACATGTGCTAATTGCATGAAAGATGGTCTGATCCAGAAGAAAACAAAATGCATAATGCCATTCCCTGCAAATAAGTCCTAACATTTTATCATTTCCGACTGGCCATGTGAGACCCTAATTAGATGCCTTGTGCTACTGTTAACGAAAGTTTAGAAGTCAGCCTCTATCAACCCAGTTAAGGCTCAAAGTTCATTGCTAAATGGAGATCTGCATAGTACATATCTAGTCAGCAACAGTAAATCATATACTAATAATGCATTTACACAATATTACACAATAGATAGCAACAGTTGTTACTGCCACGAAAGCTGGGTGATCAGCTATGGATCTATCAAGAGATTTCCCTTTTTTAGTAAAAGGCTCCAGAAGGTGTAGTATTTCCAAGTGAATTACCTATAAAATGTCGGGATGGTTAAAATTAAATACTAGGGTTAGGTTTAATTTGAAATGCAATGGATCTACCAATCCAAATAAAGCCCTGGATAGTGGACAGATCATTACTTCACACTTTTGGTCTATTTCTGTCCCCTAGCAGTGCCAAACACAGAAGTAAATGAATACAACTCATCATCAAACATAATTATTTCAGAAATAACATTAATGCGGCTCACTTAAAGTAAGCAATTATTATTTTAATGCCTACAGACTTCAGTGTGATGCGATTAGAACGCTTGGAAAATGTATTGCCAGGTAAACTCTGTGACATAATTACTGCTATGGTGCCAGGGTTGGCTCAGAGTTTTAGATTTTATAATGTGATTTGCAGAGAATAGTAGAAGTGTGTTTGAAGGCATAGATGATAGACACTCTAAAACCTTCAGATATCTCCACAATATCACAAGAAATCTTAACTTTTTTCAATGTTAAACATCACAACTGTATCCAGTGCAATCTTGTCCATGAACTTGTGCTGAGCAGTTAACTACAAATTAACAAAGATTAACTTGTAGGCTACTTTTAGTAAGTGTGCGTCTATGATGTATGTTGGTGCTAAACGGTGGGGTATAATAGCAGCATTAGCTAATTGTTGTTTGACTTAGTTTTGGCTGAGGTACAAGGGGTCATGTCTTCCCAATTGGTTTTTGAAGGTATCACACTGGAAATGGGAAATTGTTTTATAATATTGTTCCTTGTTAAGTGACTGAAGTAGCCCCGATAATAAGTAGGTTAAAGGTCGACTTCATAATAGATCTTATTCTAATCTATAATTTGAAACAGTTGAAAGAAAACCAACCTGCATTTTGCCTTTATTAATTCAATTAATTGAATTTCTCAGAAAACGTGAACCGTGAACTGATCTGTCTCCTTTCAGTGCAGCAGAGTGGAGTGAGGAACTGCTATACCAGCTCTAGGAAGCACCTCTACATTGACAAGAACACCAAGGTCATCTGCCAAGGCTTCACTGGGAAGCAGGTTTGTTTGCTGCTACTGTCACTTACTGTCCACATTCAGATAACAACGCCCGCCTTGTAGTGTTGTAAAGCATGAAAAAACGACTGCACTTCTAATAGACATTGTTTTCCAGGTCATACAGGGTATAGCAGACAAAACAACTTGCTGAAATCCTAAGTGTGGCACTATTTCAAAAGTGAGCGTAGGCTCCCTGAGCGTGCATGCACATTTCCCCCACTGTGCCCTTCTGTTGAAATAATTGAATACCGTTGCCTTAATCTCTCCTCCATGTACAGTTTCTCATATCCATATCCTTTCAGTCCTTAATGACGCTCTCGTCCTCTGACGGTGCATCTCACCTTTCTCCCTGTGATTGAAAGGTCAGCAAAGGTTATGTGCAGCATCTCATCCGGCTGTAATAGTTTGGGATGAGGATGAAAGACCATTGTAATTGTCTTTGAACCCTGCTCAGTCAGGAGGAAAAAATATTGGCAACCATGTCCAACAAGCGAACAACTTTCACCTCAAATATTTATACAGCTCCTTTTCTTCCTGTGATTATTGCCCCCACCCCTCCTCTCTCTCTTTCTCTCTTTCTCCTTTACTCTTCCAATGACTCTTGGACATAATAAAGGGTTATTAAATATACTTCTAACTAACACTCAAGATAATTATAAAGAGATGAGCAACGAATGTAGTGTCATCCCTGACCATTGACTTTTCTTTCTGGCTTTGCAAACCATTTTTCAAATTCATAGTCCCGTCATTAGGTATAATAGGCCCAGGCAAAAAGAGCAAAGTTAGCAGTGCACAGCTCATCACATATCAAAGCAGTGAGGGAAAAGGCTGGCTCAAGAATATCGCTTGGTAATTATAAGATGGCTCAATTTGAAAAAAAGTGCTTGTTCAAGAGTTTCCATTCTCTCTTAAGCATTGGCAATTATAGTTTTAACATTAGGGTAATTGATTTCCACTTGTTGCGGTTTGACCCCAATATCACACACATCTACAGGGTGGACTATGAAAGCCAAGCCACATGGCTTTCAAAGGTAGCCTGTGAGTTTTGTTGGGGCCAAGGTGTTCTTGAATAGAAAGCGTAGAGAACACTGGCTACTTCTCCATTCAGTATTGTATGTGGCTGGCTTACACGGTCATCTTTGTCTTGTTTGAGTTAATTGGGATGCTAGCCTCTTTCGTGGCTGAGTGCTCTAATAGGCCTGATTGTGGGTGGTTCAGTACCGTAATGATAGTGCTGAGACCATTATGTATGACTAGGAAACATAAAAGGGTCATACCGTTCCCCCTTTTAGCTCGGTGTCGAATGTCAAATGAACCATTTGCTAACGTAATGGTGAAAGCTTTTCATCTGTACAGTTGATCTCACCCGCTTTCTGAGTTGGAGGTCAAGTGGGGTTACACGGGGTCACGTGGGGACAACTGAGCCTGAAGGGCCAAAAGATGTCCAGGGGCGACTCCCTGGGTCCCTCGGCACGCACCGCTCTGGAACTTAATCTTAGTCCTCTGCTTCTCCTTCCCCTCTCTTTGCTATCTGATATCTCAAGGTGGACACCGGGAGGGAAAGAGCTCTCTCTTAAAGAGAATGACAAACACACACATATTATTCACTTTCTCCTCCCTCTGTCTCCCTCTAGGGGACGTTTCACAGTCAACAGGCAATCGACTATGGCTCCCAGTTGGTGGGGGGAGTATCTCCAGGCAAGGGGGGCAAGACACACTTGGGCCTCCCAGTCTTCAACTCTGTTAAGGAGGTAGGTTGGAGGACCTCCAATTATGGACGATATCTATATTTCATTTATTTATTTAGCAAAGAGCACCACAGGGATTTCTGGAAAGGGTGTTATTCCGACTTTAGGAATTGAAGTCCAATGCATATTTTCAAACGCTGGATCTGACTTCACTTCCTCTAAATTTGGCAAAATGGCATGATTGTTTTTGTTCCCACCCTTTATTCCTGTCTTACTTTGTCAACTCTGTTAACAAGACCAGCACCTTACGCCTAAGTGTGTGTGTGTGTGTGTGTGTGTGTGTGTGTGTGTGTGTGTGTGTGTGTTGTGTGTGTGTGTGGTGTGTGTGTGTGTGTGTGACCCCAGGCGAGGGAGGGCACAGGAGCTGACGCTACAGTGATCTACGTGCCGCCTCCGTTCGCCGGTCCCGCCATCATTGAGGCCATCGACGCGGGCATGCCCCTGGTGGTGTGCATCACGGAGGGCATCCCCCAGCAGGACATGGTGAAGGTGAAACACAAGCTACTGCGCCAGGGCACCACGCGCCTCATAGGACCCAACTGCCCCGGGGTCATCAACGTAAGGGACAATACCCCCCCCCTTTTACTAGTAGCTGGTATTGTGTTGTTGTGTTGTGTTGTGTTATTGTGTATTGTATTTAATATGCATTTGTCCTCTGAAAAAAATGGACAGTTAGTAGTTTAGTTGTTTACTATAACCTTTAGGAAAAAAAAAAGTGATTTAATTAATGAATTATTTGTACTGTCTGTATTTTCAGCCTGGGGAATGCAAGATTGGGATCATGCCTGGTCACATTCACAAGAAAGGAAGAATCGGTAAGACCATTGATGCAGTAGCAATTCACCCTATAAGGCCTTCAGCTCCCAGAAAGCAAGCTGACCTCTGTCTATAAAAGGAAAACGAGCAGCTGTCTCTAGAAACCGCCCAGTAAATGCTTTAGCCCGAACAACAAGTTGGTCAGTTGTCTTTGGTGGCATGGATTGCATTCAATAGCGGCCCTTAACCTTTTTGAATAAGAATCCCCTGGCGTTTACTGACGGTTTCAGCCCTCAGGGTCACCTGGGGCATGGCCGGGAGTGTTAGGATAGAATTTCCCTGATTGCTGATCAGTTTGCTGACCTCCACTTTGGTTGTTTCAGTCTCTGCCAGAGTGCACCTCTTCTCCAGAGAGCTCTCCTCTTGTGAAAGAGTTTAAAAACATAATTAATCTGAAGCTGGGAAAGGCCGTCTCCATCGCTGTCAGAAACAACCGGCTCGATAGGACGACTGCGCCTCTGCAGGCCAGTCAACCTTTTGTGCACCCTCAGCCACAGCCAAACTGACTGATATGCCGATTTCCATTAGAGCTGCACTGTGAAACACCGCAACGTTGCTGCTTCAACCTCTGTCACACTGGGCTAGAGGAAACACTCCCAACTTCTCTGAAAACTCTCTCCCCTCACTTTGTCCCCTTGATTAACGATGGGATTTAATGCTTGATTGGATGGGACTTTCTTCTCATGTCCTCATACAAACCCATCAGAACTGGCCCCTGTGATTAAAGCAGACTCCTCATGGAACCGCAGTGTTCTCGCCTGAAGTTATTGATGGGAACATTTTATTTTAATGATTTTCTAAGTGGTAGTTAATCAACTTATGAAAGTAATGTTATTCAGAAGTCGTATTAAAACACAACTGAATCGTTATTTAAATGTCACATTACAATCTTAATTGAAAAAGGTAATTTATTTCCATCTTCCTTGCAGGCATCGTCTCCCGGTCGGGAACCCTCACCTATGAAGCTGTGCACCAAACTACACAAGTAGGCTTGGGGCAATCTCTCTGCATTGGTAAGCTATATAGGGCAGCGCAAATGCCAATTTTTTTGTTGTCATATGTACATTTGTAGCTTTATTTATTCATGAATGATGTTGGCCTTCAGCTAGTAGTATCTTTTACCGTCTCCAGTTTGGATTTTTTTTTTGCAGACACTTCAACTAGAAAAGGCCTACTGCTAGGCAGCGGACTTGGTTAGAATCTCTTTATTTGCTAAAACGGGCTCTGGAAATTGGTGCGCCCCTAGTTTAAGCAAAAATGCAGGGCACTTCCCATAACACTTTTGAGATGTGTTTTAAATACTTGAATTGTGTTGCTACTACCCTAAAATACATCCGTCTCTTGAGAGCTTTTTATTGGACCTAGAAGGAGGCCTCATTGAGCTGTGATCCAAATATCAAAGAAATCGCTTTGTGTACTTAAGAGATCATTGTGGCTGAACAGTGGTAGAGCGACGTTTTTCTGTACTGTTAACCCTTTTTGCCCGACAAGAAACAGGTTCTTGAACCAGTGTCGCTCAGGGTATTTGGAACCTTGGTGCTATCTTGCGAACCAGCACGCGTTTCCATCCAGTCTTTCTAACCTGTAGAATATAAGTTGTTGGACACGTTAGCGGTTTTCAGATTTGTTAATATTGTACACTTAATTTGGGTAAACAATTAGATCAAATGTATAGGCAATTTGTTTACGGTATCCATTGCAAAATATCCATAAATACTGTCACAATTATACTAATAACAAAGTGGGCCATAGGATGTTCATGTTTCATAAAGACTCTGTCTTAATGGAAGTAACATCCCTGTAAATTTAAAATCAATTGTTCACTTTTAGACAAAATTTAAATGTATTAATTCAGTTGTATTCATAACTGTTCACTAAATAACAACAAATTGGAAGATTGGACTGTTTAAGCAATTCATTTAAATAAAACATTTGAAAAAGGGTTTGGCTGGCCTGCTACTGAACTGCTACGTTTTAGGCTCATACGTGTGTTATGCTGTGTTTTGCCACTCACGTTTGAGTCACCTGTATTGTTTTGGGTAGGTATTGGAGGAGATCCTTTCAACGGGACAAACTTCATCGACTGCCTGGAGGTGTTCCTGCAGGACCCCAAAACAGAGGGCATCATCCTGATCGGGGAGATCGGAGGCAACGCTGAGGAGAACGCTGCTGAGTACCTCAAACAGCACAACACGGTACAAGAATACACACAGTCAGAGTCACACACACCTTTTTTCTTTGCAAACCCAAGCACATTCTGCTACCTAAGCCCCCCCAACCCCCCCCCCCCCCCTCTGGACACATGTCTACAGGTCAAAACTGCTCCCCTACGGCGCCCCCTGTGGTCCAATGACCCCCCTCACCCTTGTAAGTCCCACTACTGTCTCTCCATCTATTATTAGCCCTGTCCTTCTGAATCACCCTGCTGGTGTAAGCAGCTCCAGCACTCGTGCAGGGATGAAAAGGTAGATCCTCTAGGGACATCTCTTTCATCTCCTCCAAGTCATTCTGTTCCCTTCCCTTACGCCTGCGTGCCTGTGTGTGTGTGTGTGTGCACGTGCGTGCGCACTGTTGTGTGTGGAGACAGAGACTGTGCTGCAGAGGTCATGACCTTGATGAGCTAGTAGGGGGTTAGCATCACAGATTTCTGTGGTCCTTCCTGTGATCCATGGACTTGAAGGCTGCAGCCGTGGGAGACCAAGGCTGCAGCCGTGGGAGACCAAGGCTGCAGCCGTGGGAGAAGTAAGAGAGGGAGAAGAAAGCGAAATGTGGTGTGTGTGTGTGTGTGTGTGTGTGTGTGGTGTGTGTGTGTGTGTGTTGTGTGTGTGTTTTTTGTACCGCGTATGCCTCCCGACCCAGTGTTTTGTCTGTGTTTCGCCTGCCTGTGTCTGACGTGCTCGAGCTGAGAAATGGATTTGATTTTCTCCTGGCTGCTGTAATGCATGCAAATCTCCCCCGGCCTAGCGTCTCAGAAGAATAACTCCTCTCAGCCCGGTGCAAACACCCTCACCCAATCAGCCCCAGTGTTGACAACTGGACCCGTTC
>CM030176.1:12715967-12943467 GCA_017639675.1 Aplochiton taeniatus
AAATAAAAAAATAGTTAGAAAATATTCCAGGGCTAATTCAGCATCTAGAAAGGGAGTGGTAGATGTCGGATCACTGTTATACAAAAATGTATAAAGTTAGGCTTTACAATCATAAAAAATTGGTCTCTGTAAACAGCATAACATTAGCTGTCTATAAATACAAAAATATAAACAAAAATGAGCAAAAATCTATCTTAAATCTATGAAAATACAGAAACGATATCATCCCTGATGATGTGTTCAGGAGCATGGAGAGATGTACTGAACTCATCCCTTTGCTGGCGAAACCAGTGGTGTCCAGGAATGACCTGGTTGACAACCAAGAATAGTGTCGTGACAACTGGAGAGACAGTGGACAGCTCGGAAAGATGGCAACTGGGGCGGGGAGTGTTGGCAGCCCAAACCGCTTCCTCAGAGAGGAGGAGACCCAAAGCAAGCTACAGATTGTCTCATGGAAAAAATACCCCCAAGGGTGCCAGCGAGGGGGGGTGAGCACCCCAATCTGACGGAGCAAAGGTTAACGACTAAAGGCTATGGACAACCGACTCCGAGTATTGAATGCAGATGTGGGAAAGTCTGTAAGAACAGCTGGGGACTTAAGGGTCACCAGACCTGGATGAAGTGTTTGGAGGGAGGGGGTGCGTCAAAGTGCACAGCTACCTCACCTGGTGAGACGCTAGACTAGCCAGGTCTGGATGCACCCCATAGAGCCTGGAGCCTCCAAGTGGTGCAAGCAATCCTTCCGAACAGACCTCAGGAGAGGGTTCGGGTCAAATGTCCACAGACCTGCAAGAATGCAGTCTGGCAACAGTTCAACGAAGATGTTGACAAGATACTGGAAATAACAGCGAAAGGAGATGTGGAACGAAGGCTGCGACAATGACAACAATCCTCATCAGTTTAGCTGTGGTAAGGTTTGGTTGAGTAGAGAACAGGCCAGCCAGAACACCCTTCAGCATGAACCAAAGAGCAGCAAATATCCATAAGATCCGGCAGGAACTAAAGTCCCTCAAAAAGCAGTACAGGGAGGCCTGTGAGGAGCAACGTCCCTCTTTGGCTGAGCTGCAAAGCATCCTGAGAAAGAAGTCGATGACCCTCCACAGGGCTGAATGGCAAAGAAGACGCCGGAAGGAAAGAGCCAGGAAGTGAGCATCTTTCATAACCAACCCTTTTATCTTCACCAAACAACCGCTGGGGCAGAAGCGCAGCGGCAGCTTGGACACCCGGACCAACTACAACGACCCCAACAGGCAGCAGGAGCTGGGACAGTGCAACATCCTGTTAGACCCACCACCACCTGTCAAGGAGTTTGACACTGGGTAGCCACTCCTGAAAGAGGTCCAGGACGTTTTGATGAGAGCAAGATCCAATTCAGTCCCGGTCCAAGTAGAGTCCCATGGAAGGTCTACAAGCACTGTTCCTCCTCACTCAAATGGCTTTGGAAGATCCTGAAGGACATCTGGAGGAGCGCAAAGTGGCACAGCAGTGGAGATTTGCTGAAGGGTTTGGATCCCGAAGGGAGAAGAGTCCAAGAAAATGGACCAGTTCACGATCATCTCCTTCTAAGCGTTGAAGGTAAGTTCTTCTTCAGCATCATAGCAAGGTGGATGACCCGCTTTCCATCCAACAATGGCTACATAGATACCTCGGAGCAGAAAGGAGGCATCTCTGGAGTACCGGAGTGTCTAGAGCACACGGGAGTGGTGACCCAGCTTATCAGAGAAGCCAGATAGAACAAGGGAGACCTCACAGCACTCTGCCTTGATCTGGCCAACGAATACAGCTCCATCTCACAAAAGTTGGTCCAGACCCCCATGGTCAAACATCATGTGCCTGGTCAAGTAGCAGATCTCATCTTGGTCTATTACAACCAGTTCAGCATGAGAGTCTCAGCAGGATCCGCAACATCAGAGTGGCACAGATGAGATTGGAGAGGTTGGAGAGGGAGGTCAGCAACCACCTCAGTCGCTGGGATTGCCCATGAGCCTCAGCAGTATCACCCTCTATGTCAACAACACCAAGCTCAAGTTGTCCCTGAAGTCCCTGGAAGAGGAGTTTAAGGTGACTCGGGCCAGAGAGGTGATGATGTGCAAGGACTCTAGCAACCCAACGGTGGCCCAGGCAGGGATAGTGGTCAAGACCAGGAGGAAGTGGAGAGCAGAGGAGACTGTGCTGCTAGCGGAATCTCGGCTACGCCATGGGAGTCCTAGTGGGAGCAGTAAGCCAGGGAAGAGCTGGTTTGGGAATTTTCTCAACTCCTCACTATAACAAGGCAAAGGGGGAAAGGGAGGTGTAGGTTGGTCCAGGAGGAAGTGAGGTCAACGGTGGAGGATGAGAGATCCAGTAGAACGGTTGGCATGAGGCATGAGACAGCAGGGGGCCTGGACAAGGTGGGAGCAGGCCATGGTCCGGAAAGTCACATAGACCTATCTCTAGCGAGTAGAACCACAGCGCATCAAGTTCCTGGTCCAAGCAGTGTATGATATCCTGCCATCCCCATTGAACTTCTTCAGGTGGGGCATTGTGGAGTCTCCAGACTGCCCGCAATGGTCAGGCAGAGGGATGTTTAGAGCACATCCTGAGCTGCTGTCCAAAGGCTCTAGGGCAGGCCCTGTACACCTGGCATTATGACCAAGCACTGAGACCCATTGCGGAAGCCATCGGCATGGGAATCAGCCGCTGCAGACGAGCACACCCTACCACCCAGTTGATTACTTTTGTGAAGGCTGGGGAACAACTGGGCACAGGAAACCAGGAAGCTTACAGGAATCCTGGTGACTGTGCAGGACTGGCAGCTGTCTGTGGACCTGGAGAAGCAGCTGAAGTACCTGCGGCATATTGTCATGACCACCTTGAGGCCCAATATCCTCCTGATCTCAGAGGTGACCAAGAACATTGTCCTTTTGGAATTGACAGTGTACTGGGCATCACTGGAATAAGGAGAAGAAAAGCCATCAAGAACATCACTGAGGCAGCGGAGAAGGCCTAGAGACAGCTCTGGATCAGTAGAGGAGATCCATGGGGAGGAGCAAATGCCTCCTGAACACAAGGTGTGGTCTGATCAACCATGGCTGGGTCGCTCGGGCGAGGGTGTCTGTTGAAAGACCTGAAACACCCAATGACCCCAAGTTCCATCACTGATGATGTGTTCAGGAGCATCAAGAGATGTAATCAACTAAAAAAAGAAATCTATCAGAACCACTTTTGTTAATTAGCCTGCAAGGGCACCTAGCATCAATGGAACCCCCAGATGTATCCAACAAATTTCCCTCCCATGTTTCTCCTTCAGATAGCTGAGCTTCCTCACACTGTTAGACGTGAAATTATCAGATTTACAGACTGTGTACAACAAAGTTCATGTTTGACATTCTTTTAAATCACTTTTCAAATGCAATGCTGTAGGCTATTCACAGCTTTGTATTGTAACAGCAAATGAAGCCAATCAAAAAATTCTAGCATCACCTCCTTCTGCAGTGGTAAGACCAGAGGGTCACTGTGCTGGGTTTCTGGCATGTGGTATCCCCACCGCCACATCATTATAGACCCTGGTGGATTGTACTGTACAATTTGGTGTGCATCAGTGTAAGGAACCCTGCCGGTGTGTGTGTGTGTGTGTGTGTGTGTGTGTGTGTGTGTGTGTGTGTGTGTGTGTGTGTGTGTGTGTGTGTTTGTGTTTGTGTATGTGCGTATCCTGTGAGACCACACATTTACAGTCCCTTAATTAAGTCTCCAAAATTGCATGTACTTCTCTGCTCCAGCGAGACTCAGGGCCAACGACCAAACCTTGAGCCTTTATATGCTATGTCCATTTCCGTTTCCATGCCTCTTTGATTCGACCGGATCCTGAGACTTGCCATCCCATTCTCAGCCTCTGGACGGGGTTTGCGACATCCGTTTTGCTATTGTGTGTTTCGATTTGAGAGGAGACTGTTCCTGGCACCATATTCACCTCTTCGTAGAGAGAAGTGTACAGTATTAATATGTATAATGTAATTAGTTCTGACCTATTGATCTTCCCTGACTGATTTTCAAATACAGTCTTAGACTGTGGAGCTACTTCCAATTAGCCCCTCCATCACTTATCAAGCTAGCACAAAGTCACATTAATCTTGGATATTGATTCATTTGTAAAATAATTAATCACACAACTCTGAAAATGACTTTGAGCATGACACATCAGAGGCAAATCAGGTTATATCGTTTTGTAGATCCAGCTGCATTTCTCAGGGTCTATATTGCTGTACTGTTGAGATGTGTCAACGTCAGACGCTTTGCGCATGCCATATTGTAGTTTGTATGACATTAGGGGTTTATAATCTGCAAGCTAAGCTTTACACTACAGCAGGCTATAGGTTTGGTCAGGAGCCACAGTGGTAGTATAGATTGCACGCACGTACGCATGCACGTACACACACACACACACACACACACGTATAGAGTGCCCGTCTTTGTCAGCAGTATTGACTCCAGCCCACCCTCTGTGCTTTGCCTCAGGCCCAGGCTGAGCCGTGAGCTCCAGTAAATTGCACTGTTGTCAAAGACCCAGCCCCCATAAACCAGTCGGGGCTAAATCACATGAGTAGAGTACAGAGGCAGGTATCTGTTAATAGAGTGGCTATGTAAGGCTCTGGCTGTTTTTACAGCAAACACTCACTCTAGTTAACTGAACGCCCTTACTGGAGTCATCGAAACCAGGTTTTGGTTTCTGTAAATTGTTAAGTTGGTTGAGTAGGCCAGTAATTTCCTGGCAATGTTTAATGGACTCATTTTTGGTAGAAATGCATACAAAATAAATAATTCAACCGGAACACATTTTCATTTCACAAAAGTGCCCAATGAATGTCGCCTTGTGTGGGCTTCACAAAATAAACTAACTTAAAAAAGATGTATTCATCCACCTCCTGTATAGAATGTATTTATGCTTTGAAGGACATGTCACACAAAGTGGGCCCGGAATGGCCTTGTGGAAATTGCAAGACATTTGGCGTTAAGGTTTCCCACCTCTGAAAGAAAGTGCACACAGGGAACAGTGGAGCTTAGTTAGACACGTTGTAGAACACTCAAATGCAAATCATACATGGGAGCACTGGCCCCACTTCTGAGACATGGGGGGTGGGAAGCAAAACCCAGTGGGGAGGGCTTTTACTGTGTGTGTTTGTGTGTGTGTTAATTTGCGTGTCTGTCTTTGCATGAGTAAAAGAGACAGACTCTGAAACAACCTCGCAATTCTCACGATTTTACAGTTTCGTTCCTGAGTGTAGGTGTGTGTGTCTGAGTTGTGTGAGAGTGCGTGTTTGATGGGAAGAACGGAGAGGGGTGGAAAGAGTTGCTCTGTCTCTCCCCTGGTGGCAACTCTATGGTGGAAAATGAAAAGGCAGGATACAGACTACCGAGGGTTGCATAAACTTTCGCTGGCGTATCCCCGGGCGTATCCACAGAGACCCCTGCAGCAATTATGGCGCGAGGGGAGGCCCCAGTTTTTGGTTTTTATGTTGCCTCGGCGAGGGCGTCGGAAGCACCCGCCGTCTCCTGGCACGCCTCTCCTCATCAGCAGGGCAATAAATCAATTTCCATCATTGCCACCTCTCTCATCTCCTTTTCCCTTCCTCCCTAGGTCTCTTCCTCTTTCTCTCTCCTTCTCTCTCTCTCCTGTTCCTCCTCTTTGACTACTCTAACTCCCACTCGCCTTCTCTGAGCTCTGGTTCTGCAAAGGTCCTCGGCTCTGAGTGGAAAGAGAGAGAGACAGAGTCAGCTTGCGTTTCCTCTGCCGCCTACTTACAACTCTGTTCTCAATAAAAGGAGGGTGGGCTCTGTACTAGCCGCCAGATGTCTCACCTTGACCATTCGAGGCGCAGCAAATGTTAACTTTTAAATGTCCTAATCAGCGGCATTAAAAGTGGCGTGACTTGAAAGGAAATGTCAAAACATTACAGGACCTGTAAGTAAAAAGAGGCTAGTAAAATAGGGGCAACCGCTAGTGAAACTCTAATGAGTCATGTGGGAGAGATTCTGAGATGGGGTCAGTTGTCCACCCCTGGCCCCTACGGGATCCCCAGAGGGGGCTCTCTTTGTCAAGGGTAAGTACCTGCAGGCCTGTGGGTCCCTAAGCCAGATCCAGGTCCTTTTGTTTTTTAAATGTCAGGGCTGAGTTGGGGCCTGCGGGCAAAGAGAAGAGGAGGGCTCTGTTAGACCTTCTCTAGTTCTGGTTTTGATTCATAGTTGTGTTAACCTCAGGGTGCTGCTTGATATTTGTACACTCCTTTTTCACCGTAGACCCAAGCCCTCCTCCCTCCTTCTCCTCCATCAGGATGTGTGTGTTTTCGGCTTTTCAGTTTGCATGGGGACACTGGGAAGGAGAATTGCTTTCAAAGACTTGGGGTGTGTGTGTATGTGTTTGTGGGGCATGAGTGTGTGCCATGGGCTTACCAAATATCTGATATGATGTGGTGGTCTGCTCCCTTACTGCCTTCTTGATAAATAGCTTCTAGCACAGACTAGGACATATTATTCTGCAGCCAAATTAATGTGACTTCCCACGCAGATTTGTACTGGGTCTTGAGGGGTTTTTCTGCATTTTTTTTTTTTTTTAAGTTAAACATTTTCCTTTAAGTTTCTCTCGATGTACTGCGGTTCCTTTCCTTTTTGGGCTCACAAGGCCCTTTTGCCTTCATGATATCAAGTGGATTTGCTTGGGGGAAGCGGAACAAAGCAAATACCCATGACGCCGTACATGGCTTACTTCCAGTGTACTCATTTAACAAGCCTATAAAAAATACCCCACTTTACAGACTCCTCTAAAGGCTTTGGGGATACATATTGGCCAATTTTGTACACTCTGTAGATATACAACTTTCATTTCCACGCGTATACAACTTCTATTACTCTCGAACAAATCCATGAAAAAGGCAAACAAAACGAACAAAATAAAGCTAACAAAACAAAGTGCCTGTGTTTGTTTTTGTGCCTCTTCGTTCCTGCTGGGAGGACGGTGGGAGTATTGACGCGTCCCACTGGACGATGGAGCTTTCACTTTGATATAGAGAGGCACGCAAACTTTCATCCCACCAATACCATTGATCTAAAGTGAAATACAGTGGTAACACAAAGGCTCGCAAGCCTCACTAAATGGAAGTCGGCCTTCTTGTCTCTTCCTCAGCTTCCAGTACCACGTGTGAGTGTGGGTGTAACCACCAATCAACCTTGAGCCAAGAATATTAATAGTACTTTGAGCAAAGTACTTTTGACAGGGCATTTTGCTTAACTTCACTACCATATAAAGGGGACTAGAGGCAGGTCACAAATGATGGACTGCCAGTTGTGTGCTACCTTCTCTGTCTTGAGAATGTTGAGCACACCTCAAAAGAATGAAAAGAAAGACTGATTTTATTTTTATATTCGTCATTTACTTCCCCCCAGCTTTTCATGCTCAGCCACCTTGATTGAGGGGAAGCCAATTTGTGTACACTTTTCAGCCCCATTGAACATTAATAGCAGCATCCATTCGCACAGGTGTTTGCCTGGGTGTGCTTTACTCCACTGTAGCTTAGAGACTCTGTTTTTCCATGCATTCAAGTCATGCTTGTGTCAAGGCATCTTGATTTCCAATAAGCATGAGTGCAATCAACTTTCATGTCGTTACAGCAGTTAAGAAGTCACAACCTAGAGTTTTCTTCATCACTCAGCCTTGAATTCACTGGGCAGAATCAATGAAACAATCTAAGAACTTTAGGTTTTTGTCAAGCCATTACATTTGCTGCATTAAGATTACAGCAAGTGGATCAACTGGATTTTGTTAAGACTTTTTATGTTCTGCTGACAAATGTATATAATTAGCATTCACTTAAGGCTCTTGTGGCATGTACTTAAATATAAAAAAGAGCTTGGTAACACCTCAATCTTTATTCTTTTTTTGCTTGATATCTGAAACAATTCATACATATCTAAATACAATATAATTTGTCCAATCAAGGTCTTTTTTGTGTCTTAAAACATGTTAAACGTGCAAAAATGTAATTGTCATTGCACTTAATCTACCTACCTACCATGTTAGCCGCACACTATGGCTTTAACAAGTTTTCAAAGCTACAAGTGTCTACAAGTTAATGTTTTTGACTTTACCTTGTCTGGATACAGCATAGTTATACAGCAACACACATGCTGTACTTTCCAGACAGATTGAACAAAGTAATAATAACATGGTTTATGTAACAGCTATAGTTGCATGGGATCTCATGCATTGGCTTTCTTGAAAGCATATAGGACAGACATTTACATATGCAAAAACCAGGTAAACCATTTCAATGACATTGAAATTCATGTGTTTGCTGCCCATAGCTTGTTGAAACATAAAAAACAATCTTTACCCATGGCAGTCAATGGTTGACTATTAGACTGTGTTGATAAGAGCAGAGAGGATATGTTTATCATAAAAGAGATTGATATGCTAAACGCTCATTTAGACATCAAAGTCATACCACAATATACAGTTGAACCTACATGTCCGTGTGACATCCTTGCTTTATGTCGGCCACGGGCAGCAGTAACTCTGTGACAGGTGTTGTTTATCAGTCCCTGTCTGACTTGGTCCAGCCGCTGTCTACTGTGTGCTCCTTACATTTCCGCAGAAACAGCCAACTCCGGGACAATAAACAGCTGTTTTAGAGGATCCTGGAAACACTTTTTTACTATAGAAATAAATTGTAGGATAGTGTGGGATGAAAACAGCAAGGTGTCGTCTTGCCCCTCTTTAGACTTTAATGTGATTTTTTTTTTGGTCTTGATTTTGGACTCAGAATAGGATTAATGAATGAATTATTCAATCATATTAAAATAGTCTTAGCTATATTGGCTATGCTCTTTGAGGTAGTAAAACTTGTGATCAGATCAGATTCGGAAGTGCAACCTCTTATGTTTTAATAATAATATTAGTTCTCAAATTTGTTCATGCACTCCCACACACTCACACGCAAACTTGAACACAGACAGACAAATGTACACATATTTTTCCTGTTTCATTGTACTAGCAGACATTTGTCTCAGATTAAATGTGTTATGTGCTGCATCAGCCCAGCCTGCCCTGGAGTCTGCATGTGAAATCTTTGCGAGAGGAAAAAATTTAAATGTTTTCCTTCTCCTCGAGCCCAGCAACGCCCCCCTGTCAAGACCTTCCCTGCCATCGGATTGATCAGATGGCATGCTGCTCCTTTGCTGTCTCCCCCTTTGCGCCCCACGTGGCTCGCTCCCAGTCCACAGCCCTATGGTTAATCTCCCCAGAAACACCCTGACGCCGCCCGCCCTGCAAAATCTCTCACTGGTTGTCTCCGTCTATCTTCTTACTTCTTTCTCGCTTTTTTTCTTCTTGTACACAGGTCTCTCTTCCTACTGTATCTCTCTTTCTCTCTCTCCCTCTCTCTCTCTCTCTCTCTCTCTCTCTCTCTCTCTCTCTCTCTCTCCACCCCCACCGGGACTCCATCATGACTCCACCAAACCCTCTATCCAGTCCCTTAGACTGGGGATAAGGCCTGAATATCTACTGCCATTTTTATTTTCTGGCTCCCTCAAGGGCGCTTTGTCAGCCCTCTTATCACAACGTCGGCCCGTCACTGCTGCCGCTCCAGTAAGCAAACAAACAGGCAGTAAGAAATGATGTATCAGAGAGGCACCAACGGCCTAGGACGAGCTGTCAGCCGCTCCGCTGAGCTAATGATCACTATTGGCCCTTTTGGGACTTGGCTATATCTGTCATTCAGACCCCTTACGCTGCCTTCACCGTGATTTTCTGGTAAAGCGTGTGGTTCATGGGTCTACTCTCAGAAGGGTTTATGGTGGTGGGCCAAGGTACAGGATACTGTGTGTACGGTGATGCTGTTCCCTCAGGGAGTTGTCGGCCACTTTCAAAGTCACGCCATCCCCTGGGGCAGTCTTTACCCTTGGGCAGGCTGTGCACACACAGTCGGGGTGCTGGGGTGGGAAGAAATAATTTCCCATCCTAATCTGGCCATGTTGCAGTCAATCAGGAAGTGTTTTTGTGGCAGCAAAAAGGTGAGAAAGCATCTGGGGATATTAATTACCCCGTACTCCCTCGCTCAGCTCACTGGGACTCCCATTCCAAGAGCTCCCTTATCGCACCATGGATCCAGATACTAGGCAGATTGGATTGCCTGCATTTCATCACATCCATTTCCTCCAAAGCCATCCCTAACATCACAAAGCCCCAGTGGAGAGCCGCAGTGCAGTCTATTGGCTTGTTCTCTCACATGTGCTGGAGTCTTTGCTGCGAGCTGTAATGGTGGAAGTAGAAATACTTTTCTCGGTTCCCCTCAACCTTTCACCCTGGGGTCTCAGACTATTGGTAAAATAAACAAGAAAACCAATCAGAGAGCCTTGATGGAATACGACAGCATGGACATTATTGTAACAACGTAATCTTCCAGTAAGAGTCATGACAGCACAGTGTCCCATTCCTGGTTTGAAAAGGACTGAAAAGATAATTACCTGTGGGTGAACCCAGGTTCCAGACCGGTTGTTAGACCAGTTGTGCCTTCAACCGCCACCATCACATGGTTAATTCAAGAGGAAGGCCAAAGTAGAAAGGGAGAAGAGTAGAGGAAGAAGGAGAATTAGACAGTCTCTCCGGGAAATAGAGTGATTGAGAGAAATATATGGAGAAAATAGGCGGGATGGAAGGCTAATTCGTGCAAATGTGCAGAAACGGCTCGTCTCACATAGCAAGTGGAAACGCAAATGTATTAGTGGGTAGGTGAACATTTCAAAGTTGCTGGGAAATTATTCAAATCAGAGCTGTGTGAGTTGAATGCATTTAAATGAATTAGTGTCGGCATGAATAGTGGACTAGGAGCAGTAAAAAGGCCTTTTTTTGTGTCTCTTGCAGCCTCTGTGTTATTCACCGTGATTATGCATAGTCTTTTTTTCTGGTCTGCAGCAGCTAAAGATGTGATGTTTGGAGAGCACAACCGCATAGTGTAGACCCGCCTGTTTTATTAGACCCCCACGAGCAAACAGGATGGCCTTTCATAATGACGGCAGTGACTTGTTCGGAAATGAATCCAGGACAGCCGGTGCTCAGCTCAGCTAAGCCCATGGCCAGAGAGAGACTGAAGGTGCAGCTAGGTTCAAGAGTCATACTTAGTTGTCATGGTAGGTAAAGAGCAGTGTCAGCGGACTCCCTGTCCCTCTCCATAACTGTCTGCATTAACCGGTATCTTCCTGTAAAGCTCTGTCGCGCCTCTGTACCTTTGAAGCACTAATTAATGTCATCCTCACAGGCAACAGTCACTTAGCAATGTGGTAATGCACTGTGAAGCCAAGGCTACATGTGAAATCGCTCACCGTGTTTTGTAAGTCATTCGCAGGACCAATGTTATGTTAATTTCGCTGGTTATCAGAAATGAATGAATATTCTGATAACCTTTGGACAGATTTACAATATCCACCGTTACGTTAATGTGTGTAAACCCAGACCCATTATTCAACCTGTAATGTGTAATTTTTTACACATTGATTTGTCTTTCTTTAATGGTCACCATGGATACTAAAGACATGTCTCTCCAAGACGCCAAATGGTGTTCACATCTGTTCACCAAGATAATGAAATCCCCTGAGACAAACCTATGTGATGATATCAAGAGAAAAACTCATGCCTGTGCCATGCTACCCTGCACTACTTGCCACTCTCCTGTTTCATTCTTGCTCCCAGTCTACACAGGGAAAATAACAGTTCTATTAGGAGTTTGTCTCCAAATATGTTTGCCTTTTTCTCATCTCACAACTGGATGTCTGTGTTTGATGTTTTTTTGTAAATCGCAGTACTCACATTTTTCAATAACGCAGTGTATGGGAGAAAAGCAGAACACTCTGCTTCTTCTCTTTCTGTTTGTTTAAAATGTCTCCGGGTTTAGCTGCTTCTCTGCAGCGGATGTTCGTACAGGGACACCTGTCTTGGTTGTAAATGGACAAAGGGTCTCCTCTTCCTGGGCTCGGTGTCTGAGTACATGAGTATGTCCAGATTAGAGAGCCGAGCCACAGTAAAGCCTTTACTGCCTACTCACAGGCCAGAGGGGTTCTCCTATAAAATGGACGGTTCTTGAGCAGGGACAGCCAGACAGCTGCGTAAAAACGGAAGAGCGCTAGAATAGAGAAAAACAGGGTTTGAAAAATTCATACTTCATTTGGTGATGCCATTTGTTTAATATTTACACATTCAATCAGATATTAATTAAGTAATTAATTTAATAATTCGTTCATTCATTCAGTGCATACATCAATTTACCAAAATATTAATAATAATATCATATATATATATATATATATAGTATAGATCAGTTCCTTAACTTACTGTGTTACATCAAACTTAACCAAGGAATTATTGATTGCATCAGCATGACTTATCTTTAAAGCTCCTTCATTGAGCCTGTTAACCGGCATGGCCCATTCTGGGTGACAAACAGCGACCGCTCCTTTCTCCAGATTGGCAGAATGTCTAAGATTCTCTTATGTTTCTTCTCTCCTAATGTACTCCATTCGAGGACTTTATGTATCCTGTACTGGTAATATTGGCACAATTGACTCAAATTGAATGCAGTTTGGTAAATGAGGCATTTGAACAGACATCGCCTTGTTCTTCAGTCACTATTGACGCAAGTTTTTTTCAATAACAGCAAGAATATGACTGTATAAAGACTTTTTTTGTAATTTGATCACCTATTCAAACCTCTTCAAACCTGTGTAAAGAGTCCTCTGGTAACTTAAAGTTAAAGTGAAAGTGAAGAGTTTGCTTTTTACAGATATACATCTTTTTGATGTGAAACCTACTCTCATAAAAGGAACGACATGAGATGTTCTCAGGATCGATTTAATCTGTTTAATAATCTTAAAAATTCTTTGCCAACAAAATCATAAGACATTTCACAAAAATATATTTTTTTTGTTTTTGTTTTTACATCCCCCCAAAGCATAATGTATGTAATTCTGAAAGGAAACTATTCATGCATAATTCTTTATACAATTAACTATAATGTTGCAGTTACTGCATGGATTTTTATGAGAACATGCAAACATCTCATACCAGACTTTTCATAATTGATTTAAAATTGATATTGAAAAAAATGCTGAATAAAATTCCACATGAATGAGAGAAAATACCAATTTCTATACATCCCTTTAGCAAGGAGAAAATAATACCCCAGAGAATAGTGTTCTATTTCCAAAGAAAATAATAAAAGCTTTTTGGATGGAAAAAGCTTTTGTTGTACTGTTAAATATTAGTCTTTTGCATGCTTTCACGGTTTATTAGGCTAAATAATAGAGAAAGTGTTGTGACCTACATTGCAAATGGAATATGAACATGACAAAACCAAATCCATAATAAAGACCTCAGTAAAACAGAAATCAGAAGCCAACAACCTCATGCTAGAATTTCTTCTTCTTAATTTTCTGCCACGTCATTTCCATCACAGCCCGTCCTAAGCAATTCACACTTTTAGAGACGGACATTTCTCTGTTAAAGTAATTGAATTTAACAAACAAATTGCCTCAGTAGGCATTGTAAAGGAATGTCAGAGAGAATCTTTTGTTCTGTGCTCTACGGGAAGGTATACATAATGCAGTCCTACATGATTAAGTACTAAAGGCAGGAACAAACATGGAGACAGATAGCTCATAAGAATTGACATACAGTAGAAATTACTATTGCTTATCTTGCCTACTAACGTCTTAAACAAATTGTAGTAGTTTATAGCGGCTATCAGCTTCGTCAGCTAAAGGCTTCTTAAACAGCAGAAATCCTAGACCTGGGATGAAGTCGTCTAGCCCCCCCCCCCCCCCCCCCCCCCCCGCCCTCCGGCTCTCTGTTCGCTACATGTTGTTTCACAATTACTAGTTTCACCTTATATTACATGATAGCAAGAAATTAGATATTTGGTTCCAGATTGTAACCAGGAGTGTCATTCCATGTGCCGCTTAACAAGAAAAGTGGTATCGGGGGTACCTCTCATAATTGTCAAATCATGTTCACAAAAATGGGGGAAAATGACATAGCTATAGTCTATTTCATTTTGACTGAGTCAACAGATTTAAAATAACAGAAGGCAATTATTTCTTAATTTTGTTAGCGGCATCGACCTGTTTTCTTCTCGTTTTAGGATAGCAAGGAATACAACTGGCACGGTGCACAGCTGCTTTTGTGATGGCTCTGTTTCCCTCACTGTGGAGCCCTGTTGAGACTTTGTTTACAACGCTTTATTACCACCCCTTATGTTCCTCTCTGAGTATCAAGATGCATTTGTTTGCCAAACTCTTTGCAAGAACATACTCGTGTAGGAGTACTTGCACATATAGACCTCTCTATATGGACTTGAGCAAACAACACATTTGACTTGCCTCACCTTAACCTTTTTTTGCTATTGAATAAAAATATGCAACTTGTTATCTGAATGAATTAATAATATCTTAAAACTATACGGACTTTATAGTGTTTTTTCTCTCTCATCAATGAGTAATGGAGTTAACTATAGGAGTCACTGCGTGAGACCTCTGGTTCCCAGCAGGTGACTGATTTAAAGCAGTATCCACTGTTTCAGGAATAGTAGGTAGTGCACCGGTCCAATTAATAACTAGGTAACACCAAACTGTGACACTGCTGACTTTCTGTGCTCAGTTGTTCAGTACTTGTTATAGACTTGTGGTTGGCTGCCATTTTAAGCTGCAGGGGCCTTGGGTGAAATGAAGAGAAACTGTGAATTAGTCTTGCCCCACTCTGGATGGGGAGAGAGGAAAAAGTGAGGAAAATAGGCCTGTGAACACAAGGCTTCTAAATGGGGTTGATACAAATGATTTACCTAAGCGCCGTCCTAGACATGTCCTTTAGAAAATAATTTCCAATTTCCAATGCAATGGCTGAACTAAGCCTTCTCTAAAAACACATATATCCATTTAGATATTACTGACATACTTTAAATAACATGTATGTGTGCATTTCTGTGAATTGCGGTAACCAAACGAAAGAAGTCGGCATGACAGATGGTATATGACTCATAATGGTGATTGGTACACAATGATACAAAAATGATTTGAGTGGAGAGGGCTATTCTCAGATCATCTGTGCTCATTTGGAGAGGTTCAACCGCAGCAAGAACATGCTGTAGAAATGATTTCTCATGTGCCTCCGATGCCCCCCATATGCAGTTGTTAAATCATGTCTCATTCTAATCCTTTTAGCAAAACGTCTGTATGTTACTTCTGTTTAGGAACAATTCCAAAATCTCTTCCTTTCAATAAAAACATGCGTGCGTTTTGTTCATGAAGACTACAGGACTGTAGTGCACTGTTGTGTTGGTGCCCTAACACCTCCACACATCAACAATGTATTCACAGTGCTAATGAAAGTCTGACTATATCCTGACTACATTACCCCTTTTTATATAGCCTTCATTGATTCCCTTTGGTGCCCATACCAATAACAAAAATACTCAAGACCCTGGCCGACTTCACCATCAGAAGTGGGCATCCACCGGGTGGACTGCAGTACCAGCTGGAAGCAGCAATGGCATCAGCATCGCCGGATCCGGCTAGGACGTTCCATCAAAACTGGGACCCTGCAAAAACTCTAGACTTTGGACTGTAGACACCAGCACTGACATTGACTTATACTAACTCATCTATACAGGCAGTTTCAAATTCAAATGCACCACTTGTGCTTTTTTTTTAACTTTTGCACAGTACTGTATACATATATACATATATATATATATATATACAGTGGCGCCAAAAAGTATTTAGTAAGCCACTGATTGTGCAAGTTATCCTACTTAGAAAGATGAGAGAGGTCTGTAATTTTCATCATAGGTACACTTCAACTATGAGAGACAAAAATTAGAAAAAAAATCCAGGAAATCACATTGTAGGATTTTTAAAGAATTTATTTGTAAATGATGGTGGAAAATAAGTATTTGGTCACCCACAAACAAGCAAGATTTCTGGCTCTCACAGACCTGTATTACCTGTATTAATGGAACCTGTTTGACCTCGTCATCTGTAAAAAAGACACCTGTCCACAGCCTCAAACAGTCAGACTCCAAACTCAACCATGGCCAAGACCAAAGAGCTGTCCAAGGACACCAGGAAGAAAATTGTAGACCTGCACCAGGCTGGGAAGAGTGAATCTGCAATAGGCAAGCAGGTTGGTGTGAATAGATCAACTGTGGGAGCAATTGTAAGAAAATGGAAGACATACAAGACCATTGATAATCTCCCTCGATCTGGGGCCCCACACAAGATCTCATCCCATGGGGTCAAAATGATCATGAGAACGGTGAGCAAAAATCCCAGAACTACACGGAGGGACCTGATGAATGACCTGCAGAGAGCTGGGACCAAAGTAACAAAGGCTACCATCAATAACACACTACGCCGAGAGGGACTCAAATCCTGCAGTGCCAGGCGTGTCCCCCTGCTTAAGCCAGTACATGTCCAGGCCTGTCTGAAGTTTGCCAGAGAGCATGTGGATGATCCAGAAGAGGATTGGGAGAATATCATGTGGTCAGATGAAACCAAAATAGAACTTTTTGGTAAAAACTCAACTCGTCGTGTTTGGAGGAAGAAGATTGCTGAGTTGCATCCCAAGAACACCATACCTACTGTGAAGCATGGGGGTGGAAACATCAGGCTTTGGGGCTGTTTTACTGCAAAGGGGACAGGACGACTGATCCGTGTTAAGGGAAGAATGAACGGGGCCATGTATCGTGAGATTTTAAGCCAAAACCTCCTTCCATCAGTGAGAGCATTGAAGATGGAACGTGGCTGGGTCTTCCAGCATGACAATGATCCCAAACACACCGCTCGGGCAACGAAGGAGTGGCTCCGTAAAAAGCATTTCAAGGTCCTGGAGTGGCCTAGCCAGTCTCCAGACCTCAACCCCATAGAAAATTTGTGGAGGGAGTTGAAAGTCCGTGTTGCCCAGCGACAGCCCCAAAACATCACTGCTCTAGAGGAGATCTGCATGGAGGAATGGGCCAAAATACCAGCTACCTTTGGTTCCATTACGTGCACTGATCTGAAAACATTGGATAGGTGTAAAGTTAGTTAAAAATGTACTGTGTGGTCTGCTGGTGAAGACTTACAGGAAACGTTTGACCTCTGTCAGGTTATGTTACAAAGTATTGAGTTGAACTTTTGTTATTGACCAAATACTTATTTTCCACCATCATTTACAAATACATTCTTTACAAATCCTACAATGTGATTTCCTGGATTTTTTTTTCTCATTTTTGTCTCTCATAGTTGAAGTGTACCTATGATGAAAATGACAGACCTCTCTCATCTTTCTAAGTAGGAGAACTTGCACAATCAGTGGCTAACTAAATACTTTTTGGCCCCACTGTATATATATAAATATATATATATATATACATATATATATCATTTTTTATATTATAAAATAGTTTTTTGTTAAGCACTTTGATTTGAGGCAAGCATCATCAATCCATCAAAAGTATACCTCATTTTTATCTTCAAGCATTAAGCAGCTGAACGATTGCTCCCTAGTTCATAACTAAGGGTGTATATTGGCTTGTAGAAGGTGAGCATTTCTTTGTGTGGGTGTGGCAATGTGTGTGTTTGTGTGTTAGTATCGATCCTATATTAAGATTCCCTGAATACATCCCTCGTTAGCCATGCACATTCCACCCACTCTCCTCAGGTAGGTTACAGTTGCCTTTTGCAGAAAGGACAAAAATAGTTACCACTAGGTGAAGCTGTTGTGCTCTCTCCTGCTCTTCCTGACTGCATCTTTCTCAGTTTCTCTCTCCTCACCCTCTTTCTCTCTGTCTCTCTACCTTTCTCTCTCTCTCCTTTCTCCCTCTTCCTCTTTCCTTATCTCTCTGTCTCTTCTTATTCCTGCACATTCATGTCTTTCTAGATTCCTCAGACTCTTTGGTTCTGTCTCTTACGCAGTCATCCGTGGCTCCTTTTCCCCCAGCAAATCACTTTTTTTGCCCTCTTCGCTCACTGTTTTCCAGCCTTGAACACGCTCTCTGTCTTCTGCTTGCATACACTCATCGCACATACCCCCTCACTATCTCATTTGCTCTCCCTGTTGGTTTTAATTTCTCTCTTTTCTCTCTTAACTCACCTGACCTCATGTGTATACCACCCCTCACAAACACACACACAGATTGATGATAACTGTGTTTTCAGGTTGACACATCTACACTAACATTCCCTCTGTCTCAAGAGAGAAGCTCTTTGCGTCCTGCTTCAAAAGACTGTAGTAAAGATGTTAGTATCTTTTTTTCCCAGTCAACTACTGTACAGCTAGTACAGCTTTGTTGTGTACAGTTTCTGCAAGCCCTCTACCACACTCGAGCCATCATTTATGGGATATTTTGCGGATACATTTTTAGTTTCAATGGCTATTGTTTAAGGGACAGTTCTTAAGCCTTTAATGTCTCATTTTCAAATCTCATAACCGCAAGACATGGTGTACATTGAGGATACCTTCTCCATATAATTTCCTTTTCAATTCTTATCCCTTTTTATCCCTATAGCTACTGTACTTGCTCAATGCAGAAGCATATCATTTTCATTGTATTTAAAGTGGTTTTGTACAGGGACTGAGTGCTCAAATAAACACGTTTACAATTTCAAACCTTTACCTTGCAGCCTCTCTAAATCCTTTGACATGCTGTTTCCATTCAATGGGGCTGACCTCCTTCAATGGTGGAATGGTAAACAGACCTCTGCTGACTTCAGAGACTATGGGAAAACTATTTGTCACCGGAAATTATGCACATTTCCTGTGGCGTTTTTGTTATCAATGTGATGCCCCATTGCTTTTAATTTTTTTTTATTTTTTTTTATTACATATTCCCAGTAGTTATAAAATATTTTTGGGGGGATGAAATAATCATCCCTATGTCCTTAGATAATAGTGACTCAAAACTATTCAGTGCAACCATAATGCTTGCATGGGAATAACATGATATATCACCGTTGTATAACCGAGACTTGTTTGGTACTTTTAGCACCTGTTGCCATGTCTGTTTTAGCAAGTTGATTGCCTAGACTACACTGCTTGTGCTTGAGAAACAACAAACTAATCGTTTATTTGATTTTTATGACATACTTCTAACTTAATATATTATCCAACCTCCACCATTAGATTCAACCTTGTGTAACAATTTCCTTTTCGCTTCACAGAAAGATTCCTTCAATTTGATTGATTTGCCAAGTGCACTCAAGTCGGAGTGAATGGAAATGCCAAGCAGTAGGTTTTGGAAGCAGTAACTACTACAATATTTGAAAGTCGATTGCTCTTTTGTTCATTTCTAATAGAATCCCTCTTCATACAAGGCTACAGTAGAATGATGCAGATATTTCCTGGCCCCCAAGGGAGCCTCTTGATGCCCTTGGGCCCAATCTTTATATTGTCTTTCGTTGAGCGTTTTTGAAAGACATATAAATAGAGTTTATTTTCTTAGAATAAAATATGCTACCCCTGAGCAGCCTGTGATACTAGGGGTTATGTGCCTCAGAAACAGAATAACTTTAGCTAAGTTGTCTCCATGACAGCTTGTCACAGAAAAGTAGTACCTTAAAGAGACTATTTATGTAGCTGGATCGGAAAACAACCTGCCTGGGCCTGTCTGTCATCTAAAAGTCCTGAGAACAGCCAAATGGCCCACAACAGATTTTCCACCGTTGCCGTTGATCATTGGGGTCAAGTATTGACCAGCTGGCCGACAAGCTGCACGGTGCCTAGATAACGACACTATGACAAATCACTCCATCACTCAGTCCTCTCTGGGTTTCAGAGGCACACGTCTGGAGCCTCAGTCCTTCCTCACCAGCCAGTCCATGGGCAGGGGTCAATCCCATGATCCATTGTCATGTTACACAACACACCTGGCCCCTCGGAGGGGGGGGGGGGGGCATTATCTCTTTCTCTCTTTCTCTCTCTCTCTCTCTCTCTCTCTCTCTCTCTCTCTCTCTCTCTCCTCTCCCTTTCTTTTTTGTGATGCCTTCACTCTTCTTTGCTTCTACCCTTTGCACTGTGACTCTCACTTTAATTGGCAGTTTCAAAGAATTTTACAAAGTGTTTTACACAGTTGGGTCGGGGCTGCAGTGGCAGGACTGATCACTGTGCCGTAAAACTTCTAAGGGAATCCATCTTGTCAGAAGACATTACATGGGAGAGGGAGGGAGGGAGGGAGAGAGAGAGAGAGAGAGAGAGAGAGAGAGAGAGAGAGAGAGAGAGAGAGAGAGAGAGAGAGAGAGAGAGAGAGAGAGAGAGAGAGAGAGAGAGAGAGAGAGAAAGAGAAAGAGAAAGAGAGCGAGAGAGAGAGAGAGAGAGAGAGAGAGAGAGAGAGAGAGAGAGAGGGAGGAAGGAAGGAAGACAAAAATGGAGAGACAGCATCAGAGAGAGACCTACAGAGACATTTCCACTGCAAAGACTGTTCCTAGACAAGCGTATATTTTACATGCTCCTCCCTGACACTTACAACTGGCAGATATTAAGAGACCCCTCAGTTGGAAACGATTCTCTTAAACTGGAACAATATGTCAGCCACTGAGAGACTCTGGAATTGAAATGTATCCCCTCTGTCATCTAGTGGGCTAAACGTGTGTAGCAGTCCTTTTCCCCGTGGCAGACCCAGATGGTGTGTGTACAGTGGCCGGGGGCCAAAGCCATGGTGCCTGGTCTCCAGAGACTCCACTCTTGTCACTCCAATCAGCCAGGCTTGGCCAGTGTGGTGACACATCGCTCCCTCGTGTGGCAACACTTCAAGGCACAGTAGTGGTCAAACCGTGTGTGTGGGTGCGTGTGTGTCTGCATGAATGGTTGTTTGTGTGACCAATTCTTTACATTGTTTACACACATTCGCACACAAACTTATGCATGCACACACACCTACACATGAGCACCACAAGGCTATACTGTACGTGTGAGATTGAATTCTGACACATGACAATCACAGCCTTTTCTCCCTCTTCTTGGAGAGCACTGCAAGACCCTTGCATTTCCATCTAAACGGATTCTGACCTGAGGGATATTCACATGGGATGCGGTCTTCAAAGATCCCTCAGACATGGGTACGTATATGCTACTAGGAACAAGGTGTTTGACACATTAAAGGTTTCATTCAAAGATATGAAAAAAGTTAGACTAATTTATGAATTATCATTTTGTCAGTAATTTGGTCACAAAATAATTCACATTTTGACGATTGAATAATTTTATTACAGGGAAATACTACAGCGGGTTTTGATATCTCGAAATGCACATAAATTATACTATCATAAATGGATGTATCTCATGAAATTCAAGTTTTAAAAAACAATCCATTTAATTGTTGACGTCCTGCCGGCTCACCTTATTTGTGGAGTGGCCGCCTGTGTGGCCACATGCCGTGTTTTGACTCACACTGTCAGTCGTTGGCCTTTCGTTTCCCACCCTGTTGTGTTTTGTTACTTTGACTTAATTGGTACTGTACGGTCTGACTGTATGCGATTACAGATAAAAAAAATGATTGAGCATCCTCTGCAGTAATCTTCCTATGTGGGTAGGCCCTCTCTCTTGCTGAATATTGTGTGTGCTATGTTTTACCCAAGGCTCTGCTGAAAACTCTGGACTCTGCATCTCATTTTCAGGTCTGTGTTAAAAGCGCCGCAGTGTAAAATTATTCTAATTACAAACTTGACGGAAAGCCAACTGCTTTTTCGCTGGGAGTGTTTTTAAATAAATAAACACTGAATAAAAATGAGCTTTGATGTTTCCCCATGGTCTGCTTTTCACCACACGGACTTGACTCTGAACTACATTTCGACAACTATTTTTTTTGAAGATGACTATAGGAGGCCTTACCTGTCCATGTGTTCTCATCATCATCATCATCATCATCATCTTCGTCCGCTTATCCGATCGGGTCGCGGAGGTAGTAGTTCCAGCAGAGAGCCCCATACTTCCCTTTCCCGGGCCACATCTGCCAGCTCTGACTGGGGAATTCCAAGGCGCTCCCCGACCAGCATGGAGATATAATCCCTCCACCTGGTCCTTGGTCTGCCCCGTGGCCTCCGCCCAGCTGGACGTGCCTGGAACACCTCCCTAGGGAGGCGGCCAGGTGGCATCCTAACTAGATGCCCGAACCACCTCAACTGGCTCCTTTCTACGCAAAGAAGCAGCGGATCTACTCCGAGTCCCTCCCGGATGACTGAACTTCTCACCCTATCTCTAAGGGAGAAGCCAGCCACCCGCCGGAGGAAACTCATTTCGGCCGCTTGTATCCGTGATCTCGTTCTTTCGGTCATGACCCATCCTTCGTGACCATAGGTGAGAGTAGGAACAAAGATAGACCGGAAGATTGAGAGCTTTGCCTTTTGGCTCAACTCTCTCTTCGTTACAGCGGTGCGATACAGCGACTGCAATACCGCTCCCGCTGCTCCGATTCTCCGGCCCAACTCACGTTCCATTTTCCCGTCACTCGAGAACGAAACCCCAAGATACTTAAACTCCTTCACTTGGGGTAAGGACTCATTCCCTACCTGGAGTAAACACTCCATCGGTTTCCTGCTGAGAACCATGGCCTCAGACTCGGAGGTGCTGATCTTCATCCCAGCCGCTTCACACTCGGCTGCAAACCGATCCAATGAGTGCTGAAGGTCGCAGGCTGATGGCGCCATCAATACCACATCATCCTCAAAAAGCAGTGACGTGATCCCAAGCTCACCAAGCTGCAGCCCTCCTCCCCCGCGGCTGCGCCTTGAAATCCTGTCCATGAATGTCACAAACAGAATCGGTGACAAAGCGCAGCCCTGTAGGAGACCAACCCTCACCGGAAACAAGTTTGACTTACTGCCGAGAACCCGGACACAGCTTTCGCTTTGGGAGTACAGAGATTGGATGGCCCTAAGTAGTGACCCCTTCACCCCATACTCCCGCAGCACCTCCCACAATAGCTCCCTGGGGACCTGGTCATACGCCTTCTCCAAATCTACAAAACACATGTAGACCGGATAGTCATACTCCCAGGCCCCCTCCAGGATCCTTGCGAGAGTAAAAAGTTGGTCCGTTGTTCCACGCCCTGGTCGGAAACCGCATTGTTCCTCTTCAATCCGAGGTTCGACTATCGTCCGGACCCTCCTTTCCAACACCCTAGAGTAAACTTTCCCGGGGAGGCTGAGTAATGTGATGCCCCTATAATTGGCACACACTCTCCGGTCCCCCTTTTTGAAGAGGGGAACCACCACCCCAGTCTGCCACTCCTTAGGTGCTGTTCCTGACCTCCACGCAATGTTGATGAGACGTGTCATCCATGACAGTCCCTCAACACCCAGAGCCTTCAGCATTTCAGGGCGGATCTCATCAACCCCTGGGGCTTTGCCACTGTGGAGTTGTTTGACTACCTCAGTGACCTCCACCAGGGAAATTGGCGTTAATCCCCCATCATCCTCTAGCTCCGCCTCAACCATAGAGGGGGGATTTGTCGGGTTTAGGAGTTCCTCAAAGTGCTCCTTCCACCGTCCCATCACCTGATCAGTTGAAGTCAGCAGCGTCCCATCCTTGCTGTATACAGCTTGAATGCTTCCCTGCTTTCCCCTCCTGAGGTGCCGGATGGTTTTCCAGAACAACTTTGGTGCCAGCCTAAAGTCCTTCTCCATGGCTTCTCCGAACTCCTCCCACACCCGCTGCTTCGCCTCTGCCACCGCCGAGGCTGCAGTCCTCCGTGCCTGTCGATACCTTGCAACTGCTTCCGGAGTCCCCCGGGATAACATATCCCGGAAGGCTTCCTTCTTCAGTCGGACGGCTCCCCTGACCCCTGGTGTCCACCAGGGTGTTCGGGGATTACCGCCCCTTGAGGCACCCAAGACCTTGAGACCACAACTCTCAGACGCGGCTTTAGCAATGGAGGCTTTGAACATTGCCCACTCTGGTTCTATGCCCCCAGCCCCCACAGGGATGCAAGAGAAGCTCCGCCGGAGGTGTGAGTTGAAGGCCTCCCGTACCGGGGCCTCCTCCAGACGTTCCCAGTTCACCCGCACTACACGTTTGGGCTTACCAGGTCTGTCCAGAGGCTTCCCCGGCCACCTGACCCAACTCACCACCAGATGGTGATCAGTTGACAGCTCCGCCCCTCTCTTTACCCGAGTGTCCAAAACATAGGGCCTCAGATCCGATGACACGATAACAAAATCTATCATTGACCTTCTGCCCAGGGTGCTCTGGTACCAAGTACACTTATGAGCATCCTTATGTTCGAACATGGTGTTCGTTATGGCCAGTCCATGACTAGCACAGAAGTCCAATAACAAGCCAACACTCGGGTTCAGATCCGGGCGGCCGTGCCTCCCAATCACGCCCCTCCAAGTGTCTCCATCATTGCCCACATGTGCGTTGAAGTCTCCCAGTAAGACTACGGAGTCCCCACCAGGAGCCCTATGCAGGACTCCATCCAGGGTCTCCAAGAAGGCCGAATACTCCACACTACTGTTTGGCGCATAGGCGCAGACAACATTCAGAGTTTTCCCCCCTGCGACCCGCAGGCGTAGGGAGGCGACCCTCTCATCCACCGGGATAAACTCCAACATAGAGGCACTCAGCCGGGGACTTATAAGTATCCCCACTCCCGCCTTGCGCCTCGCACCTTGGGCCACTCCGGAGAAGAATAGAGTCCAACCCCTGTCCAGGATTGAGGTACCAGAGCCGAGGCTGTGCGTAGAGGTAAGCCCCACCAGATCCAACTGGTAGCGATCCACCTCCAAGCTCTGGCTCTTTCCCTCCCAGAGAGGTGACGTTCCACGTCCCCAAAGCCAGCCTCTGCCACCCAGGTCTGGTCCGTCGAGACCCTCTACCTTCACTACCACCTTTCTGGCAGCGCACCCGACCCCATTGGTTCTTCCCGCAGGTGGTGAGCCCACGGGACGGAGAAGTTGAGACGGTGATGTTGTTTTCCACGTTGCTTCTTCGGGCTGTGCCCGGCCGGGCTCCGTGACAAGCCCGGCCACCAGGCGCTCGCTGACGGGTCCTCCTCCTGGGCCTGGCTCCAGGAGGGGACCCCGGGCTTCCTCCGGGCCGGGTATCTACTCTTCTTCCTCGCTTGTCCATGAGGTATATTTGGGACCATTCTTTGTCTGGCCCCTCGCCTGAGACCAAATTGCCATGGGAGACCCTACCAGGAACACAAGGTTCCAGGCAATACAGCCCTCAGGTTCACAGAGGCACACAAACCTCTCCACCACGTTAAGGTGATGGTCCCCAGGAGAGGTATGCATGTGTTCTCTTGTATCTAAAAACACACAAATAGACTATGTCATTTATGTGAGCTTCTTTAGGTTGGTATTTTTGTGTGTGTGCGTTCTGCATGACTGGTGATAAATCTTTTTGATACCAAAGAACTCGAAGCTGCCCTAATGTCAGTGGTGAAAAGCCCATGTGGATTATTAGGGCGAGGCAGGCCGGGATGACAGGTAACAGGCTGCTGGCTGACTGGCTGACTGGCAGTGATTGGCCCGCTGGCTGATAAAGAGAGCTGCCTCCTAGGCTTCAAAATGTCCACAGTCAGCTCTCAGTCTCACCCGTTTCTTCTCTCTCGGTCTGCTTCTCCCTTGTTCTCCACTTTCCCCTCGTCCTCTGATGCTCTGGCTAGTCCCTCTCTTCCAGATTAAGTGTGTCTCATGTCCCAACCCTTCTTCTTTCTCCTTCTAACACACGCACCCCTCTCTTTTCAGCTTCTGTTATTTATCTCTCCACTACACTTTAGTTGCAGTGTGTTATAAAACAGCCTCCTCCAGCTACACTAAAATGTTATTTCATGGTATTTTTAATCTCAGATAAATATTTTGTGCGTGTGTGTGTGTGTGTTTTATGGGTAGAGATGTGTTTAGGTATCCTTAAGTGTGTATCCTTTGCTTTTTAGTTATCTAGTGATGGAGAAATTATCTTGTTCCTTAATATAACACTTTGTGACAATGGCAATGAACCAATGAACTGTTTGAACCGCAAAAGTAATACACAGTTCAAAGCAGAGTCAACCCAGTATAAAGAAACAAACAAATGTATTTCTATGACATCCTCAGTTTATAACGGCACAAGTCAAAGCCTCGTATTACCATTGTATCAGAGAACATTGAAGCCAGATGCTTGGTCTTTCTCAGTAGTACTCTTTCGGGTCAAATAAACCTGTGCCATGAATTATTAGATTGGAGAAACCACCCATTGTGTTTGTTAAAAACAGAGCAGTTAGCCCAGTCATGCTTCACTAATCTTTCTAAGAAAACAAACATTTTTAGGATAACCTTAGCTTTTTCCCCATGTTTTGTCTTGGTTTCCTAGATACTATGATAAAAAAAAATTGCAAGCTTTATTATGTGGCACCAGCCCGAATTGTACTTGAGAGGAAAACCTCAAGGGTAATAGAACGATGCAAAGAGGCCTGGGCTTTGAGAAGTCACAATCGGATTAGGGACTGTTTTGCTTATCAGGGGGTAGCCTAGCTGATATCCCCAGAAGGTTGCTTTGTGGATGTGAATTGGGTGAGGATAAAGAAAAGAGAGTTAGTGGTAGTAGTTGGAAATGGATGCACAAGAGGAGGTGGGGGTTGGTATGCGGTGGAAGAGGAGGAACAGGAAGAGGAGGTGGTTGATGTCAGGTTGACACTACTTGACTCCATGGTGAGTTCAGGGGCATTCACCATCACTGGATGTGTGGCTGCTCAGTAGGCTAGAATTAGCATCAGCATGGCTAGCCAGGACCATGGGCCTTGTCCTCTCAGCACACTTTCTGGAAAAGCATTGTCAATTGTGTTTTCTTTCTATTCTCATTAGTTTAGGAAGGGGGCAGTGAGGTTGCATCAAAGCAAAGTATCAAGCTAGGGAACCTGTTTCTTAAGACAGATTCTGGCTTAGGGCATGTGGTAATTCAATGATTGGACTGAAATCATTCACTTAAACACAGGATCTGTCCTGCTATAAGGCCATCTGATATTGTTGTGCAATTAAACTCATTATGAGATGCTTTACCAATTGTGTCATGCTTTGTCCGAAATATGTCTCTCTCATTTTAAAATTTTTTCTGTAGCTCACTCACTTTTTGCCCTGGTCTGGCATGAAGAATCGAGAAGCAACACACATCCCACTCCAGAATATGTTAACCTAAACGTTTATATCCATTTTCCTCCATTAAATATATACGTGACCCAAAGGCCATCATTTCTCTTTCCCTCCTACTCAGTAAATTGGCATACACAGCCAATGAGACTTACGCCTAGGACACAGGACACAATAGAATCTGATCGATGATCATACCATTTTTCACTTTGCCTTTGGAAAACAACTTAGTCCAGGGGGAAGGATTCCTGTTGTCAAATAATCTTTGTACTCTCTCTTTCGCTAATGTTCTTTTGTAGTAGCATGATGTGATGATTGATGTGGGAATAGTGTAAAACTTGTTTGTGAAGTCAGTTTCACTCTAAGTTACTTTAATTTTCACCACAAGTTGGCGTCATTCTCACTCGCAGGGCCGCAAAGTCAGTCTCGCCAAAAAGTCTTGTCAATCTAAAGTCAGTCTGAAACGAAAAGTTGTTTTCAATCTCAGTACAACTCGGGTTTCAACTTGTGTTTCTCACCAAGACTTGGCCTGACTTGTGGAGCAGTGCCTCTAGCCATAGTACTTTAGACATTTGCAGTGTCAGGGTAAGCATCTTGCTGATGTCTGTCCATTGACAAACTACAACACACTACAGAACATACCAACCACATCTTTATCCCTGTGATATATGGATGTGTTTGAAATATAAAGCAAGTAAAACAGGACAGTAAAGGTTTAAATGGATAACATGCTTTTGAGTGTCTGACCATACCTTGCTGGCTATGCAGCAAGCATGACTTCTACAGGCAACCATTAGCCCTTTCAATAGCTTTTCAATATAGATAGTCAACTAATTCAGATTATCGTAATGGAATCAGGTATGACGCGATTTGATCCAAACTTATATTTGATTCCTTGTGCAATCTGGCCTTGCTTTCCTTCCCAAACGACGAATTAAAGTTAATTTGAGCCTTTCCAGGCTGGCTATTACATGAATGCATGCAATGAGGACAAAGGGTGCCCACTACCCTTCTCCACATGTGATCAATTATCTTTTGTTGGACTGTCGGAAAGCTGCGTCAGTAAAAGTTTTGCCTGGTTCTAGGGTGCTAAAAGTTTTTATTCTGCCATCAATTTTATTAGCTAATTAGGCTCGGTGTACCTTCAGTTTCATGGGGTGTAGAGAGAGCTATGGCATATACCTGCTGTGATTAGTTGTTATCGGAAGAAAACCTCAGTGTGTGAGTGTATGTTTGTGTGGTTAATGTAAATCTCGAGTTTGAGCACTATCTGGTGTAATTTTGCTCTATATTTAGCTTTATGTGTGGGTGTACAACTTCTGAACCTGGCTGAGGTATGTACATGCAAGGCAGCGGTGTGGGCTGCTGCGGTTGGACGCGTCAAATAAGAAGTGAGTGAGAACTGGGCTCGAAAGCCTCTGTTGAAGACAATCAAAGAGAAGGCATGGGGGGGGGGGGGGGGGACGACGACGACACTACAGTCTGATCCTCAGTGACTGCTCGCTTGTTAACGCTTACATTGGTGTTCTGACCCCTGGCTACACCTGCGTTTTCAGAGGCGGTGCTTCCAACCATTCCACATGTACCATCCGTCTCACCTTCTTACATCTCCCTCTGCAGGCTGCAACAATCCAATAATAAAGATGGAGAGGGGATAACCCTAGGATTAGCACTGGTAGTCAGAAAGGTGACACACCAGTCCCATGTTGCCTGAGTGGCTCAGCATTGCAGTCAGACAGCGGAGGGATAGGAAGCCAGTGTGGTGCAGCCTGTATGTGATTAACTCAACTTCAGACCAAAGACTCCCTTTGACATGCACTGTTTGGCATCCACATGCTGCACATAGCATCCATGACTGGCTATACAAAACTACTCTAGGACTGGAACAATAATAATTACAATAGTAATAATTGATTCCACTTGATATAGCTATTTTTTAGACACCCAAAGCGCTTTACACTATAGGGGGGACTCAGTTTGTTCGCCAATATGTAGCACCCACGTGTAGCGCTAGCAATGCACTTAGCTGCGTAACGTTAGCATAGTGACCTCTGTGTGGCGCTGTCTAGGTTAATGAAAGGTCTGCCCCACACAATGCAAGGTGGAAAGCCCTTCAGCATCTGCCAGACACTGACAATGGTCCTGAAAACAACCAGGAACTGTTTGTTCCATTGGTTGATTTCGTGCAGACTTTTTGAGCTTTTCGAGACTAAGTAATGACCGTGTAGCTGAGGTGGTTCTTTGTGAGGAATGGCACATATGGCAACACTAACTGCTTGTGATGTTTCAGTAATAACGGAATACTAATACGCCGTACGATGTTCTGTACGATGTTGAGTTGTGTGCTTTTGAAAGCACAACACAATAGCCCTACACTTTGTAACTTTGCTCAGCTCACCTTTTCATCCCGTTTATTTTATTTTTCAACCCATGTCTTTGTATTTATGAGTCTATTAGAAATGTACTGTGAACGACACACCATTTTTCCCTAATCTTGAATCAGATTGCACTGCATGTCCCATCCTTCAACTCCACCTCTCTTTCCATATCTGTCGGTCTCCATTCTTCTCTTCCCCCTGACCCTCCCTCTCTCCTTCCCCATATCTCTGTCCCTGTTTGGACGAGAAGCGGTCCAGCTGCCACGGAGACAGTGACTAATGACCTGGTTGGGTGTACCAACACCGCATCATCAGGGACGCTGAGGGTCTGTGTTTCTGAGTCATTATGCCTCCGACTCCATTTATCTACTGCCCAATGATCAACCCGGCTTCATCCCCCCCAGTGCCCACTACTAGCTCTCTGTATTGTATGGGCCGGTCTCGGATGACCAATCTTTCTTTTGTTTTACTTCCATTTGGTATGTGAAGCCATGTCTAGATTGGGGCGCAATTTGACTGCTAGGGACCAATGGGTACCTTGTAAAGGGGCACCGCTGGAAAGCATATGCGACCACATGACTTGGGCCGGTTGCCTCAAACAACTTTAGGATTTTCCTTATAGGTCTACTTTAAGTGCTAAATTTCACCGTAGCAATGGAAATTGATTTAGGGGTTCCATGAAGCCCCTAAAAGTCTTCTTAAGGTAAGGATGAACCTTAACAGTTTTACGGCAAAGGAAATATATTACGGCACGTTTCCATGGAGACAGCATCTTATCCTCTTAAAAAGATGAACCCCCTAAAATACACCGAACGTAATCTTATTACTTAAACTAACTTAGGTGGACGACTGAAACTACGAACAATACGTCTGACCACGGGCGCTTTTGAATGTCATGCTGATAGTGACAGAAGAGGACCACCATTTTTTTTGTTTTACAATTGAAGCAACAGCACTCCTTTCATGCAAGTTGTGTTGTTGTTTTGAAATTCGTTGGATAAAGCTTAGTCTACAATAACGGATGTAACTGATACACACGTATACAAATTACATTTTTATTTTAATTATGAGCCTGTAAAGGCCTGCTATTAATATATTTCGCTGTACATTTTGAAACAGCAATCCTTTGGAACATGGGAACACTTTGTAAAAGGGGGGGGGGGTTCAGTTCCAGAATCTTGCGTGTGAAATCGCATGAACCGAGATACCTAGAAATGCATGCCCCATTCCCTGCAGATGTTATACCCTCCATGGAACAGTAATGGGATGGGATCAATACATTTTCTGCCCACAACTCAAATAAGACAGGAAGCTGTCCAGGGTGACTTAGAGTAGTTGTACAGCACTGGTAATTATTATTATTTTCCAGTTTTCAATATTCGATGCCTTGTGATGTGAGTTTTGAATATTAGATGGAAAATGGCACTTTACACACAGCATGCTACGGGAAACCTTCTATAGGCCTAACGGAAGCGGTTTGTCCTCCAAATCCTTACCATGTCTTGCAAGTGCAAATGCACGCTGAAAGGTTATTGGTCGTTTGTGTGGCACATAATTTCCCTCTGTCAAGGACAAAAGTGATGGAGGGTTCATTTTAAGAAAATGCCCTTTCATTTATTTTATGTATTCATTGCGAGAGAAAAAAATGTGCACAGCGCCATATCCCCATACCCCCCCCATATAATTTCCTCACACTGTTGAAAGGCCAACTGGACTAGATTGTCTATGAAGAAATGAAGTATGATGTGTTTGCGTGTGTGTGTGTGTGTGTGTGTGTGTGTGGGGGGGGGGGGTTTGTTGAGTGTCTTCGTTTACTTTTTCATAAACATGTGCCAATGCATATCCAAATAAGTTTGTATGTTGTATATGGGAAAGAGGTTACATTCATTTGAGTACAGTGTGGGCATGCATGCGTGCCATTTTTCTCAAACTCCATCTCATATAGCTGACAGTTGCTAGTATCTTTTTAAATTCTGTTGTAAGATTGTGTCAAACAGTTGCACTGTATATTAACATTTTCTATAGAAGTTTAACACATTCTGTGGCATAAGTATGTCTGCCGTTTTTTTCCCTCCATTGGATTCAGTAGACTCCACCATGGCAGGGTTAGGGTTAGGATTAGGGATTCCGGATTCCGTTCCTTCTTTGCATTCCTTTCAAAGCCAACACCAACAATTCCAGCAATGTTCAAGTAGTACTCTCAAAACAGAAGGTGTGGAGGGTGGGTGGTGGTGGCATTAGAATAAATGGTGTCAGTGTCGCCTACATCCCTCTAAGGAATTCCTCCACCAAGCTAAGAGAGATGGGCTTTACCTCCGACTCTCATGAATCACTAATTAATTAGCCTTTCACTGAACCAGATCCATTTGCAAGAAAAACAAATCAGTTTCCCTATTGAGACAGTGCTAGGCAGATGAAAAAGCAATCACTCGCATATGAATTTCGCATTTGTGTGCTGCGGCCTAAATTGGCATTCGTCTCACATCGACTGTGGTAAACACTGGAGACTGTGGCGCCATATCATTTTCGATGACTAATTAGTGAGCCGGTCGCTTTGAGCAGCACAAACCTCAAACTCACTGCTGGCATGACTGAAGGTTTCTGAGAGCCCACTAGGAAACATGGGCTGACAGTATTATACAGAACAGGTAACGTGAAAGAGTCAAGATCTGGGTTAAGATGCTGTGCTGTTCCACTGGTAACACATCAGAAAACACAGCGCCCATCGCTCCATTCCGGGGTTTATTGCTGTGTGTAAGTTATGTATTGATTCGTAGTTTGTTTTATGACCCTTTTGCCAAAAGATTTTCTTTGTTAACAATATACCTACGCAAAATGGGTCATTTCCTCAGGGAGTACCCCTTTCAAAAGAAGACTTCATGCTTTGAAGCCCGGAGCTAGAAAAGAGTAACCTTTACGCCTTAGCTGTGAGACACGGTAAAGAGGCTTCATAAATACACAGTTAAACGCAAGCATGTAATGATTCATATATAATTTCAACACACATTTATGCCTCAGGCATCTCATAAGCTCTGTTAACCAAATGTGATAAAGCCTATAGGCTACTTAATCAAAATCGAACTAGGCAATATTGTGTTCCCAGTATTAAATTAAATTACGGGGAGCAGTGTTTTTTTCCTCAATCAACCTAAGATGCCTGGTAACTAAAGCTTTGCATGCTAATATTTACACTTTGGGAAATGTTCCTCTTCAATTGGTGTTTGAAAAGAATTTCAGCCTGTTGAGTTTTGTGATTCAAAGAAAATTTCTCCAAAGGTTTCCTGCTGATATAATTTATGACATTGTTGAAGGTAGACGAAGGGGCCTTGTTCTGTGTAAAGGCTGAAATTAGCATGTGAATGCTTGTACCATTCCCTGAGGTCTCACATAGAAGTGAAATTGGAGGACTTTTCCAAAAAAGACTTGCTAAACCGCAATGCCAATTTGATTTTAATAATATTTTCTATACTACAAACTTAAGACCATCAAAAGCCCACACATTTCAGTACAGCATAGTAGACATAACATAGCCAAATTAAGGTAGATGCAAAGAGAATCAAAGTAGGTCTTGACGGACATCAGATGTGGGCATCATTGCAACAATATTTGTAGAAGAACATTTCCATATTTTTTCCATCTACATCTATTAATAAGCATGTGCGAGTCAGGTGGGAGGTAATATACTCTGCCTCTTCCAATCCGCAACTACCGACACCCGCTTCTTGAACGACATTGAAGGCAATTAGTTTAAAAAGCGTTACTTGACATTTAACTCCCCTCCCCTTCATGAACCAGTGAATTGCTGACATTTGATGCAGGCTCAGGTGGCTGAAGACTGTAATTTGGCTTGGAGAGTGGCCCGCATCAGGGGCACGGACCCAGACGCCCAGCCAGGCACGGGCGGTGCAGCGCCAGTGAGGCTTGGGGTCAAAGGTCAGATTGATCTCCCATGTAGTCTAGGCAGAGTAATTGGGCAGAGCTGAAGGATTAAAAGTCTGGCCAACACAGTCAAATAAAAAAGAGAAATGCATTCAATGAGACAAAGTGGAGGTGGGGGGAGATACATGGCACACAGAGGGAGCCAGGCACAGCGGCTTGCACTTACAGTACATAATTCATCACAATTATGTGAACTTATCTTTTAACCATGCTTCCAGCTTCCAGTCTAATGTCATATCATAGTTGACTATATTTTATAAACAGATATCTGCGTCATTCGTTGCAAAACTTGGCAACAAAGGCAGCTTGCTTTTAAGTAAAGGAGGCTAGCTTGCTAACAGAAATAACATGATCCAACAATGTTCAGAAGCATCCTCTCCCCAGTTATTCTAGATGTATTCATTAATTATAGTCAAATCACTGATGGTAGGTATTGGCAGGGGTTAAGGAGCTGGACAGTGCATGGTGCATATACAGAACGTAGTAATGTAGATGAATCCCTTGGCCTGAGAGCAAAAGGCAATCCATTTTGATGACAGCTGTCAGTCAGAGATATCTGTGTGCGTGTGTCAATCTGTTTTTCTGTGAGTGTGTGTGTGTGTGTGTATGTGCATGTACATGTATGCGTGCTTGTGTGTGCGCGCACGCGTGTTTGCGCTCATACATGGAAGAGTTTTGTGTGGTTGTGCATCTTTGAGTGGTAGTTTGTTTGTGCAATACCAGCCTCCCTGAAGGGGCTTGGACAGTCATCCCCCTCGAAACCTCTCCAGAGACATGAGTCGCTGTTAATATTCTGGTCACTACAGCTGCGACTAACTGCCATCTGTGAGATATACTGTGTCTGCTATTGCTCTACTCTCAATGAGCTGACACCCTCATTTGTTTTTTGATCCAAATGACTGAAAATATTAGCTCTGGCACTGACCTTGGAGAAGAGAATGAAGATTGATACATTGAGCTAAGGATATCCAATCTAGCACAAGTCTCTACCTCCTCCCTCTCTGACAATAAATTGATATGACAGGAACATTGTTTGAGCGACATAAACAATACTGTTAGAGTTTGTAAAAATCTTCTTTCCCCTTAAAGCTGCCGTCAAAAGAGTTTTGCTCTGAAATTCATCCATCTTTTGACAGTTGGCACTTCATACAAATTACTGTACCACGTACCATGAATAACACAGCAGTGTTTTTATGTTTCTGTATGTAGTTTATGTCAAAACATGATTTTAGTTTGGAAGCATGTGGTTTGAAATTAGCTCTCTTAATGGAAGACTATACACTGATATATACTGTTTGTATATATATATATATATATATATATATCTCAATAATTAATATGTATGTATGTGTGTGTATTAGTGATATTTCCTCACTATTCTGCCAAAATGGGGAAGAGCATTTCGGATTGAGGAGGGAATATTTACTTGAATTAGTATTTGTGCTTTCCGAATTTTTTTTACATTCGTTTTGGCAAAACCTTGGATTTATAAACCAATCCACAGAGTTGCCAGAGAATTCAAAGTTTTGCTACTCAGGGATTGTTGTCTGCAGCAGTCTGACTCAGGAGTGTTTGTCTCCTTACTGACTGACGTGAAGTTTTCACGCATGAACAGGTATTTGTTACATACCATGTGTTCAAAAAGGCCTCTGAGTAAATATACATGGAATATATACAAAATGTAATATATTATATTCAAAATGTTAATACATTCTGCATATAGCTATATATACAGTATATATGGTATAACAGTGTATACCGAATGTTTGTGTGCAATCTGTGCATGTCTGCATCACTTGACTTTACAGAGGAATTGCTTGGATTTCTTAGTTCATTATTATGAATGTAGAATAGTATCTCCAAAAATCTTTGTACATTTTTGGTATGTATTCAGATAGACTGTTTTACAGTATTATTGGAATGCATAACATCTACTAAAGACGTTCAACTGTTTCAAAGAAAATCAATAAAATGCATTAAAACCAGAGATGTGGCATTTTGAGTCTGCAACATGTCAGCTTGGTAAAAAGCTCTACAGCATGATCGAAGTGGCAACATCAAAATTCAGCAAGGATGTATGTGTTTTTTAAAGTTTACCTGTGTATTGCTTCTGTGCTTTGGTATTGTTTAACACACCAGAGGACTCACAGATATAGAATAATAATGCTAGCTGATGGATATTGGATTCTTTCGACATGATTCCCCTTCTCAGGGCTTCAAATTGCAATAATTTCATCAAAAGTATTGCTTGCCAGAAAATAACTAAAAAGGTTGTTGTTTTCGTTACTGATTCATTGTATTGTTCAATGGTATTTCCCTCCAAATGGCAATTAGGTGTGGCGTAATATTCAGTACCATAAAGTACAACAACTGCATCAGTAGCATAGGGACACGGTTTGTTATTATTTCCGCATGGTAGTCCACCATCTGCTGGTTCCATCTGTGTGTCTGCAATGCTGGACCTTCCAGGTGACCTGCTATATTTTCTCTTTTAATTATTATGAACACAGAATGGTAATTCTGCATAATGTTAAACATATCTTACAAGTTACCATGGCATTGAAAACTTTTTTCTTTCAATAGAATGCACACACCTGAATCAAAACATCTGCATATGCCTTTTATACCAACACAACAGAAGAGCAATGTGCTGTATCATTTCAACCTCATGTCCTATGGAACAAGACTAAACATTCTACAGTGCCTATGTGCAGAACAAGTAATGTAGCGGTGTCCCATGTTTATGCAGAATAGACTTTTTAAGTATTAACTTTTATAATGCAAACCACAAAGAGTATTCTCTAAAATGGTTTGTCTTAAATCAAAGTGATAGGTCCTATTACAACATTATTTTTCGTATGAAACACAATTTTAACCGCCTCATGCGTTCACAAAATCCTTTTAACAAAACACCTTCAAATAATAAATCATTAGTAAGTAAGCTGGTTGGTGTCATCTGGGATAGTATGAATATTTAAAAAATATACTTTTTAAGAAGTATTAAAGCCAGCTACTTAATTGTTGTTGTTACAATTGGTAATTGTAGTGATTATGTAAAATAAATGAATAGGGTTCAGTATAGAACCTGTTACATAGAATTTTTTACGGTAACACCCTGTAATAAATGTACCACACAAGATTGATGTTTTTGAAAATGTGTCCTCAGAATCACCCAGACAGAAAGGAGAGACCAAGGACCTGTTCCAAATACCTGCACCTCCTTAATGATTGAAAAGCCTGTGATTAACTGTGATCAGAGAGCTTCCAGCCCAGGCCAACCCAGTCAAGTAAATCTTTTTCATTGCCCACGACATGAAATAATATGAACTGTATGAGGAACCGAGGAGCCATTCAGTAGTGATGATAACAAGAATACAGAAATAAGAGAGATATCAGGGGTTGCTCCTGAGAATTCAGTTATCACTCAATCATGCAGTCAATGGAGTTTTTGCGTTTGTTTGAATTGCCTGGTTACGATTTCAGCGAGGTAAGATGAGGCAGTTGTAATGCTACAAAGCATTTACACTAAATACAGCTTTGTTGACCTGCTTGTGAAAAAAGAAACCTCACAATATATTGAGAAAACTTACAATTGAACTAAGGGAAAGAACACTTTGCATTGTGTCTTGTGGATCAACTTTGAAAAACAAGTACAGGAAATGCAATTATGCTTGACACAAGAACACAGACAACATTTCAATTTTATGTCGTCAAATCATGCTATTTTGCTCTGAAGGAGACATAGGACGTGGCATGTATAGTAGCTGATACTTAGGCAAAGAGGCTTCATATGCTTGTCTACCACAAAGCTTCAAACCCCAGCAGCTGAAAAATGGCATTTCAAACACCCCAAATGATCCTATTTTGAGTCATTAGGATGTATTTTTCACCTTCACGCTAGTGCTTTATTTGACCAAATTTTTATGAAACACTGTTGTCAAGCACATGAATTTGATAGCAAAGTCTGTGCCAATGCTCCATGATAATGCTGTCCAAACTGTACATTGACGCACATTATACACTTTGCTAATAACCTTTACTACTTCTTTCTCATTCTACTAATGTTAGCCTCTACTGGAGACTTCTTGACATGGGTGTAGCTTTCTTCATTCATGTTTTATTCTATTCTATGTCTATTCATTGCAGTGTATACAGAGATCAAACAAACAAAACAAACACGTTTCCCTCCAGCCTCAGTGCCTTGCTGACTTTGGCTGGGTTTGAATTATCTATATTATTTGAATGTAGAGAAACAACGATGAATGATAAATAATTAAGCCTCAAACTTTAGATAGCTTAAATGCTGGCTCATACAATGCTTTGTGTAATTATAATTATTGTACATTTATGAGCTTGATTCACTTGGAAACAATGTGATCAATGGATAATGGTATTCCCTTGAGAAATAAAATGCTACCCTGTTTACACGTGAAAAGCCATGCATTATACAGTTCAGTAACGTGCAATGTTTCCTGGTACTGGCAAGTAGAAGCCAAATGCACAACAATGACACAGGCGACAGTTGTAAGGATATAATTCAGTTTACTCAGTACAACCAAAAAGGATTGTCGGGGGGCCAAAATTGGAATATCAAAACTAAGCAAACAATCCGTCAAGGGGAAGGCAGGTAATCCAGAATCCAAGGAACAGGCAGGGAGGGTCCAAACACAGGAAGGGGAAAACAGGAATGAAATTACGCTGGAAAGCTTGGCATGAAACACAAGACAATTTGGCAGATAACAATGGGAAATGGCCTGGTTCAAATACAGAGGACCTAATGGGGAATGAGCTGCAGGTGATGAGATGGGCGGGGACAACCAGGGGATGGGAACGAGAGAAATGTATGGCAAGAGGGAGTGGCAAGATCTGAATTGACAAGAGAGAAGGTACATGGCAGAATAACAGAAACTAGGGTAGGTTTATTATATAAATTATATAAATTAGTGGGATTTGTATACTGTCATCACAGATTTTTGGAGAAAATAAAAACAATTCTATGCCTGTCTTTGTTTGTCCTTTTTACTACTGTTTTCAATATGTGAGTTTACAGTAATCATAATATAATATAATACTCACTTACAGAATACTGGTTAACAAAATAGGGAGTGTTTGGAAGGTACAGGTACTCCCTGTCAAAAGCTGACAAAATTCATTTAAAAAGTATGAATCCAGGCTAAAACCACAATTATTTTAAGCAACTAAATTGATGTCATTTAGCGACAGGTGCTAGACCTACTGTATTTTGGTTAGGACCAAATTATGGGTCCCTTCAGCCTTGCCAAAGCCCTATTGTTTGTCATCCGAAGGCTGGATTGTGCAATGCTAACAGGCTCTACTGTATCAGTGGAGAGGGAAAGGCAATTACGATCTCTCATCCAGTATGCCTTCTCCTCCGATCTCACAGGGAGCGTCTGATTGGGTGACCCGCAAAGAAAGCAATTATACAAGAGATTGCCACACATTGTGGTCTCCTATTATCAGCATCTTTGCAATTTAAAGTGAATGGGACTCCCAGAAGACCAGGAGACAGACAATTACGGCTCCTCTCCCACCGCTCCCACCGCACAAGGGGAGCATGTGAGAGAAGAATTGACCGCAGCGTCTTCAGACAGCGTCATCCAAATGTACCTAATCACATTCCTAGTGCGTTTCATTCCTGTTTTTTTTTTTTTTTTAACCAATCCATGTGCTGTAGTGACATGACCAGTGCACAGAGATGAATATTAGTGTTTGGATTTTGAGAAAGTGAAAATCGTTGCTGACAGTAAATTGACTGTGATTATGGCTGCATGGACTTTATTCACCTTGCCAAAAAGTAAAATATTGGGTAATTTCCAAATCCACAATGCACATTCCATAATTATACAGCCAGGAGCTAAACATGTAGCCTAGTCCTATACTACTATTGCTTAACCTTTGGCTACAACACTTTAATTGTTAATATTACAGTTTTTTTTTACAATTGCTTTAGCTCAATTTTGAAAACAGGACTCATTTTGCCAAAACACTAAACACAATTTAAATAACCCCACACCCAAAGCGCAAAACACCTCAGATATTCTGCAAAATGCAATCAAAACTACAAAAACGTTTATCTAAATCTGACTTCAAATGGCAAGTGTCATTCATATGACCAGATTTTGGTGCAACCAACTACACTCTGCTGAGCTCAATTGCATGCATGTTCATCTTTGTAGGCCTTATCATAATGGTTCTGAGTGTAAATAATTGTCCAATGTGAATGTGTCCAAGTCTACAGAAATTTGTGCAGAAACACAAATATACTGTTGAAACAAAATCTACATTTTTTTCTGAAACAAACCAGTGGACAAACAAAACAACACATCCACAGTACATACAGTATACATTACAGTGGTGTGAACACAAATGATGCTCTCTATCAAATTCAGTAAACAGAAAAGAACATCAAGAATACAGGGGGGAATACAATCAGAGGAAAGAAAAATACTTAGGTAGCATCTCGCCGCAGTTGGGTCTGGCCACAGCACCTTATCAACATCACAGCCAATTTCTTCCCTTACTAGACAGTGCTTGGATCCTGATTGATGAGTTGACAATTGAGCAGTTAGGGGTTTGGTCAGGTGGCCCGTGCATTGAACAATTGGTCCATGGGTGTAGCATTTTGAATGGTAGTGTTTTGAAAGGGCAAACAAGTGACTTTATGTTTGATTCCTGTGTCTTATGTAGATAACTGTGTTCTGTGTTTTGCAAAACACTGTGCGTAGTGTTTTGAAAAAAGTGGGAGGCTGAGCATGTGCTTATAGTTGTGCAGATCTGGGCTGAGGTTTTGATCTCTTGAGTGTCCGTTTCAATAACTGCACTTTATGTGTCATTTTAGTGTTTTAGCAATTGAAAAAAACTGCATTAAAATGCCTGCTGAAAGCAGCATATGCATGTTATCTTATACGGCCTGCGATTGTTTGGCCTGGTTGCTCAGCTATCTGTGTTAATGACCAGTAACTGTATTAGGAGGGCAAAACTCAAAATAACATGAGAGTCACTTAAGTCCTACTACGGTTCCTGACGGTGAAAGGTATTTCGTCCTCAAGTTCAACTCTGTTTTAATGGGGAAGAGACAATTATTCAAAACAGCACCAGTGGCTTTTGCAGATTGTATCTTTTTGCTGTGAGGCATCCCCGAGGTTCAAAACACATCACTCAATTACACAACTCTCTACCGTCAGGTCAGTGAACAGTTAACCAAGAATCTTTGGCGATCTACCTTAAGACAGCAAACACAGGTAGCGGATGAGTGTGCAGGTGTTAAAAAAAACTAGCATACAGATTGCCACAATTAGTTTTATGAGCATACAGTGTTTTGGCCTGTGCCTCTTGGGTGGCTCTCAAGTAGACACCAGCAGATGCACAACCTGATTACCTTGTTAGCAGTGAAGCTAGACCATGGTACTCACAGACCCCATCCCTTTTCCAGTTCACCAATACGGCGGCAGGTGCTTATCATGTCTTTCTGTTATATTCTTGTGTTTGTATTGCATAGCAAATGTGTCAGATGTGTCACCATACAAAAAAAAAAATTCTTCATTTGTTAATTGTTCTTTCATTTCCTTTGTGATAGAACAAACAACATTTCTGACCTTAAGGCCGCTTAGTGGTTGCATTTTCCTATCCTTCTTATTAGACACTGGCAATAAGGAGTTGTTTACGAGGAAGGATGCAATTTGACAGCGTCACTGTGTCTTTACTGAGATCACAGGCCCTGGACTCGCAGTTGTTGTCTCTGGTTGAGAACATTTAAAAAGTAATTTATGCAGCCCCTTATCCTAAGGACGTGTCTCTAAGGCAATAAGGTTGTTAAATCTGGGCAAGTATCCCGGCTGGAACATATCCCAGCGTGGCTTACCTGCCTGCATGGTTCTGACTGTGTATTTTGACTGTTGTTACTGTTGAGTTTATATCATTAGTTCTGTTTAAAACAAATGCCCGCTGTAACTTCATCGTTTGATCTTTGAATAACTCTCTGTCTCTGTCTCTTTTGAAGTCTCAAAATAATATGAGAGTCTGTGGACTTTTCAGGTTTGAATTATTAGCTGACAAAATGAAAGTTATTGTAACAACTCCTACCCATAATTAAACAATATTTTAAACTCAAATCTTTCCAACCTGCATACGGAACATAGTGAAGGAGAGACAGCTTAGAAAACAGACAATCCTTATCTTGCCAAAATGACCCCCTCAACAAAAATGTTTCAGCATCTAAATTACTTAAACAATGTGTTCTTTTCGGGAAACCAACAAACAACTTGCAGATATACATTCTGGTAGAATGCATTAGAGCACCTCTTACACATGTTGCATTTTGACAGCAATCAAATGAATCAAATCAAAAATACAAACATCAAAGCAGACAGAGACATGCTTTTTGCTTTAGTGGTATTGAATTAAATGAAGGGCCTTAATTAGCTTAACATAAGGGTTAGACAGTTACTGCATTTGAACAGAAGCCATTTTCTTTACAAGATTGTGTATGAATGAATGTGTCTGTGCAGTGACTACGAGTCACTGTGTACGAGTTCGGGTGACTGAAAACATCATTGTGTGTGTATGTCCGTGTATCTGGTGTGTAAGGGAGGGTGTGTATTCTTGAGTAAAGGAACAGGGTGTAAAATGTCAGTACCATAGGCAATGTGTGTTTGCGATTAATATCCTCCCATCAGCGTGGGGCAATAGGAAGTGCTTATTTGGCAGAAGCAAGGCACCAGGAGCCTGAGTGACAGCAGCCAGGAGAGCGAAAGGGGATTTTAATTCACACTCCGAGTTGCATGCAAGACAGGACCACTGCTAGCTAACATAAAGCCTGCCAGGTATGCTTATGTTGATTGTGACTGAGCCGTACAGTATATCCAGCATATGAAAATGTGCACTCTGTGTTGTACTCTAAACAATTTGTTTTTCACAATGAACAAAAGTGACTGAGACATGGCAAATGGTGGATGATCTTCTTTCTCTCTCCCCCCAAAAATGTACCTTTCTTTCACTCTGTGCTGCTGGGCTTTACACACAGGCCTTGTTATGCTGTGCATGTAGGCCCTCCATCTATTCTGGTTAATGATTCACAGTTGTCAGTTGTCATTCCTCAATTGTGCCATAAATTAGATTGCAAACGAAGTCCAAATCTTGCGCATAAACATTAGATATGGCATCTTTAACCTATGTCTAAAAGAACATTGATTGGACCATTAATGAGATTTTCAAGGTAGACCTGATTCATTAAGTAGCTTGGCCTTTGAGGTATGGTAGGCGCTTCAGTTCAGACAGGGCTGACTTAATCTTCTTTCTGCAATTCGTGGTCTGTCTTTGGGGACATCGCTAAAGCATCATCAATGACAAGCACAGGTCTGTGGCTTAAACTGTTGGAGGTTGACGATGAACAGATATGACTGATTTACTGGGTAGGTGTGGCCACAAACAGGAGGTTTAAGAAATATTTTGCCTGTGTATGTGTGCGTGTGCGTGTGTTGGTTAGGGCTGGGCGATTTGGCCTAAAAAATAAATCACGATTTTTTAAAGTTATGGTAAGTAAGTCTATATTATACATGTGCACTTAAACTAACCCTCCTGATATCAATCATAGATTTCTATTCAAAATTGCAGCTAAATGGGAAAATGTAATTACTCAAAAACGTTGGAAATACAATGGATGTAAAAACTATCTGGACGAGTTGGAAAATTTTCGCAAGACGTGGAAATAAGCAAACTTAAAAAAAGAAAAGAAAAGAACTATCCATTTAAATGTTGTTACGCGACTCTCCCTCCCCGCTTTCAATCACTCGTGCAGCGTTAGTTGTATAGATACAGTCGGCATCTCGTCATAGTTGGGGGCGTGGTGAGGGGCGGAGTCGGAGTGGGGGAAAACAAACCTTTCCCCCCACCTAAAAACACTAGAAAAGCGCGGTTTTTAAACTAGTAAGTTAACCTCCTAATGGTGTCATGTCTTAAATAGAGTCACTTTTACCACTACAAAAGGAACGTTACTTTCGAAAATTCTATTTTATCGGCTCAAATAGTTGCCCAAATGTTAATAATGGCTGGACGAACGATCCAACCAAATGGCCCGAAGTGTCATTCCCAGATATCTTCTGATATCTGGTTGAATCGCCTGGTGAGACACTTACACCGATATTTACTTTATATATAAACGTACCATAATACCAGTACCATAGAACAGCCACGTAGGCCTACGCTAGTTTTCTTACAAACCTGGACTGATACATTTAATTTGCTATGCTATTGCCATGATAATGATGCCATTTTGACATATTAAGCTGAATAGTTTTTACATCTGTTTTCTCTAATATTCACTGGACTGGTAGATATGGAAGCCCATTTCCGCCAGTAAAAGAAAAACTAATTTGTAAAGTAAAAGTCATTATTATGAGATAGTAAGTCAAAATGATGAGATACTAAATCGAAATTATGAGATAGTCAAGTCATAATTATGAAATACTACATCGAAATTATGAGATAATAAGTCATAATTATGAGATAGTTGTCATAATTATGAGATACTAAGTTGAAATTATGAGATACTAAGTCGTAATTATGAGATACTAAGTAGAAATTATGAGATACGAAGTCATAATTATGAGATACTACGTAAACATTTTTTAGATGGTAAGTCATAATTATGAGATACTTTTACGCAACTGTCATAATAGCAGCACTAGCGGGAGTTCCATACAATTTGACACTGAAATGGATTGTCAGTCCATTGAGGACTACATTAAACGTGGCTTTACAACAGATGAAATACCTAATTTGTTTTCTGATTCGCGTGGGATTGTACTAAGAGTCATATCTCAGATATGATCACAACATGCTCCTTCGCACTTCAGTAGTGTTGAGGAACGTTCTTTCGGTCAGAATGATCGCAATTATGAGCATTAACGACTTAGTAATAATCAAATGTAACAGCTACCTCGGTACCTTGATGATGCTCACATCTAAATGTTACTTAGTGTTAGCTAGAGCCCAACAATATAGCTAGTGCTTAACAATATAGCTAGTGCTCAAATGACTTGCTGGCCTACCTCTCTATTTTGTTAGCAATGAAGGTATAGGCCAGGGATCGGCAACCTTTACTATCAAAAGAGCAATTTTCTGGAAATTGTTGGCCAAAACAATCTGTCTTGAGCCGCAGAACATATTTAAGCCTTACAATGAAGGTAACACAGCCTATTATGTCTAAATCATTCTATTGACATTACTAATAGGTGAAAATTAGCATTCATTAAAATGTTTTACTACTCTACAGTAGGCCATTTATGATTGTTTTCCAATGAAATCAAATCAATTGTATTTGTCTAGCACATTTCATAAACAAAGCAACCAATGTGCTTTATACATGTGTGCAAGCACATTTTTGTATAGCCGACTTTACTTATAGGCCTATAGTGCACGCGACTTCGCTTCCACGTCTACCACTATACGCTTGAGATACGCTTACTATCTCATAATTTCGAATTAGTATCTCATATTTATGACTTAGTATCTCATAATTACGGTGTCCATTTTAGGACACTTTTTCAGGCTCGTTTGTACTTGGTTCATTCTCATCAAAACTTGCTTTCATTCTCGTTAAAAGTTTGCGTCATTCTCATCAGGACATGTTAGCAAAGTCAGTCTAACCAAAAGTTGATGTCGATTGCATAAGAAGTTGAAGTCAATCTCATCAAGACTTCGTAGTAAAAGTTGCATGTTTGTTGCTTTCACGAAGAATAACTTTATTTATTTTATAGCCGTCTCCCGTCATTGGGGCCGATATAGTACTTCCTCCCAGAAAAGTGTTGTCTGTTGTTGTGACATTAACATTCAAGTGAATAAAATTATAAACATAAAAAATCTAAATTGTTGTGAGATTGACATACACTTTTGGTTAGGCTGACTCCACTATCAAGTCCTGATGAGATCGAACTTTTGTGAGATCAAGACAAGCTTTTGGTTAGACGTACTTTATTACGAAGTCTTGATGAGACTGACGCCGACTTGTAGTAAGAATGAATACAACTTTTTGTTAAACTGACATTATTATCAAGTCTTGATGAGATTGACTTGAACTTCTTATGAGCTCGAGAACAACTTTTGGTTAGACTGACTTTTACTACGTAGTCTTGATGAGACTGACTCCAACTTCTTATGAGATTGACATCAACTTTTGGTTAGAGTGACTTTGCTAACATGTCCTGATGAGATTGACGCGAACTTTTAACGAGAATGAAAGCAAGTTTTGATGAGAATGAACATCATGTACAAACGAGACTGAAAAAGTGTCCTAAAAAAGAATTATGACTTAACTATCTCATAATTATGACTTAGTATCTCATAATTATGACTTACTATCTCATAATAATGACTTACTATCTCATCATTTTGATTTAGTATCTCATCATTATGACTTAACTATCTCATAATTATGACTTAGTATCTCATAATTTCGACTTAGTATCTCATAATTATGACTTTTACTTTACCTATGGAAGCCTTTTTCTGCCAGTAAAAAAAATAAATAGTAGACTCGTTGTATTGTGTGATAGATTGTATGATAGAGAGAGCTTTTTTTGGTGGACATATTCATGTGCAAAAATAAACCACAAAGGCCACCTAAATGATATCCCAAAACGTAATAGACCTGGTGTTTTAGTCTATAATCAAGAGTAATATTTGCCCTAACAAAGGGCAAACAATAACTTGCGTTCGGCTAAAGTGTTAAAAAATATATATATTTGAGGAAAATAATCAAATAGATAGATTAATTTACATGAACTGACTCAAATGAATCGACTTAATAAAAAAGAGTCGAACTGCACATCACTAGTGTTTAAGACCACAGCAAATCGCCCCTAAATTGAATTACGATATTTTGATATAAGCCACTCAGAACCAGGAAATGCTCGCTGCCTGGCAGTAGTTTTTCAAATTCAAGAAAAGACTCTCTATGATGCAATAGAGAGTAATTTTATAGACAAATTTTCAACTCTTTTGTTTGATAGCGAAACAATAAATAAATAAATAACGATGCTATGTGTTAAGTACAGCGCTGGTATATGATGGAAAACAAATTAAAAGATCGAAAATCAGGTATCACTTTAAGCCCGCCTTCTCTCCCATGCTGATCAACTAGTCTGACCTTTATCCTAAAGCACGGCTGTGCTCTGTCGCTTCATTCACATACATTCACATGCGCGCGCACGTACGCACACACACACACACACACACACACACACACACACACACGTACACTAATGACAAGATGAAGCATTCTTCGTGAATAGCTGGCATTTATTAAGTCTTGCAGTTCCCCCATGAGAGTTCAAAGTTTAAGTGGAACGGATCGTAGGACCGACCTTTGAGTATTTTTTCTTTGTGGTTGGGGGTCTCGCAGCATACACTTTCATACAGCTTTGTGCATCTCTATTAATAAAAACATAGATGAAGAGTTATTCAGTCATGCCCTCAATTTTATCACTCCTGATATTGCATGTCCACTTTCTTGGGAAAAGCAAATACACTTATCAAATATTGTACCTTGGAATATTTTGCCACTGAATTATACAGTATCTGTATCTTTTCTCCATCCCTCCTCCTTGTGTCTAGATTGGCAAATTGCCGTCCTGGGAGACGGATGAGCAGGACCTTCGGAGGTGGGCAGCTTTCATAAAAAGGTGAAATATGAGAGCATTAAAACACTACACTTAATCTGTCGATTCAAATTAGCCCCATTAATCATAATTAATACGCTACATTATAGTTCCACACTTAATTACATGTGCTACAAAGGAATAATTGGCTTGAATGATGCCTATCGCAATCCATCATCCCAAGCAGACTGGTTTCCCGTTTGTCCTGGCAATTAGCACAGGTGTGTCCCCAGGAGAGATGGGGGCCGGGGGGGGGGGGGGGGGGGGGGGGGGGGGGGTTGCTGTTGGGGTGCTGAGCCAAGATGTCCAAATGAAGTTAAAATAATCCTGTCTCCATTCTTATAATAAGATTGGGAGGCTGGTGTCTGGAGATAAAACATTTAATTTCCTTTTCATTCAGGAAACCCTTTACTTTTAGTTCTTTGTCCGGCTTGGCGATTGTACAGTAATTAAGGTGTCAGTTAAGCAGTTAAGATGCAGTACTTGATTGTTTAGATGTTATAAATATCCGTAACACCTTGAATTTATAGTGGCGTTTCTTTTACATGTGTCAGGGTTGCTACGACACATTTTGTCATGACAAATGCTATTCTTTCCCTGTATCTATCTTTATTCCAGTCCTGCTACTGCCATCTGAGGCTGAAATACTGTGCTCGCCTCAAACAGATAATTGGTTGCTAAGTAATCCAATAGGTAACAATTTAATCCCATGTGGTAGACATGAGAACAAAGTGCTCATACGCTGGGTCTGAAATTGGTAATTGATGGCATTCAAGAAAAGGCTGCCCATTATTAACAAATTCTCCCACAAATTGGCCTTTTGAACATCATGTTCAAGATACAGGGATAAAAAATTGAATACTTAGTGTATATGAAGTTGAACAAAAAATATTGCCTTTTGAGTTATTTGGAAACAGGAGAAGTACGAATATTTCGAAATAATTCCAAACATGCAAAAGATTCCGTTGGTCTCTTCTGTACCAACCATTGTACCAAGATGCAATAGGGTTGTAAAAGTAAAACCACCTTCAATTACTTTCATCACCCTGCTTGTTTTGACATGAAAAGGACACCCCTACACTGGATGTTCATCACTTAGCCGACTTGAAATGATAAATCAATCAATTAATTGGCTGGATTCACCTACGGATGTTTAATATCCTCATCAATAGCAATAAAAAAGTATCCTTGCTCAGAACAAAGCCCACTGAACTAGTGTTTCCAAGGTAACCAAAGCTCCAGAAAGTATTAGTCATTCAAAGTCAATCAACAGAGCTTTCAACCCAAGAGAAGAGAAGCCGTTACAGTCATTGTTCCCGTCCTCTTATGGTAACAACTGTGCTTTGCACGCATGACATGTAGTTGAGTTTTAATGGCTGAAGTAGGTAGTGATGGCTGTCAGTAAACTGTCCCAAATAGAGCGTTGACAGAACCACAATGCCCAATTTCAAACATTACAAGTGCTAGGGAAAACGACAGATATAAGATTTATATACAGTATATACAGTGGGGCCAAAAAGTATTTAGTCAGCCACTGATTGTGCAAGTTCTCCTACTTAGAAAGATGAGAGATCTGTAATTTTCATCATAGGTACACTTCAACAATGAGAGACAAAAATGAGAAAAAAAAATCCAGGAAATCACATTGTAGGATCTTTAAAGAATTTATTTGTAAATTATGGTGGAAAATAAGTCTTTGGTCACCCACAAACAAGCAAGATTTCTGGCTCTCACAGACCTGTAACTTCTTCTTTAAGAAGCTCTTCTGTCCTCCACTCGTTACCTGTATTAATGGAACCTGTTTGACCTCGTCATCTGTAAAAAAGACACCTGTCCAGAGCCTCAAACAGTCAGACTCCAAACTCAACCATGGCCAAGACCAAAGAGCTGTCCAAGGACACCAGGAAGAAAATTGTAGGCCTGCACCACGCTGGGAAGAGTGAATCTGTAATAGGCAAGCAGGTTGGTGTGAATAGATCAACTGTGGGAGCAATTGTAAGAAAATGGAAGACATACAAGACCATTGATAATCTCCCTCGATCTGGGGCCATTCATCGATCTGGGGACCTGATGAATGACCTGCATAGAGCTGGGACAAAAGTAACAAAGGCTACCATCAGTAACACACTACGCCGAGAGGGACTCAAATCCTGCAGTGCCAGGCGTGTCCCCCTGCTTAAGCCAGTACATGTCCAGGCCCGCCTGAAGTTTGCCAGAGAGCATATGGATGATCCAGAAGAGGATTGAGGAAAAACTCAACTCGTCCTGTTTGGAGGAAGAAGAATGCTGAGTTGCATCCCAAGAACACCGTACCTACTGTGAAGCATGGGGGTGGAAACATCATGCTTTGGGGCTGTTTTACTGCAAAGGGGACAGGACGACTGATCCGTGTTAAGGGAAGAATGAACGGGGCCATGTATCGTGAGATTTTAAGCCAAAACCTCCTTCCATCAGTGAGAGCATTGAAGATGGAACGTGGCTGGGTCTTCCAGCATGACAATGATCCCAAACACACCGCTCGGGCAACGAAGGAGTGGCTCCGTAAAAAGCATTTCAAGGTCCTGGAGTGGCCTAGCCAGTCTCCAGACCTCAACCCCATAGAAAATTTGTGGAGGGAGTTGAAAGTCCGTGTTGCCCAGCGACAGCCCCAAAACATGACTGCTCTAGAAGAGATCTGCATGGAGGAATGGGCCAAAATACCAGCTACAGTGTGTGCAAACCTGGTGAAGACTTACAGGAAACGTTTGACCTTTGTCATTGCCAACAAAGGTTATGTTAAAGTATTGAGTTGAACTTTTGTTATTGACCAAAGACTTATTTTCCACCATCATTTACAAATAAATTCTTTAAAAATCCTACAATGTGATTTCCTGTCTTCCATTTTCTTACAATTGCTCCCACAGTTGATCTATTCACACCAACCTGCTTGCCTATTGCAGATTCACTCTTCCCAGCCTGGTGCAGGTTTACAATTTTCTTCCTGGTGTCCTTGGACAGCTCTTTGGTCTTGGCCATGGTTGAGTTTGGAGTCTGACTGTTTGAGGCTGTGGACAGGTGTCTTTTATACAGATGACGAGGTCAAACAGGTTCCATTAATACAGGTAACGAGTGGAGGACAGAAGAGCTTCTTAAAGAAGAAGTTACAGGTCTGTGAGAGCCAGAAATCTTGCTTGTTTGTGGGTGACCAAAGACTTATTTTCCACCATAATTTACAAATAAATTCTTTAAAGATCCTACAATGTGATTTCCTGGATTTTTTTTCTCATTTTTGTCTCTCATAGTTGAAGTGTACCTATGATGAAAAATTACAGACCTCTCTCATCTTTCTAAGTAGGAGAACTTGCACAATCAGTGGCTGACTAAATACTTTTTGGCCCCACTGTATATATATATATATATATATATATATATATTACAAATAATTTTGCCAACAGATTAAAGGCACTTGTAACTCTCTCTAGGAAGTGATTTTGGCAGTCCCTGACGTTTTCTTGGTGTCATTACTTTCACTAACTGTCGCAAAGATGTGCAAGCTTTATATTTCATGAATTAGAATCAATTAACAATTATGATGTTCATCGCATATTATTCAGAAAAATGAAAATAAAATGTCTGCAAACCAGGGATTTAGCCTGTGTTGGATTTAGAGTATAAACTAGAAGATAACAGCTAGTTGATTACAGTTATTCTGTAGACGTGACAGTTAACATAATTTCGGATTTTTAATCGTACGCTAATAGAGGCAAAGTTTGCATCCCTACAGCCAATAGTTTTCCAACACAGCTGTGTGTGGTTGATTGGTTGCCAGCTGGTTGGTTGTCCCTGTTGTTTTTTTATCAAATTAAAGATGCTGTATGTAAGTCTAATGGATATAATAAGCAGAGGCAGGAACCTCTTTGCCTTTGACACTTGGATTAACTTTTAAACCCTCTCGATCTGCAAGTTCTCTAGGAGGTCGATTTTTGGCAATCAACACGCATGACCCTCAAAAGAAATTGTACAGCAGTTCCCCCATCCATTTTTAATAACCTTAATCAAACCAATAACCTAATGCTTTCATGAACTGTAGAACTCAGAGCAATTAGATTCTGCTGACATGGCCTGTTTTATAACCGAGGTGATGACTGCAATTCTCGTCACCCAACTACCTGCCATCAATCATAGGAAGTGTTATGTTCACCTGTTAAGCTGCCTGGCAACAGTAAAAAGTGAAGGACAGGGTACTGGCTTTATATTTAATTGGCTTTCCCCACTCAGTGCTTACAGTATTGCTCTGTCGTGTGATACATCTAACAAACGATTTCTTTAGATTGATTAATTACCCTAAAAGCTCTCTAGACTTTTAAGTTGTGGTGTATTTTTTCCAAAAGCATACACAGGGGCCTTTTCATAAATTAATATATCAATATGGGATACGATCAAATTACATAACATTTTCCATAGATTAGATAATGTGAAAATCCCCAATCATGTCTTAAGAATGTCAGTTGTCTGTCTATCAACGAATAGTTCGAAAGTATCAGCCATTTCACCCATTCACAATTGTTAAGCGCCATATGCCATTTTCCCACAGCATTGTATGCCTGAAATACCACGGTACTCCCACCTTCTCCTACAGTGAAAAACCTCTGGTTCTACCTTTCCCTCTTCCTGTAATCAGCCCTGACCCCCCTGGCCCACTGTGGGACCCCTTTATATTACTTTCTTTTATCCTTCCTTCCCTAGCTCAGAGCCTGGCAATCAGTTTCTCTTTGCAATTAATTCCTCAGCTCTTCCCCTCCCCTTGCTGGCCCTGTGTCCATAGACTCTGGGGCCTGATGAAATGAAAACTGTTTCCAACAATTATATTAATTCTTTTTTCCTCGTCCTTTTCAATTAAATTCTCGGCTCGGTTTTCCTCTCCTCCCTCATTCATAAACCCTGACAATTAATGGAGTTCTTCATCAACCTGGTGAAAGGCTTCTTACCTGAGAAAAATATGACACTCTGGGGAAAAACTGATAATCGAAACCCAATGTTTGTTTATGAACATATCCAAATCCACATAATTAGAATGCAATGGTGAAGTGCAATTACCTCATTTAGTAAGATGAACTGGGCTTTTGCTAGCGGTACCTAACTGGCATTCCAAATTTGACATGGAGCTGTGGTTTCTAGTAACTTTCATGAACACTTCATATGTGGGTTGACGTTTGAATAAAGTGTGCTTTGTAATAGCATCGCGGAAGTCACTCAAGTAACCAACCATGGAAGACAACCAGTACTAGATTTGTTCTGAAATGTTAAGGCCAATGCTCTGGATCTGTTTTTGACTTCACGTCGTTCTTCTTCTGCTGGTGTCAGCCAACATTTTTTTTCTTTTAAGTTTCAAAGTAGGACATACTGTGTTATCATTTTTAACACTTTTTTCATGTAAATATTTTTTGTTAAATACTAGTTTAAGTACATACACTAGCAGTGTTGTTGTCACAGGCAGGCTATAGAGTAGGACCTAAACTCATGCATATTCAGGAGCTGGATCAGAAGACAAGGATCCAGTAGGCAAAACCACACACAACATTCAACAATGACCAGACAAAGGACAGCTCAAAAGGCAAGGCTTAAATACAGAAACGAACAAAAGACAACTAATTAAGACAAAACAATACATGTGGAAACAATGATACTAACGGAGACTGGTGAATCTAATGAAAACTAAAGAGTGGGCATAATAAACCACACCCTGTGACACTTTTTCAAAACACTTTTCTATTTCCAAAGTAAATAGAAAATTGTGTTAATTTTGACGTTTGTTTGGTGGGAGACATATGTCTGTGTGTATTTGTATGACAAATAAACAAGCTCTCATTTGTTACAACTAATAAAAAAAGAAGAGCCCGTATGAAAGTAAATTGATAATTAAAATGAATTGTTTACAAATTGTTTACATGGCTCCTTTACAAAGTTTTCTTACACACTAGGCTTCAGCAATTTAAGTTTTCAGCCAACTCCTTTCTGGCACATAAGCTACAGTATGTTCCCTTAGAGAAGGAACGTAAACTATACCTTTTTGCTGCAATGCTTTTTTTAGCGGGTGGAGTTTGGTGCCTTTGAAGTAAAAATGTCTAAGAACAGCAGACACCAGAGCCCTAATAAGCAGACTAGGACCATGCCTACTCTATAATGACAACCCTGCAGGAAGGTGGCAAGCCACGACAATAGAGCGACAGGATGTTAACGACAGACCGCTTAGCTTGGACCGAGAGTGTGGGCGAGCGTTAGGAAATAGAATGGTCTGGGAAATGGAGCTTGAATCATTTCCATCCAAGTATTTGAGTTCTGTGGACATGAAATGAGCAGGTAGAATAATAAGTGGTAGCATAATTATTCTTGTTCCACCAGAAGGCGATACAGCAATACTTAAAGCTGACCAGAATAGTTGGACTTGCGCAATGAAACTTGAGCTTCCATCGGTGCCGATCACATTCTTGCTCAGTTTTATCCACATCTAATGGAACCCCTAAAGGTCAGATAGGCATTTGTGTTCCCCAGCTTGTCAATGTGGGAAATGTAGACAGCACACACACATCCATAGCTTTTTCAGTTGCAGAGGGCAAGAGCTTAACTGTAATAAAAAAAAGCACCAACATGAAACTGACAAGTGCAAATATCTTAAAGTCAGTAGGTATTTATACTATCTATCCTCGAAAATGTCTAGGTAGAGATGTCTTTTTTCATGATATAGTGGAAGGTCAGAACATTAACAGTTCTGTTAACACCACAACTACAGCTGTGCTTATCTTACCAGGAGATTTTCCTTGGGTTTTGATCGCAATAGAGAGTTTCTACCATTTTGTCAAAGTGTCACAGTGTAACAGCTGGATATGCCTTGGTATATTGGTACTGCATGAGGAATGTCTTGCTCACATATTTATATACTCAAAGTACTCTAGCAATGCCCAAAATAAATACTGCTTGTTTGAGTAAATGCCTTTCACTGATGTTATGTGAAGATATTTACATAATGAGTTAATATTTGGAAAACACCATATTTCGTATACAGCGCATTCATTTCATGCATTTGAATCTGGAGGGTAACACAGTGCAGAGAGGGTTCTTCCTACATTGTGCAAAGGGATATTACCCTGGTTGGTGTCCTTTTTTGGGGGGGATGGCCCAGTATCTGCGTCCAACAAGGTGCTTAGAACCTGGATGCTTTCATGAGAGCAATGGACTGATTGAAAAGCTTACCTGACTTTGCTGGGGGATTTCACGCTAATTGGATACATGGCTCGTTGGAGAAACAGGCAGAGGCTGGAAGCATAATAAGCAGGTCTAAGCTGGACAAAATTACATCTGCATTGTGTGGCATTCCGGGCAAATTAAATTCAAAGTGTGATAAATAGCGTCTGTCTGTCGGGATAGAGGATCAATTGTGCTGCCCACAGGAAGCGTCATGTGTTACGATGATGGCACAGTAGGGGGGCACACTTCGAGGGCTTTTTCAAATGTGGCTCCATTGTGATCCAACCTGGCCGCCAAAGGATCCTGTTTATGAATTTCACAAGCAATAAGTGTCTTGCAGCATTCAACTTTATTCTACCGTGATACGTTTGTTCATGTATTTTGTGACGGCTCATTTTATTCAACAGATCTGTTCACAAAGATATATCTGAAACAAACTCTCTTTAACTTATTTGTGAGATTGAAGCAGCCAGTCTCTGAGCCACTTGAGGTAACAATGCTGTATGTACTGCGAGGAATGAATAGACTGCAATTACTGTCATATCACAATGTAAAACCCCCCTCTGTGAAAGCCTTTTTGTAGCCTGCAAGGGTTATATGAGCAGACAGTGGGATGTACTCCCACATCTCGGGTTGGAGAAGAAGAACTTTGAGCTGTCAGGGATGGCAGATGGAGCGAGAGGTGAGAAGCCTTTAATGTACAGGAAGGGTGTCTGTGGGTTTGATGGACCACGGCACTGGGTGCACAGCCCCGCACGGGGACGTCAATCGAAAAATGGGGAGACGGGTCCTCCTCCACCTCGCTCTCAGACTCGATGCTCCCAGACGTCCGTTGTTCAATTAATGACTGTTTGACGCATTGTCCTTCCTTTCCTCATGGTCGAGCCCCAATGTCTATTCTAACCGACAGCTGTCAAAGCTGTCAGACCGGCCAGTTATTTATCTATCTGCTGCTTTGAGATGAAGTCTCCTTACTCTACTAGATTCACAATGAAAGATTCCTCTCAGCCCTAAACGACCTTTATTTGACATGATACCCATCAAACAGAGGCCAGACTATGTCTCAAAAGCTCCTTCCCTTGATATGCCAGATAGGACCTAAATTGGTTTTATATGGATAACTGCACGTTGTTGTCATGGCAATCAATATATTGTGGCATAAAATAGTCTTGCATAGCCTCATCTATTTGTTGAATTTAATTCCTTTCTCACGTTACCCTTCACAGAGGGTGTCACAGCAACAGCAATTTCTGTCTCTAGAAGTTTCCACATTTTGAAAGCTTTGACAAAGAGATCCAATTCTGGTTTTGCTGTCTTATTTCCCACTTTGGAATATAGAGCTGATAAGCAGATGAATCACTCACTGACTATCTATGCCTTTTGATATTGGGGTAAGCCTTTCAAAACATATACTATAATAAAAAATGTTAATTCTTACTAGCACGACATTGTCCTTTCGTATATTTTCCATAGAAGGTGTCTAGAAAATCTCTTTATATCACAGCACTTTTAAAATGTTCAAAAAGGTTGTTTTAACAGCCGATTGTGTCAACACATTATAGTAGCTATCCTTCTCACCCCCAACAGTATCTAAAAAAGAGCATCTATCTTTTATCCCTCCAAAATGTCCCAGAACTACATACAATGATATTTGAGATTTACACTCTGACAGCCTTATGTAGACAAATAGACATTGACAAACACCTGTTTAGTAGAAGAAGATTCGGACGGTTTTATATGCAATTTTTCCGGTCTGTTCAATATGGTTTCAGCTTAAGTTAGCGAGGACACTATCATTTGTATCCATTGACATATTAGTCCCTTGCAAGCACAGCGACATGGCAAACTGCAGTCGGAAACGTTCACAGTGTGCGGTCATTTGTTGACTTTGCCCTTTTGGCACTTAGAGACTACGTCAGTGCACTGCATAGTGTCCTTTGACATCCCATACTTGTAGATCAAAGTTTCTCAGATTTCTTAAATAATAAATCATAAATATGACTTAAGTGATCACTTTGCACAGCAGGAATATTCTACAGAGCAACCTGAACCTGCACGATCTATGCCCTGTCCTATCTCCACTGGAGAAGATATTATATACAAGCAGAGGGAAATGTAAATGGAGATCCTGGATGTGGAAGTCGTTCCGAACGCAGGATTACAACCTCTCTTGCTTTCACCCAAATCTGCACCCTCTTTCTTAAATCTTTACAGTGCCATAGATCAGTTAGCATACCGCTGATTGTGCAACCCATACTGTAATAGGACTCAGATGGCTCAGTTTATTAGTCCTGTAGTTAATCGGAGGTAGTCTGAGGTGAACCATATGAGGCCTAGTGTAAGTGCTCACAATATTGACAAACGCTTCCCTTATAATTACAGTCCTGACAGTTAATCACACAGGCAGGGAGGGAGGGAGGGAGAGGAAGTGCTAATTGGCCAGGCTGCTGCAATCTTCTGCATTTAAAATTGTTAATTATGAACAGGATATACATGCAAATAGATGCTCATCCCTCTTAATTTCCATCTTCTAGTTGTCAATAAAAAGTCAATAATTGATGACAGGGGAACCTCTGCCCATAGTTTCAGTTTTGGATAATGTAAGTAGTGTTGTCAGTATGCTAATCATTAGATTGATTCTGTAGAAAATGAATTATAAGCATTTTAATGGGCTTAGTGTTTCTTGCTCTTTTGTGTGATACAAAAATAAGATATATGCTAGTAAATGCTGTTCTTACATAGTAACATGTTTATCACATTTATGCGTCACGGTTAGTTGGCCTCCATGATATACAGTCTATTTAATATGCCCATACTATAATTGGTTCCAGCTAGAGATGGTGAGACCACAAAGGTAGTAGAGAACCTTCTGACTGACAACATAGTATTGCAAACACTGCTTTTTACCAATCATCGTTTTTCCGAGTATTATTTTGCAAACACACTATATTTTGTTCGTTCGACAAATGTATTCTCGTTTTCATGTCCCCCAGTGCCCTCTTTCTACTGTTTGTAGCTTTTCTACTTTACCCAATTACCTCTCCCTTTATCCCCCCGACTCGCCTTGCTGCTTTGTTCTGGGAATCTAAATGGGTCCCAACAGAGAGCCCTGGGGTGCCCTAATACCATGCCCCACTCCTTCCTGCTGGTACCTGGCTTCCTCCCACCATGCAGCTTGCATCATGCATCATGCATAGTGATCCCCCTCTGCCAGAGTAGAGATGTGGCTTGATATTGAGTATGTGTGAAGCCTATTGTTTCTTTGCACTTAAATTGGTGTTGGAACACTTTGCAGAAGATGTGTGCGTGTGTGTGTGTTTTGGGGGGTTTGGGGGTGAAGGGTTGATACTACGTTCACAGAGGGAACACAGCACTGCAGGAACATCTCTGCATCCCATTCGGCAGGCAAAACATTAATTGTGCCATTTTAGGAGACTACGCCACTGTGTGCCAAAAATGTTCCACTCTGTTGAAATATATCCCCCAACGTCATCCTCTTGGACCTGAACTATGATGGGGAACAGTTCCCTTGTTACCGTGAGAGAGTGGAGGATGATGCAATAACAGCCCCTTGTTTTCAGAGGAAGCAGCATCCGTGCACTTCATCATCTTAATGCGGCAGCGTGGAGATGCTCCACTGACGTGGTAGATGGGTTAAATGATGACACAAACTGACTGTGGTGCAATTCATCATACTTGGCCAGCCACATTGTAGCAGATCCAAAAGATGGTGAGGAGAGAGGGTTTCAGCAGCTCCGGATTGTGTCTTCACACACCCAAATGGTGGGAAGTTAGCGAATCAATGGTGCAGAGTGAGAATGTTTATCAGCTCAAGTAATAGATTTCTAATCCCTCTGGCTAGCTTCAGTCAGGTGGAGGCTCGGCAACACATCAGAATATATGTCAAACCATACTAGAAGAATACCGGCAATGTGTCCCTTTTAATTAAGCATGCACCAACTATTAGGAAGTGTGAACTTTGTTCAGTTAGAACGGTTTTATAACTACTTCAAATATACAAAATTGTTGTGCTAATTATTGTGAACCACACGTCTCTCTTGTTATAGATACATTAATTAATACAAATTTGATTTAAGCTTTGCATAGAACGAACATTATTAATTATTTTCCTAGTCACTCAATGTGTATTTTTGACATTTTGTTACTGCATGCAGAAATATTATAAAACAAAGGTAGCTTGGCAACTCACGTTCAGTCAAAGTTTCTCTGAAGTTTGGTGAGTCTGTAAGTGGTATTAGCTACAGTGAAAAAGCAGTCAACCAGGTTTTTTACCCTCTTTAGCAGTATTCGTCATTGTCTTTAAATAAATTGCCAGGCAGTAAAACCAGTGAGGTGAGTTAGGATAACAAGTTCCCATACTACTGGGGCTCAGTTTGTAGACAGTATACAGATTACAACGCACATGTGCACGAGCAAATACACACACACACACACACAAAACAGCAATACCATCATCAGATTTGAGCCTCCACTCTGCTCATTCAATTGCAATGGAGACACCACTTTCATAAAATAAAGTCTTATAGTATCCGTACAAGATCTACAACATTGATCATTTCATTCACAATGATAGAATGCTCAACTGTAAAAGTATAGCATGTAACAATAAGCAAATAAAATACAAACATGGGCACCCTTTCAGCCTCTATACCAGCCACTATTGGGTATAGAAAGAGTAGGCCTGGGTGTTTGTATGCTTACAGATCATTAGACGTGGAGCTAAGCCAGTGGAGGCCCTTACGAACTCTCGCCAATCTGTCATACTCGCCAGTAACAGGGCGAGCTGGGTGCTCATCTCCCTCAGGTGGGCCACTAATAGGATGAGACGGAGACAATTCAGCCACGAGTTAATGTTAAACGCTATCAATCCCCACTATGAATGTTTGGGGAATGACAAAAGTACTGAGATTATTATTTTTTTTAATAACTTTTGAACTTCCTTTCATAAAATAAACCTTCCGTTACCTGTGATCTTGTATTAACTCTGCTTGTTGATCAGCACACAATCGTGTCTACAGATTTAGAGAACCAAATCCTCTGAGCACATAACCCCCATTCTCTCGTCCCTTCACTGGCTCCCAGTTAATCATCGTATTACTTATAAAATCCTTCTCCTCACCTTCAAAGCTTTACATAACCTGGCCCCCCCCTACCTTTCGGATCTTCTACAGCTCTATCTTCCCACCCGGACACTCCGTTCCTCCTCTGAAATGAAATTGGTCACCCCACAAGCAAAACTAAAAAACTTTGGGGAGCGTGCCTTTTCTAGGGCAGCACCTAAACTCTGGAACTCTCTTCCTCCTTTCATTCGGGATTCAAACTCACTTCCTATCTTCAAAAGCCATCTTAAAACCTACCTTTTCACCCTAGCCTACTCAAATTAACTCAAACGCCCCTTACCTCTACAACATTTCTGTCAAATTTTACTGTAGTTTGTATTGCTGTCTTGTCTCGACCTGTTCTCCTGTTATCCGTTTGTCTTGCATTTCTGTTTTATTTGCCTGTTCTCTTGTTGTGAAGCGTCTTTGGGTGTAAGAAAAGCGCTATATAAATAAAATGAATTATTATTATTATTATTATCCCCAGACTAGCACCACCACCAAATAAGAAATGTTGACTGCACTGGAATGAGGACAGCAGAAGTGATGTAAGGGCATTAGACTGTGAGCGAGAGCAATTAGCCCCCTGTCAAAATACTGCTGACAGCGGACAGATTGAAATGGAGTGCGTTGTGTGTGTGTGTGTGTATGTGTGTGTGTGTGTGTGTATGTGTGTGTGTGTGTGTGTGTGTGTGAGTGTGTGTGAGTGTGTGTGTGTTTCTGTATATGTGTGTGTGTTTGTGTGTGTTTGAGCATGTCTATGTGCATGTACATGTACTCACAGCTTCTGTCGACACAGCCTTGCTACCCACACCATGTAGAGAGTGATTCATGTGGAATTTCACTGGAGGTAATTTACTAATGTTATAAAACATTTCTGTAATTAAAGTATTGAGGTTTGCTACTCATATGACATCCATATTTAGAACAATCAGGTACAGCCATGCATATTGATAGGTCAAGATCAATTCCGCCCTGTTGACTTGGGGACCTCATACTTTTTTAAATGTACTCATACGTCAGATTTCCACAACCTTTGGCCACGTTTTTGTACATTATCAAGGGTAAGGATAATTTTTCCTGAAAGAGAATACAAACTCTGACAACAGCTGAACATTTGACTGTTGCTGTAATCAACCCAGTTGTTGCCAATGGTAACCAACTGAAACGCTGTCCGGCACTGATTGGCTTATCATTCTCGTTTCTCTTCATTTGATTTAGACAATGCAATGCGCATAATTAACTTAAGGCCGGAACCCGGCCTTCTGCCGGGACTACAGTATCTCTTGATTTTCGGCTCCACTACACTCCACAGTCTCTGGGCTTGGGGAATCTGGGACGCGTGGCCAGGCCTGGCTCGATGGGGTCTCTTTGTTGTTATAATGGAAGAGGCACTCAAGCCGGCAGTGAGCCGGGCAACCCAAGAGCGACAAGGGCCCGGGACAAGTGATTGTGATTAACATATCAGAGAACATGCTGTCAGTGTCCTTGTTTAGCAGGGCTGTGACTGAAGGAGAACACGATGTGCTAATCACAAGCCTTCGGACATGACAATAATAAACAGACACTGGGTGATTGCTGAACTGTTGTCTGGAGCTGATAAATGACAAAGTAGGCTGCACACAATGATCTCGTCAGGTAACAATATCTAAGTTAATTCACCATTCAATCGTGTGGTATACTGTACGTAAGCTTAATGAACACAGTGTATCAGTCTTAACATACATTTCTGTCAGACAAGTTTATCTGTCCTAAACTAAGTTTTGTTCTTTTGTCTGGTTATTCTATCCAGCTTTTACATAGTTGTGTGCATAAAAAGACATCCCTGATTCCCTATTCCCATCCCTATTGTGGCAGACTATCAAACCCAAGGTGGCAGCTGGGCATGGAGGTGTGAGCCAATCAGCTACGTGCTGTACATCAAGCAATAGTTCATGCTGTGATATAAACTGATTTCAATAGGCCACCTTATTTGACATGGAACAGTGTGACTGCTGTTTGAGTGCTTTGTGTGACTGGCGGTGAGCATACTGAGTGCACAATGACTGTGCCGGCAGCTCACTCACTCAAAGCTATCTGCTTGAACAGTAGCAAGAGGCTCCGTGTCCTTTTTGAAGCAGCATGGGGGAATGAGATGTAAGGGCATATAGGGCTCCGCATTTGTCACTGTGCATTTCACTTCTTTCTTTGCTAGGTGGCAGTAAGGAGTTGGAAGTAGCCCCCTCGAAGCGTCGAACACACCACTTTCCTCACATTCCTCAGGAGAATACGATATGAGCGTATTACCGCTCCACGTCTGTATCTAGGGGCAGCACATGGGAATCTGATTTGAAATTGAAATGGCCTATTTGAATAGAGTACAGCGAGGGGAGGCGAAAGCCAACAATAACCCCGGCGCTTTTGGAAATCCATATCTGCGGAGCCATGGCACAGATCTATTGTGCTGTGCGGCATACCAAAGGCGTGTGTGTATATGTGTATGTTCGCGGCCTAGTGGTCTCTCTCTCTCCCAGAAAACATAAAAGTGAAGCAAGGCAACTGCAGCGCCGATAAGAGGGAACTTCCATTAAGTCGCTTTGCCTCACAGGGATAAACAGTCCTCTGCCTCACTCGTCTTAAAATCGTTTCCAGGACGCTTCTCTTTTTACCAATGCAGTTGCTTCTTTTTCTCACAACGCCTTTTACTGGGTCACTGACATTTCTTTGCCAACCTTTTGCTGTTTTATATTGACTTGTCCTTTATTCCTTATTGTGTGCTCTGTTGATGCAGAGAAGACTCTTTGGAGGACATCACATACGGGAGAGGTGTGAAAACATCTGATGGCATTAGATCAAACCGCCATCCACACACAAGACGGACTCCATTCTAGCTGTTAGACTGCACTGCTCTCTTCTTCAGCCAACTACAACTCTTCTGAGCCAATGAAACATCTTTATATGTAACTGACTTCACCCAAATAATTTGATCTAATATCACCTTATGTAGAGGATAGCAGATCAAGTCCCACAGCAGGTAGGATTTTCACTCCAACGTTATAGAGAATTTCCACTGCCAGGCTCATGTGCTAGTTATATAAAAAGCTAACAGATAGATGTGTATATATTAGTGAATCAGAATAAAAACTGTAGGTCACGTCTAAATAGCAGATAATTTAGGTAAGGTCATTTCAAAGTGTTAGGCGGGAATGTGTGAATTAATGCAAAGTAAAACACTTTCTAGCCTGTACACAGTATAGTGTAGGCCTGAAACCACAGCAAGATTTTTGCCCTACCAGGACCAGCTAGTTTATTTTATAATTGCCAGACTGATGCAGGATTAAATGGAGGCCCTACTTGCACGCTTGGCATAATGACTTGCGCTGAAGCCCTGGTGAATCCATGAACTCTTCCCTGGTTCTCAGTGAACCAAATACTTCATATGACCGAACCACTATATATGGAACATAACACACACACACACACACACACACACACACACACACACACACACACACACACACACACACACACACACATACACAACTGCAGACATGCACACACAAATACACTAGCTCACTCTTTCCATCTGTCTATTCTCTCTCCGCTTTTCTTGCCTGCATGCACATACATGCAGAGGCACCCAACGCTAAAGTGTGTGACTGACGGCACCCGCCACTGCACCCTCTGTTGATTTTCCACTTGGATTCAATTGGAAAGTTCCAAAGAACAGGTGTTGAAGAATGAAGATGTGGGTCTATTTGTTTGTTGGCTACCTTGAACTGTTTGAACGCCACAGTATGTCATTGGGTCCCTTTGTGGCATGCACCGGCCATGGCTGTGCAGGCCCGACAAGTCAAATGGATACCGACAGTCTCTGGAGTTACATATCTCACCATGGCACTGATAAGCTCGGTGAGAAATGGCCACGTTGTCTCTCTTTCACCTTCACCTTTGGAGGTAAAAAGGTGTCTTTTAATCCAGAGCCATAACATCATTAGGGCTTTAGGTTGTTTTATCCCTGCTTCACAAATGAACCTGCCTCTGGTGTGGTGTATGGGAGAGCTACCGATTGCTTTGGTAGATCAGCACAGTGCCCTCTCCCCTTCTCAGCTACTTGCCTGACTTTAGTCTGCCAGTGGCAACAACTAGAAGCAACGGTGTAAGCCAGGAGAAGCCCTGTGTTCCTGTCAGAGCGCTGTAATATTTTCTGTTTCCTCTCTACATCCTTGTCTTTCTCTGTCAGTGGTTGCGTTACTTGTGCCTTCCGATGCCCGTCCCCTCCAGAATGTCATGATGGTGGTTTAGTAAGATGTGATATCTTGAAAGTCACAACTTGTTGTCAGAAAGCGTTGGTTGGAGTAACGTTGGTTGATATTTAATATATCATAAAGGATTCACATAGTAGATTTAACCACAGCAACAAAACCTACTGCATGAATGCATTAACAAACTGAGAATAATGTGACGACTTACTCATCAGCCAGAACCAGTCCAGAAAGTTATTGTGTTCTTCTTCGAAATTAAAGTAAGGGGCAGCCTGCTCTGACTATTATATTTTTGGGGGGTCAAAAGCTTTCTACACAAAGCCTTTTGGTCTGCTGCCATGTTGCAAACAAAGTTAATTAAAACCACTATTGACATTTTGGTTACGGAAGTTGGGGTAGCATTATCTAAATGAGTTTAGCTCTGAGCCATCGTGCTTCCCTGACTCTGGTGTATAGCCATGTTTACGCTCCCTTCAAGGGTCACATGCCATTTGTTCTTTGTCTGAGCAAGCCTCCGCATGGTCCTTTGTTCTCAGAGGCTCCAATCTGAGGCTCATAGTGCCTGGTGGCACAGTCAAGATCGTATTACTTAGTTTCGCACAATATAGCGGGTTGTTGAGATGCGACATGATTTGATAAAGCCATGAATGGGAAGCGGTATGGTCAATATTGTTAAGTAAATTACATTTATTCATCTCAGCAAAGTAGGATGCGCAGAGAAGAGGTTTAATGCGGTGAGAGGATTTCTTAAGTACTTCATATTACCTTCAGAATATCTTAATCCCTAGGTAGTAAACTTTGTATATTTTAGATGCTAAAGATTGAGTATTGAAGTGTACACTTATTGAAATCTAATTTCCCTCCCGGTATTTTTCTGATATATATATATATTTATATATATATATGTATATATATACACACACAACATGTATGTTCTGATCTGGCGAGCAGAGCTCACCCATTGTGCATTGTTCAGTTGAAGCCATCGGACAGCACTATTACAGCATGTTAGCCAGATAGCACACCACAGGACAAGATCAATGCTAAATACACTCCACATGAAACTCCCCCATGCCTCTCTTTAGAATCCGGAGTTTAACCGGGGTTAATATCCACCAGAAAAGTACAACACACAGAGTTGAAAAGAGTATTTGTGATCTAGATAGCTATAACTTTATCCAGTTCATAGCACTCTTTGTCTCTCTTTAAGTGTGAATTCTGAGTGAGTATGTGATTAATCACAGCATGCTCCAAGGCACCAGCTAAGGTGAATGATAAATTGGCCATGACGCGCCAGTTGTACACTTAAAGAATGATAATGTCCTCCCTTTACGAGAGGAGCTCCTTCCCAAATGGCCATAACGTAAGTTGCTTTTGAGACCGATGTGTCCGGGTCCCTACTGAGGAGCCGTAGCCCGAAAGACAGATTGACACGTCGTCAAATTTCACCTCCCATATGGACAACACCACCCATCCTTATACCTTGTATCTCTTCTATGGACATGTGCCAATAAATGGTCTCCATCCAACAAAAAAACGTAATTTTCTTAAACACCCATATTATAGAAACTATGGGTATCCTTCCGGCCCGAGTTTTCTTTTCCTAGTGTTCCAGACAGAGGTATTTTGGTCTGACTGTGTACTGAAGGCTGTTATCTGAGCTCCCACGGTTGGACTAGAGTCGCATCAGCTTTATTGTGTCTCAGACTATGTCATCTGAAGACTACATCCATGTAATTCCATGTAACTACTGCAGATTTCATTCCATACGGAGGTTTCCTGAAATGATCATTTCATAAAAAAATGAAGCATTCATTATTTGTTGTTGTTGTTTTTGTTAGATTTATTTTGTGTGCATTTCTTTTTACGATTTACTGAGGAATTTGTGAAATAATTAAGTTCATCAAAGTGTGTTATCGGTGGAGCTGCTTTTTGAGTGAAGTGTGTGCTTTTGTTTACTGTGAGTTCAAAAGCAGATGTGGAAACAATGGATCTGACACGATGAAAAACCTTGAAGGCTCGGCATGTAAACCAAAGAAGCTAGATGTGTTATTTTTTCTATCCACAATGTTTAACTCGACAAATTTGACTTTAATTATATCACATAACGTTACTGTAATCTACTATGAATGATTGCTATGGTTCTAAATCCAAGCATCAACAATACAGTTTGGAGGATCAACCCTGCTCTTACCTGGAGATAACAACCTTATCGAGTTCAGTCACATCATAGAGTAAAGAGACTTAATTTCAGATGTAATTTTTTCCCTGTGATTGAATAAATTGTGCGTGATAATTGTATATGAGTGGGTGTATTAAGCCCAAGGTTTCCAATTAGCAACCAGCAGCGAAATGGGTGCAGGCAAAACATTTGTGAAATGGAGTAGAGGCATTTGACTTGCAGATGCAATGAAGCACAGTTATTCCTCTAAAACATTATCCCCACCTAGAGGGAAAACATTTAGGGTCTTTGACCACATGTGTGACAAGTTTGTGACCACAGAATGTCAGGCTGTACAAGGAGGGAGATATAATGGTATGCAAGCGATAAGAATCTGAATGTGATCTTATCATGTCAAACGAGAAATGAATATTTCTGAGTCAAGGCCAATTACCTTTTCAGTCAAAGGAAGATATAAGACAAGGAAAAGGAGATGGGCACAAGAAGGAGGGGAAGGAGGAAAGAATAAAAGCCAAATCTAGACAAGGGAAAGGCACACACACAGGATGCGGTGTAGAGAGATTAAAGCTAGATAGACCTTATGCGCAAGGACAAACAAGGATTATTGACTTTTAAAAAGGTGAAATGATTAACATAGAACATATACTTTCTTGATGCAAAACCACATAATATTTTGATCAGCAAATGGATAGAATTAAATTGTATCACTTTGAATCAGGGGGGGGCGGGGGGGGGGTATTGTTTGTTCTTTGCTTCACTGTTTAGAAGCTATGGTTCAGCCCAAAGCATCATTAGATGGACTAGCCTGGAGGGGAGAAAGGATATTGTACAACGGCTATGAAGCTATGACTATACAACGATTTTGTAATTGAAAGCTCACCGTAAATCAAAAGTAGAACTGTTGAAGTGGTACTTTTTTATTCAGGATTCCTTTTCAAAGGAGTTGCCTATTAATAAGCCTGAATATCACTTACCCTCATTATCTGGAATTTTATGTCTGGGTGGTCTCATTGTAATGTTAATGTTTTTTGTGCACAAGACACAAAAAAACAGTATTTCTTTTGAGTCGTTCTCATCCTGATATAGACATTTTGAAGCCTGACAACCTGTGAAGCGATCACCTCAACGTGAGATCACTCCACAACTTGAAAAGCATTGGGAAAGTCAAACATGCTATAACCCTCCCTACCTTTCTGTACTCTCTCTTTTTTTTAAATAGTGAGATCAAGTGAGGTCCAGGCTTGGAGCAATATCATCCAGCAGGGATTCTCACAGTGCTGATCCAGAGATGACGAATGTCACATAGAGATTTAAGAGAGATCACTGTGTCTCGCCGAGCACTCACAGGGGAAATAAAAACACATATTCTCACTCTCTCGCTCTTTCTCTCGGTTGCCTACTGTATATCAGCTGTGCTTAAACTTGGTATCTTTGTTGTCAGCCAAGCTCAGCCACCTCAAAACAGTAAGTGGTAATGGTGTCAAAGTAATACCCCTTCCCCACATGGCACAAGTGGAATTAATGGCATGTTGCCCTATTTATCAATAATTTTTAACCTCAATTTCAAGAGCCTAGTATCCAAGATGGCAGGCAAGCACAGGACAGTTCAGCTGGGTCCTCCGAAGGATGCAGCCCCTGAATTGAGAGACAGCTATTGAGACGCAACCCCAGACAAATTTCCAAGCCCCACGGCTATAAAAGTTCCCTGCAAACATGAGTGCTGTTGGTTCCACTAATTCTAATCTGCGTGACACTATAATACATCCGGTATACACTAAAATTCTAATGTTCACTTACCTATTATTAATTTCATTATATTTTACAGTATAATTTATGAAAGAATACAAATCCCTGTCTGTGGCATTTTTAAGACCTGTCAAAGATGAAAGTAAGAGTTTTTAATGCCAATGAAGGCCTTATTTTTTAGATACAGAAATGTCAGACTTTTTTAGACATTAGGATCTGTGGATACCATGACTAGTGTGGAAGCGACCTGCTTGCTGTCCCGCTGGATAACACAGGCCCACTCTAGGCTAGAGACTGCATATTTCGGGAGCTTGACATGCTGGTCACAGACAGAGCAGGGGGAGGGGGCTCTCCACGTTCCCAGCTGGAGATTGCAGACTGATTATATATTGATTTTTCTGAGGCATTCCTATTATTGTTATCTGTAACAAATGTGCGCAGTTCATTTTTGGTAGTTCATGATGGTTTACTAAGTCTCTCTTACTGAATTATGTTCAAACTCTCTGGACATGCTAGAAACGAATCATTGCTCTGGAGGATTGTTTTTAAGCCACTGCGTCAAATTGCCTCACAGTAAAGTAAAAGCGAGTGATAGAAATAATTATCATTGTATATAAATACTAGATATACTGCATAACACATCAACCTACCATCAATAGTGCGGCTGTGTATTCGCAAGAGCCTGGCGATGCGAAACGTATCACAATACAAGGTTACGATTCAATATATTGTGGTATATTGCAATACTGTAAGCAAGGCAATTTTAACCTAATTTTAGGAAAACTGTCATAGCATAAAGAACACACCATCATATGCATAAAATCGGAGTCTTTTTTTACAGTGCAGAATAGTGGGATCTGTATTTGTGTTTCTCACAGTCCCTGTAACATCCAATACTCCTTTTTATGCAATCAGAACAAAGGAATTAACATTTGCCTATATCATTAAACAAATAAACTAAAACTACTTGCAGGATTCTTTAGGTGTTTGACTGACGATCAAACATTATAATTCTTGCTGTTGCATTATACATGATGTTCTTAAATGTGTCTGGTTATGCTCAGGCACACGTTTTTAATTGGTGTCTCTCACATGAGACCGTGCAATATAGATGGGCCTAAAGGCGTTCCATAGAATGGCAGTGGTCAGGGGATATGTGTTTTGTATGGTGGGGTGATTAAATGGGTATTCACTGTGAATGTTGGCTTTTTATCTAATATCCCCTTTTCGCACATCAGTGATGGCCATATCCTGGGCACAGACGGTTAACTCTGTATTCAGATCACAGCAATCTAGCCAACAGAGACATCTCTCTCCCTCAATTTTTCTCACTCCCTTTCTTATGTTCATTCATTCCACTCAGTCCTGCTCTCTCTTGTCATATTCTCTAACCGTACGCTACTTTTGTTCTTTATTCTTTATCTCCTTAATTTGCCGTGTCTGTCTGTCTTTGAATCTGCCCGTGCACACGTCTATGTCCCTCTCTCCCGTTTGCTTGGACTGATGCATGTTACCATGACAACTGGTCTGTCCCGTACCCTTCAAAACAATTAGAATTCAACAGTGTTGCTACTGCCGACGCTAACCACATCACATTGCGGCTCCTCGCCCTTGGATTGGAGGGCTACAACAGATTGCTAGTGCTCCCATGTTCACAGGGGATCCAAGAGGCTCGTCACACTGCCTCTGAGATGAGTAGCTACGCGGTAAAGAAAACATGCAATAACACACCCTCCTCTGCCCTCTATTCCATCTGTGCAAATGTATCTTTATTAAGATCTAATCTTTTACTCAAATGTTTGTTTGGCAAATATATTGGCTTTTGACGTGCACCGCCAGATAGAGTAAGGCCATTAACAAACTCTCTGGCCCCCTGCCCAATCTAATCCACTGTAATGAGAACATTTCTGTCCGTGCAGGCATGATTTTCGGCCCTACTGTAGGGGGATCGATGCCTTGAGCCACTCCCACAAAAAGCATAACTCTTGGATTGATCACTTTTTCTAATTACACCCCAGTCCCACCTTTTTTCTGATATCTAAATTACCTTCCTTCCCACAACACTTACGCCATGATTGGAGACTGTCAGAAAATATATATTTATCAATTGTGGCACTTTTAGGAATTCAACACAGGGCTGGTTCAAGATAGCATTGTTTGAGGGTGCATTGGCTTATGGTGATGGACAACATAACTATAATCTAATGCCCCCCCCCCCTGCCCCAACACACACACTCTTTTCTCATCGCATATGGTTACTCGTGTTGAGATGTATTTGTACAAGTCCAATTATTTGTTTTTCATGATGACATACATATCAATGTATATTTGCCTTGCAAATCAATTGAAATCCTTTGAAAGTTGTCAGAACTTTGCGATTTGGTTCTGTGTGATAGCTCCACATGCAACTAATTAGTTCATTGGTTAGGGTCATATCATAAAATCACACCTATCAATAGACATTGCTTTCAGAACATTAATTTTGACAATGAGTTTGGAAATAAATATTGAACACATCAAAATCTGAACAACTTGCAAAGGGGTTGAATCTTTTTCAAGGCACTGCATGTCTTAATATATTATAGAAACTCCAAACACGTTCCCTGGTCTTTTATTGTATTTTCTTACATTTCTTCTTTCTTTTTTTCCTTTCCTGTTTCCATGTGATGTTCCCCACATGGTTATTAAACATTCCTTCCCTTTGTGTCCAAATAAGTTGAGTTTCTATATTTTCTATTTTAGTCACTAGACCCCCCCCCCATTATGCCCTTTGATTCTCAAATTATTTTACCACATACCCACAACATCAGCCTCCTATTACTTGTAAAAGCCGCAACACATTCCTCCATATCCAACTTATTTTTCCTTTAAAGCAGGTTCATCCAATTTAGTCAGGAAAAACAACTTGACTCGGAGCCTCCATATTTATTCGTTTTGTTCATATATTTACTTATCTATGGATTTATTTTTGTTATGTAACCCACCTAAATAAATACTGTTTGACCGTGATCCTGAGCACAGATCCCAACTGGGAAAATACCCCTAGCAGGACTAGTTTCTGGAAGGCAGATATCTGACTGATGGGCATTGTAAACAAAACCAAAGCTGACATTCCTTGCACTTTCACATGAATAGAATTTTTATGTATGACCTCTGAACAAATTGGGCACTTTTTGCAATAAACTCAATTGAGTGGCATTTTTTGCTGGCATGTGACTTATTTGTATTATATGATGTTCTAATTTCGTATCACACGATCATTGTCAATTTCATATATTTCTTTTACAAAGTAGTTTCAACTACTTTTGTTAAACAAACTAGATTTCTCCCTAGGCTAGCTTTCCTGTAGTTCAACTTCTTCCACAGTGAAGTAATTGGTAGCTTGCAAAGCTATGTTTTCAAAGTAGCTTCCCCACCACTGTCTGGCGGATACATATGGATATTAGCCCTGCATGCTAAACTTAGAGCTCTGACAGGATATGCTCCCAGGGAGAACGGGATCCCAGAGCCCAGCCTCCCATCTGCTTTCAAGATCTGTTCTGCTACGTTGCGCCCATTGTTTTCAATTGAGTTAGCAATTCAAAGTAGATTCAATCAATTAAAGCTACATCACAGTGTGTCGCCAGCCAGTAGAATGGAAATATTACATTATCTGCCTAAGTATTTTGGCACCAATAAGCCCGCACAGAGTGAGCCGATTTGGTTGTTGCAGAAGATGAATGCCCCAAAAAGCATTCTAATTGCCTAATCAAGCATTTGCAAATGGCAAAATCGTTCTTTTAGACACGAAACCCCTGAATTTTTGATTTGCCCTCAAAAATGTTGTTAAAAGAACACAGAGAAAATCCACTAGCCACTTTAGTATTTTATTTCACATATTGCTTGATACGATTTGACAAAAACTCAAAACTGAAGAAAAAATTATATTAATAAAAATAAAACTGAATGAGCAATCACATGTATCAGAAGAGAAACGGTGAACACTCTTAGCTCTTGAACTTTATCCTTTGAAAACAGCTGAGCCCATAAAAACACCTCACAGCCAATCCCCCTCTCAATCACTCACCACACCAGACCACCCTTTTCTAAAACAGGCCCTGGAACGTTTCTCTGGACATAGGTGTTGGAGTGGGGTGCTAAGCTAAGGGGTTTTATACTATAAGAGATCCCACGTTCTGAAGATACTAGCACAGCGAGCAAAGCAGGAGCTATCATGGATTGCATGGATTATTGAATGAGACACTTGGCACATCGCTCCAACGATAACTCCATACACACCTCAACGCTGAGTCGTCAATCTTGACACTACAGGAAGAGAAGAAAAAAATGCACGGCAAGCAAGTGTTCCCTTCAGCTCGAGCCAATAGAGTTGAGTAAACAAAACAAACGGTCGAGGTGCTGCGCACTCAAAATAAAAAAAGGTCTGGACAGCACTGTGGCCTGCCAAATAACAATAAGAGGAGGGGTAAATAGGGGTTTTATGTTCCACCTACTAAGAGGTTCCCATAAGTTGAGCTCAGCACTGCACTGTTGTGCTTAGGTGGATGGATGGGAGTTCAAATGTGTTTTTTGTAGGAATAGAAGTTGGCTAAGCGGGGATGAATAATGTCATTGATATAACTTGCCACTGATTTAATAATTGAAGCATAATTCAACATTTCCACATCAAACAGGTGGCTCTTTTCACAGGATTAAGGGCTAATCACCCATCCCATTCATCTCGAGCATGGCATTCATAACCAAAATACTCGGTGGACGAATAGGAATAAGTAGGAAAGTTGGAATACACCTCATGAGTTCATGAACCCAATGCACCATTTATCAGTGGCATTCGGGACACTTCCCAGCCAACATGTCACACATGCCACATCAGCAACTAGCGTTGAGCTGTGATTTCAGTTCTATGACCATGGTGCATAAAGTCTGTGAGGGCGGACGAAAGTCAATGTTCAATTATGTGTCGACATCTTTCTTCATTCGTCATCCAGCCCAGTGCGTTTTTGCATATTGCACAATTGAGCAGCGTTAAACAGGAATAGGGCCCTTCAACTGGATGAAGTGGCATGCCATTGCCATCCACGGGGGAAAGATGCAATAAAGTCTGTCTCGTTCGGCTGAAAAAAAACATCACATTCACTCACCAGGAGCCTGTTAATTGTTCAATGATTGTAAATCTAACAGAAAAAATATGAATAAGTCCATAGTTTATCTTCTTCTCTCACAGGTTCTCACATTTTGCAGTGAGCAGGATAGGGGCAACATAAATAGTACATTTAATCATTTCTAAATTTATCCCGACAGATCAATTATTTAACTCTGTAGTAAAGCTTGCTAAGTATGGAGATGGGAAAAGTATCTATTCAGCAGTGAAACTCTGCTTTCCCCAAACACAACAAGCTAAGCAGGGTAGTGTTCATAAAAAAAAATCCAACAAGTGTTGTTTGTCTGTGACGACACTGGCCAAATAAACAAAGAGTCTGAAGCAAACAAACCCAAGTCCAACTATAATGAAAGTTGCATTAAAAGTTGATCCCAGTCACCTAGAGTGGGGCTCCCTTCCCCTCTCTCCTTTGTAGCCTATCTCCTTGACCAGCTGAGTGGGCCTGGGTTTAGCTGAGCCAGGTCCTCTGCTTACCCCCTGGGAGCCTGGGAGAGAGAGTGTGTATACCACTCCAAAGCAGGCTAATCTATCTCCTTTCACTCTGCTCTCTGCTCTCGGCTGCTGGACGCAGGGGCAAAGGGGAGGCTTGACTGATCTGTACCTCACACTGCACACAGCATTCTCCAAGTATAAAATAACAAGAGCACACACAGCCTGTCCTCTCACTGTACATTCAAGAAACCTTTGGGATGCCTTCATTGCATTATTCTATTTGAAAAGGCGATGCACATGGAAATATAGACTAAATATGCTCCTCTTGACTGACTCTTTCCAACTGCAATCATTGCAAATGACTGTGCTTCAGAAGTAGATTAAATGTTACTAAACATTATGCTTAATACCTATCTATGAAGAGGTCTTATTAGAACACTCGTTAGTTAAGCTTCTTCCTCCAAAACCACGTGAAAATGTGTTATTAAATGACCAAGCATGAGAGAAATGTCACTACCATCTCTTCTGCAATTTCCTGAAAGAGCCACTTGTTGCGCTGGTAGCAATTTGTCTTATCACCAGTGCAGATGCTGAATGTGTGATTAATTAGGGAAAAGATATGGTTCCAGGCCAGGGATGGGGATCATTTCTTTCAATTTACTAATTAGTCTACATCTCAAGAACTATCATGTTGTTCAGAAAACAATGCAGTGTGCGATGTGTCCATTGGACTACAACAAATTCTGCCTCAAGTCGAAGGAGGAGGGACTTGGAATGTGAAAAGTATTCAAAGGAAGACCATGATGAATGCTCACAGTGTTCAAGTTACTGTATTACCTTGACATCAGCCGTATGTAGTTCACAATGGAGCAGAGGTGAAAGGATTACTGTACCAAGTGTTATCATAACATGAAGGTCACTTTGTTAAAGTTAACAGCAGCCTATTCAACTCACAAACATTTTAACATGCAAGAACATTCATGGTTAAAATGTTCATTGTGTAAGTTTCAGTATATAACGTAAGCTAAAAGTAAAACTTACACTTGCTGTGTTGGCAAATATACATCTGTTTAGGATATAACACATTTACTCGGTTGTAAAATATTGGGGCATTTCAAGGATGGAAATGAGTCTATCCATTCTTTAGTTGGATTGTGGTACCTTATTAACTTTAGGTAATAGCAGCAGGGATGAAATGTACTTCTCTCGTATTGCTGATGTTGTTCTGACACCATTCACTATCTTTATAGCACTATCCATTTGCTTTTACACTATGTCATAAGATTGTGTTAAAATTGACTGCTGGTATAAGTAGTGCTTTCCTGTGTAATTGCATAGCCTTGAATTGAACACTTGTTCATAAGCATCACACATTCTGTAGTTTGGGGAGGGTTATATGTGGTTGATTAAGTGCTATGACCCGTTTGATACTGTCTCTGTAAGCTAAACAAGTCCCAGGGGGCCATTAAAGATGCCTGCATAAATAGGGGTCACGGGTACAATCTGGGTATTTGACAGCTTTATTAAAACCACAATGTAAAGAACCCAGGACTTGTGAGATTTAAAGGTTAGATTCTAATAAGCAGTTTTAGGGTTGTATTCCTGCCTCTGTCTCTATCGCTCCTCTGAAACAAATCTGAATTGGTTTGTCTATGGTCAGATTTTTTTTGGTCTGCAATAAGGTCAGAAAACATGGTATCATTAATTTTGTCGCACCTCCTGTAATGCTGTCATGTTCCAGGTGGTATTTACGTGAAGAGCGGGACACCTTTTTCTTGATGTCTGTCAAGAACATTTACAATATGATTCAATTTTTTATGTTTTGTCTAACACATAGTACTCAAAGGTATTCTCCTTTGTTTGGGCTTCCTCTGGACTATTGTATTTGCCTGATTTTATGTCTGTTTGTTTTCAAATAGTTTCTAAAGGAATTGTGTGTTCAGTACATTACAATCTTACACAATGTAATGACAAAGGTGCACAAACATTTGAAATAAAACTCAAAGCTTGTTGTGTCATTGTAATAGCATGGGCGCTTATGCAAAAGGTTTATTTTTTTTTTTAAACCCTGATTTCAATATGTTTATATGAGCAATATTAATTATATTCTAGATAACACTTTGACCACTCTTAAGACAACCATGAGACAGAATCATATGAATTCCTATCATCTGAATTTCGGATACATTGTGTAAGGTATTCAAAACACAGCACTATCTTCCTCTGTTATCATTCCCATCCGTGTGATTTACTTCACCAATGGCGGAAGATACCATAGATCTGAAACCTGTTCATGCACTATCAAATTGCATTGAAATATCGACTTGAAAGGAAACACAGACCTATTTGACAGACTGAAGCTCTGGGGATTGGGGAAACCTAAACCTGGCTACAGTATTCACCATTATGACACTCAAATGGCATCGGACAACATCAGAGCACTGGAGAGCTGATTGCAGGCTCTTTTAATGTGACTCTGGCAGCATTACATTGAAAAAAACAAAACACATTGACTCTGTTTATTGTGTTGGCAGGGTTATTTTCTTAACCATTTTGTTTCAAGAATAAAGGAAAACTTCAAAGATAACTTTTGTCTCATCCCACAGACAATCTAGCCAAATTGCATGACTATGTACATTTTTAAGTATAAAATGTTTTGCCTTAACACAGTATTTTCCTTTTGCATTGATGCTACCCTCGCATGAGGACTGCTTCTGTCGAATGTATGCAGTAAACTTAAGTAAACCTTTTTATTTCTTTTTTTGAATGGCTGCTTGACTGATTCATTCCTTTTCATTTAGAGACTGGCAACATTAAGGTGTGCTGATGATTCATGATGCTGTGGTTAACAGCCTAGCCATTCTGAAAACAAGCCACATCTCTCTCACTTGATCATTTACTCCTTCCACCGAGAATACCATTTTCCATGTTGAGAAGTATTGATATTTCCCGGCCAGTTCCACCAGTAAAATAAGCTCACTGTCTGTTCCAGCGATTTGGTCCCGTAAAGATCAGTGATCAATGGCCATGCTGCTGCCCTGCCACCGATGTTAACCTATCAGGCTGTCACCACGAAATATCATCGCTCACAAAAATGATGAGTGGGTGGGATCCAAGGAAAGACAGTTAAAAATAACAAGAATTCCGAGTTCTGTGCGGTATAACCCTCTGACATAGATCCCAGTTCTAGAAACTAAGTGTTTACATTGTGTTTTATGTGCTGTGAATAAAGTATGTGCGATACGTGACTCTTGATATGCTTAGAAGTGTTGTGAGAATATTGGCACCAGCATTAATAATGTTACAGGGATTATTATAACATTTTGACTTTGGCCTGACCATTTCGCAGTTGATAAGGGTGTGCAAAAGCCCTCCAGGTACCTGCAATGTTATGAATTTAGCTTAGAAGAAAGTTATTGAGATGTTCTACCACTCATTACTTACAACGCTCTAGCCCAGGCTAAATCAACATTGCATTGGCTGGACCAAATCAGAAAATAGGAACACAAAACTGTATTATTACATGGCTTCCAGGATATAAGCCTACATGTGGACAAACACAAGCACTTGCAATTTGCTCATACAGGGAACTTATCAAGACAAATATAATATTTTGCATAAAGCACTAAACAAAACTGGCATGGGGACAATTGAAACGGAAATGTAGATCACATTTATTTATACACTTTTATGCATAAACTAAACCTGTAAAATGCTCTAAACCACTCCCATTAAAGCACATCACTGTTATTATTCCAATCCCTATTCCTGATGTTGAGAGAAAAAAAGCTTAATAGAGTAATAGAGTGGTATTGAATTACACCAGACTAAATGATTCATCTTGCATTCAGAAACCATAGTAATTAGAGTAGAAAAGAGTTAGTGGAAGACTACAGGCTCCACTATTATTAAGGTCTACTGTGTTTTTTGTGTGCTATGCACCATATCACATTTTGGCCAAACAACATGCACTTTGTTTGCAATCATGCAGTAAATGTCGGCAATCCGATATTTGTAGGATAACACATGAAGCATTGAAAAAGGCTGAATAGCAGCTACAGCGTGGAGGGGATACAATCGCTATAGAAGACCGGGGTTGGTTGTCTGACGGGTTGGTTTTCACAGTGCTTACTACAGCCAAATCAGAGAGCCCTGTTTCATCATGTTGATTTCAAACAATTGGCGCAATGTCAAACTCATTTGTAATGTAAAACATTGAGGTAAGAAGAAATTTTTATGTTTTTTGGGTGAGAATAATTCTTCAAGTTGGTGTTGTTTTTGTAATGAAACTTTGTAGGCAATTAGGTATTTCATAATCAAACACTATTAAAAAGAGGAAGGTAAGAGTTTTAATTTTAGTCATGTGGGAATGGTTGTCTCACTGCTCTGGGGGTTGGCTGTCACGTGTCATATGTTTTCACTCACTCACTCACAGAGTTTTTGATGGTTAATATCTTTCTGTGAAAATAAGTGTCCCAGACCAAGACCTTAAGCTTCCCTCTAATGTAGACTATTGTAAAATGTGTTGAAGATGAACAATTCACGCCAGAGTAAAAAGTGAGACAACCAACCCCGGTCTCACCCACTCCAATCCATACTGTCTCAATCCTTAAAAAAAGGGAATAGAAACTTTGGATTCTTAAATTACAGAACCTTAGGTGCATTAGTTCCTTTGTTTTAAGAAACATTTGACATTGATGTTTACATTTTAGGTGCATGATGTATAATTGTCAACCAAAAATAAGTTGTTGACATGCTTTTTAAGGATACATTTTCTCCAGTCCTTTGGCAGCTACATAATAATTCGCTTACACACTCTTATCAACATGATGTACCGTATAGATTTTGCTCTCTGAAGGAGTATGCTGCAATTTTTCATTCTGATTGAGATAGATTTTAAATATACATTTTGTGGCTAAATCAATCGTAGATCTCCGAGCATGGGACATTTTTCCCCTGCATTTTTTGCCCTACCATTTGTGTGTGATGATTTACACCACACAGAAAACAATGTATGGCTTGAATCAGGGTTCTGCTATTTTTCCCTTGCCGTGAATTAGTCTGACATTTCATGCCTGAATGCTTTTGTGACATTCAGCTTCAGGAAATATCATGGGCTGCTGACCTGTCCAGACAAACCCAGAAAACTCTGATGAATATTAAATGAAATGAACTAATTATTGAGCGAGCAACACCGTGTTTTCTGGTGTTACAGCAATTGACACCGCATCATTCCCCTGGTTCGTGAAATAGATGGTGTCATACTACTAATGTTTCTGTTAAGGCAATTATGCTTTCAGTGCTGCCTCTTTGTGTACCTGATCATTTGGTCATTTCTTCAAAGGAAGTTATGTCTATCCTCATCCCTTTCATTGGCACTGATTCAATTCCCTTTTGTGTTTGGAAAGGAATAGAAAAAAAAAATAGAAAAAAAAAACGCATGCATGCGAACGCAGAAGATCTCCTGAATGCACTTTGTTTATGATTACTCTGCTAATTTATTTATTTATTTTGTTGTCATGCAGAGAAATTGGATCTTTGGAAATGATAAACAGGTCTCTTGATTGCTTTGAGACTCGAGTGGTAATTGTCTTTTCAGGAGCCCCCCCCACTGCCGTCATGTTTCACCTCGTATCATCAATTCACAGCATTCCTCTCCCTCATGGCTCCACACTCCGCACTATGCAGGCAAATGTGACAAAACTCACACGGGTTATCGCAGCAAGCTTCAGTGTAAATAGAATCTGACGAATACTATGTGGAAGGAGGCCTTGCAGGCTGTGCATTTTGGACTGACAGCTGTATGCAATTTCAAAACATTGGCAACATTGCTTGCCTTGATAATATTGCATTCAATTAAATTGTATTGGATTGCATATCTTAGAGGATTGCTTTCATTGTTTGTTAGGTCATTTGGCAGCTCTTAGCTACTCCCCATCACCTACAGTAGAAGCTATTTAAAAGGTGAGACATTTAGTACATGGACTGAAGCATGTCTGACAGAGAACACGAAGCAAGCAGCAACAGTAAGTGCTTCTTCAATCATACTTTGTATTATTTTACTGTCAACACATAAGCCAAGGGAGCAGGCAGCCTTGGTTACTCATGAACTTAGCAAAAGCAGTTGGTTTGTATTTGTGATTGTGTGTGTTAGGAGGAGGGGTAGTGGCGCTTTATGTTGTACTGTATGTATTTGTGTGTTTGTGAATGTGTCAATGTGTCTGCATGAGCGTGTAACCACAGCCTACGACACTCTAACTACGACCTTCCTGTTGCAGGTCAATTATTCACCCAGGAGTTGACAGAAGATGGCAATTAAGAGCCGTAGCACACAGTGCTAAAGGGTACAGAGGGGTTGGGCGACCAGAAGGATGGCAGCATAGACCTGTCAAGTCTCAGAGGGGAACACACGGCGGTTCACTCCCAGGGGGCCGTGGGGCATAACATGGTCAGGGGTTAAAAGGGTTAAGTGTAGATTCATAGAGTGCTCGGCGCAGCATCCGTAGTACATCCAGTAGCAGGCTGTGTTGCGGTGAATGAATTGCCAGAACACCAAATGTGAGGTCAGCAATTAGAAGGCGCTCAGGGACTTTGTCAGAGTGCTCAAAGCAGCTGTTTGTTTCTCCGTCTTGTCCCCCGTCTCCCCCCACTGCCTCTGACACAAGCCGTCATGGCGTGGCTTCCGCAGGATTGGCCCAACTGTCGACTTTGGTTGGCCTGTCAACTCATACCTCATCAGTGTTGTCCATTAAATACTGCATATCCATGCCTCCTCCCTCTCTCTTGTTCTCGCTCTCCATCTAGCTCTCTCTCGCTTTCTCCCTCTCTGTCTCTGTCTTACACTCTTGCTGTATATCCCCCTTGCTCTCACTTAAATTTGATATGGCTAGGATATGTTTACATCCCAGTATGTCAACATTCCAAAGGCACTGGAATTGGGAAGGTTGAATTGCAGGAATTATCAAGCAATCAGACGGATTTCCAGTCAATGTTACAAAACAGAAGCCTGCATATTTTCAAAGCTGCCCCTAATTGCCTAGTCACATTTAGAACTCCAGTGGTGAAGGGATGAATAACGAATTAGCTGATAGAGCAATTAAACCATAGAGCTGCTAAAAGCAAACAGCAGTAAACATTCCTTTGCGTATTTTGACGTGGCCATATTAAATATAAAGTCAAACAACTTGAAAACCTTGTTCCTGGAACACGTTAGGCTAAGATACTCTCCAAACTCTTTGGCAAAGAATCCAAATGGATCATTTTGATCTCAAAGCCATCAAAACAGTTATGAAATATGAATCCCTGTAAAACATTAGTATGCACTTCAGTGTTTTACAAAGTGTGCATAATTCAGTGCTTTATTACATGAGTGCATGTCCTATCGGATTAGATTATTCTATTTATTTTTTTGTTTTCGTTTTGTGAATGAATGAAAGACACTATTTGTGAAGACTCCATATATGTAAAGATGATCCATCACCTTAAAGTTACTGTTCCTGAAATAACATCATACCTGTCAAACCTCTCAAAGGTTCAGGACAATTAAGGAGGAATGGCCTGTAATGGTGAGTTATCTGCTTTTCTGAGAACAGCAAACTGCATCTAGTGACCAAATACAGTTCAATTCAGTTAGACTTAGATGGGTTGCCATGATAATCGTCTGTTATTACAGTTAAGGATAATATGGGTAATATTTTGTTACTAAATAAAAATGTTCACTCCCAGAGAAAAGGTATCTTTATATCCATGTGAGCGTAAGTGACACGTGTTGATCTGGTATACAGTCACTGGGGTAGAAGCCTTGCAGAGCCGGTTGCACGTACATATAATTGCAAGTGGTCATTGTGAATTTACCTCCCACTGTTGTGGCTTTTCAATGAACACAAAGCACAGACAACACCTCCTTCGGTTATCTGCTTGCAACATAGGTCTTCTTAGTGTAGCATACTTAGTGTTCTACCTGACTCATCTAACTTGAAAGGAATTCAGGGTCAACAAACAAAAAGGATGCAGCTCACAAACATATAGGGAAAACAGCAAAAAAAAAAAAAAAAATGCAGAGACAAAGAACTAACCTAAGGCAGGGCTTAAATACAAAACAAGGGCAAACCAAAAACCAATGAAATACAGGAAAACCTAAACAAGATAACGGGGAACATGTGCAAACAATAATCAACCGGGGGCTCAAAATTCCAGGCTGTGACAGCATCATTGCTCCAATCATTATTTTTCTAAAATAAATAATAATTTTAACTCGATTTCCAGGCTCTGCTTGTACCTGGCCACAGAATAAGACTTTCCTTACTTAATGTTTGATATTCATTGATAGATGAATGGAAACCTCCCAATGATGTCTCAAATTCTTACACTATTCTCGTTGTCAATATGGTAATATGTTTTACAGTTAAGTTTTAAACACCCAGAAAACATATGATCATATAACTCAAATTGGTTAATATCCTAATTAGAGCAGTTTCGTTTAAGGCTCTGTCAAGGGTGCCCTTTCAGATTCTGTAATCGGGTGCACGGTGCAGGTGATTATTAATATTCATGAAGGTGAGAGCTGAGTCAAAACATTGCTATTCTTCACCACATGATACAGACTTCTTTTCGTTATCTATGGAACATAAAAATGCTCTCTGTAAACCAAGCATTCTTGATGTCTGCGTAAATGTCTGTTAATGGACTGTAACATGTTATTGAACTTGTGCTTTTATGATTCTGCCTGGCAATAAAAAATAATCAGTCAGGGTGTTTATTTTTCTATGTAATGGCTCAATGGAGCTGCCCCTGGGCTTGAAATAGGGGTTCTAAACATTCTAGATTTTTACTGACACGGTTACCGAATTTCTTCATGCTGTCAATGTATTTTATATGTCTGAATCACACAAATGCATTTTTTTCAGGTTGCTTTCAGGTTTTAACAACAGTGCCTGCTTTCCTGAACAGAATATTATGAATGTATAATGCAATAAACACCAAAACAAGATGTGTTCTTTGGGAAATAATCCAAGGTATGTTTTTTTTTTTTATTTTTTGAATTGAGGGGAAGGTGAACATATGGATAGGCTTATCAAAGTTGTCTAATTTATGTATCTATCTTCTTCCTTTCCATCCATCATGTAGTTCAAACATTTAGCTCACCAGACGACCGAAGCAACAAGCCCACAGGTGGTTTCTTTTGGATGCAATTAAGGTTGTCAGAGAACACCTGTCAGCATACAGTAATGAGCTTATCATCTGTATTGAAAGTTTGTTTACAGAGAAAACTCGTACACATTAAAAAAAGAACGCTTAGCAGCTGCACTTTGTCAAAAATGTCCATTAAGCTCATCTTTTGTTGACCAAGTGTAAGAGAAATTAGAGTAGCTTTTTCCATAAGAAGAAACCTGCTCTTTAAAATGTACCATTTATATTTTGGTTTCTTGGTGAATAATGGATGCATATGTTTATTTAGATTGATTTATTCCTTCTAGCACTTGTGTGCTAGTAGTGGAACTTAATTTAATCTTCTTTCAGGCTGTCATAATCTATGAATGTTATTTGTGAATGACAATTACATTTTCTGCAATACTTTTCATTTCTATGTTACTTTTCTGTACGTAGGCAACTTTCCTGGATATATTACTTATTGTAAATTTCCCCAGGGAAAAGATTGTGATCTGATAATTGTGTTTGTTTGGTTTACTTTGTGGAATCTATATCATGACAAGTTTCACTAAATAATTGCTATTCGCATGCTTTGTCAGCGCAGTCATCATGCATCGCTGAATTTCTAAGTTCCAGATGAAAATGAGATCTTAACAACTCAGCCGAGCGCTGGTCAACTGGATTCTACAGTGGTGTGCTCACTCTTCTGTGAATGAGTTTACCATCACCCCTCCGTAACGCTGCTGGCTACTTGTTTTACTTGGCAATAGAACGTGTGTAGTATGCTTCTTTCCCTCCATCTGAAATGAGTGATTGATTCAGTTCCCTAATGGCTAACTGATGTAATGTACACAACACGTATACCAGTGGAGTAGGTGCCGCCTGGCAGTGGTTTGACATGGGCAGAGAGCCGCAGCCAAGTCTTGTTAAGGCTGCAGATTTTCCAGCCAGCATGTGTTCTGACTGCAAAGGTGGACTTATCGCCTGATCACATCTTAAAATTACTCCTGAGTCACTTGATAAATTGTCATGCCATGCCAGCAGCTCTCTTACACGTCGTCCATGACTGAGCATTTCTTGTGAAAGTTGGATTGTTTGTGTTTCCTATTCTAATTATAATAACACATTTAATTCATAGAGCGCTTTACATTGTAAGTACAATCTCAAAGCACCTTTGTCTGTCACCCTCTTTCTCTCTCTTTTTAGTTATAGTTTTTTGGGGAGGGAGGGAGAGGTACATGACATTGACAATTCTGACAGAGGAGGGGGCCATACTGAGAAGGAAAGAGGACATGTTACAGAGAGTAAAACTGATATTAAATTTGTTGACATTTTTTCCCATGATTTTCTACCCTTATGGTGCCAGCTCCCTGCCACTCAATCCCTCTACAGCTATCAACGACACCAAGCTAATTGTATAGCTCTTCATCCCACTGACTGACCAAACTTTCCTCTCTGCTGCTAAAGCATGCATCACCAACAGATGTTAGTGAAAAGTGCAAACATCTACACTGAAAGTGCTTGGGCTATAGAAAAACGCTGGTGGGCCTTGGGGTCTACGGATATTCTCTGGCGCAGCATGCCTTTTGATATTGGTAATATATTTGGTTTCTTCGCTCTGATATAAGCGTGCAGCTTGAGCTCCCCCCTGCTGTCTTCATTGCTGCATTCACAAGCGTCCTCATCAAGCTCCCTGTCCAGAACCACATGCCGAGAAAGTACACACTGCGAATCGATGGACAGCTTAAGTGGCAAGTTATGGCGCAGGGCACGGAAAATGAACCTTTATGCAGAGAGTGCATGTACACAAACTGTCTAGGTACCTTAAGTTGTTGAGATTTAGAAAAAGCATGAATGGTCTGTTTATAACGCTTTTCCCAGTGAATCATCCCTTACAATTGTCATTTGACATCTCGAGTTTACGGAGACACTTTGGTCGGTTGTCCATCACGGTATGCTCATGTTAATGTGGAAACTCCATTACATTTGCATTAGCGTTTGCTATGTTTTTACTCCAGGAGTGACTGGACTGACCAGATTGATAATGAATTACTGACATTGAAAGTCTCTGTGAATTCTGGCAATTAATCTCAGCCCCCTCATCCCCCAACCCCCCACCCACCCCCAGTCTGAGCCAGACATTCTTCTGTTGGAGTTGTATTGCCAGTCTGTGACAGTTTGTTCTGCTGGCATGCACTTCCAAGGCTGGCATCCTAGCCTTGGTTCCCTGGCATCTCGTGGTGGCCGTCCATGTACTAATGATCAAGACAGCTGCAGTAGTCATGCTCTGGATGTATTCAGTTGGAAGGCCACAGCCAAGCTCAATGAAAGACAACTCAAAGATGGCATGGCAAATACTGTTGATACTTGCTATGTCAGCTGTAGGCCTATTCAAATAATGAAGGTATTCTAATAGGTACTAATTTATGTTTTTGTAAAACCTGTAGATGCCCATCAATGGAAAACATTGGTTGTATCACAGGAGTCACATATTTGATTATATTTCCCTGTAATGACAATCTGGGGAGAATCTCTACTGAAGCCTGGCCTTTTACAACAAAATAAACATGTCTCATCATTTGCCCAAATGCTGTGCTATTATGATACTTAACAAGACTGTTTAGAGGCCTTGTAGATTTAGCATCATCAATACTGAAGGGCAACAGATTTTATAATATGTGTGCAATGAAGAGAAAATAATGGTGAAATGCTAAATGGACTGCACTTACATCGAGTTTAACAGTACCCACGCTTTACAATTGGCCTCTCACTCATCCATTCACACGCCGATGGGAACGGAGCTACCATGCAAGGCGCTAGCCCAGCCAACCTAGGGGACGACTCAAACCCTCCCTCTACCTCCTGAGCCACAGCTGTCCAATATCTAAATTCCCGTTTCACGCATTATCAATTTTAATCTATCCCAAAAAAATGTATAAAAAACGGGGATGAAAAATCTAATTTTCGGTCTCTCTTCTCAGTTTCATAATTTAAATGACAAACACGATCCATCCACTATCCGTGTCCCATGTCCTTTTGGATTAAGTATCAAAGAATAAGGATGGAATGAACCTTGCATTTAAGAAGCCTGGAAAATCATTGCCTCTTGTGTTCATCTGTAAATTCAGGAATGGCGTGGCAGAGATCCAATGTTAGTGGATTAAAAGCATATGACAGCCATGGAGACGCAACGCAATGCAACAGGCATGCATGCCACGGGGAGGGAGCATGGTGAACAAATTCAATTAAAAGCATGGTACATAAAAGCAACCACTCCCCACTTCCATAAAGCACATTAAATATGGATTAGAGCAAGCACTCTTTAATATCAAATGACTATGTTAGCTGATTACTTGAGCTGATGACTTAATTCAAACACATCTGCGAGCCGTCAGTTTAAGGTTTGGATTTTAAAGGGTGTGCTTGCATTAGCATTTGTGTACCCAAACACATTTTACTTAAAAAAATGCCATTGTTACTTTAATTTGATTTAATGCTTTTTATCTTGAGTTATTTTTTTCTTGAAATACTGTTCTAATTCTCACCTGAGAAGAGAGAAGGAAATGAAATCCCGTGACAATGTATTCGAAATATACAAATAACTATAGTTTATTTAGTTTTATCATCAACATACCATTTAATATTACGCTGATACACAGCATTTTTAAAGCAGTTACATGCACTCCACTTTGACAACGGTGTTGAAGAACGCCAGTATCTTGTAAAAAGTAACCATGTTTTGGTGACATAGTGACTGTTAAGCCATTTCTCCTCTGTTGGATGACACAGGGCCAACCGACCATCTCTTTCCATGATGTTTGTTGGGACGTTCATCTTTCACCTCCCTTTGGCAGCCTCCTCCGACACCGCGGTCTGTCCACACACCCCTTTTGTCCTTTTGTCCCGTCCCAGGGTCACCCATATTTCCATAACCTTGTCATTTTCAGTGCGACATAAATCCATATGAGGCTAGCGCAGTCTCGCCAACACCAGTGGCGGAGAAGGCCGTGGGGTTAATTGAAGCCTGTATCTCTCATGTTCCGTCTCGCCACTGCCCTCGCCTTTCACTACAGCTACGATCAAAGAAAGTGATTGCATGTGGAAGCACCAAAATTGCAGATCGGACACTCAAATTCACCCAGGCGTTTAATGCAATCTCCCAACTCACGGCTTGCTCTGTTCCCTTTCCCACGATTGTGTCTGCCGCTCTTCGTTACAGTCAACCCCTTGAACCGGGCTTGAAATGAGTAGCTTGCCCCACCACAGTGTCAAAACACTTTCTGTACTCCTCACATCTGCACACCCAGCCGCCTCTCCCGTCCAGGGGGGGGGGGGGGGGGGTTGGATAGCAAGTCAAGGACAGAGGGTACCATAAAGGTTGTCAGCTTACATGAACAAATAGTGTTGTGTGAAATGACTTAGGCCTGACATTGTTAATGCAGAGCGGCCTGCCTCTGCCACGCTCCATAAAGGCAAATAAAAGGCCAGATAAGACCCTAATGGAATGCAACGCTGCAAGTGTTTCTGTGTTGGAGTCAATGTGTGTTTGTGTGTGCGTTCCTTGAGCTTGTGGGCAAAATGGGATAGAGAAGGGCATAGTACAGTTGTCTGCTGATCCATAGACTCTATTGCTCCATTATATGGTGACACAAACACTCCTAGTCCCATTTAAGATTGAAGATAGCTTTATGATTTTTAGTGTATATGCTTTTTCAGGGGTATGCTGGGAATCAATCCCTAAAGCCCAATTTTGCAATTACAAACTTTTTCAGAGCGTAGACATCACCACATTTTTTTTCTCTTCACACCTCTATCGGCACACTGAATATTCTTCCAGTCACTCACCCATGTAGACCAATAACCCCACGCATGTCTCTTTAGATGCAAAAATGATGTGCATGTACTGCGTGTGTGCACACGCACCTGTGCTCACAAAGGTGTCGTGACCATTTACCCAGGCTCCGCGTCCCCTCGGGCCCAGTCGCAGTGAATAGGGGCTTATCTCTAAGAGCAGACGTGTCCTTATGTCATTGAAGGCGCCATAGGGAGCCCAGACCACAGGGTTTAAGCCCAGGCCCTGGGACCCTTCAGACCCCAGACATGACAAAACCATAAGTCTGTTTGATTAGGACATTTTCACTTCGGCCCCTGCTGGCCACAGACTTTCTAATTAGCATTACCTAGGGGGACATGGGATTTCGTCTCAGGATCAGACGGCAGCTCGAAGTTTTGACACCCGCTAATTGAACAGATGGAAGGCTTACTTAACTTTGCCAGCTCCCCATAGACAGCACGTTATAATAAGGAAAACGTTTGGAATGTGGTCTATTCGTTTTTTCTTCTGAGTGTGTGAAACACATTGCAAATTGTTAAATAAGCCAAAAGGTCATGTATTTTCTTTGCGGTAGATTAAATACAGTTGTAACATTTTCATCAACAAAATAACCGATAACACAAAGTTGGGTATCCCTTGTTTTGCAACGATTGTGTTCACAAAGTGTGTGTGTGTGTGTGTGTGTCTGTATACTTACGTGTGTGTGCTTTTGCGTTTAAGTATCTGCTGTAGTGTGGAAACAAGCAGACACTCAAACAAGGGAGGAGAGGCGACTGAAGAAAGAGGAAAGGTGGCTGTGTAAACAGAGGAAAAGGGAGGGGACCTAAAGGCAGGGAGGGAATAAAGGAAGAGATAGCGCTTGCCTCGCTCTCCTTATTTGCATTCGTCGAGGAACCTTATCGGCCTGCTCATGGGTGACGGCTGCCCTCTGATCACAGCCAGCCAGCGCCTTCACATCAGGCCCGCTGTCGCCCGCCTGCCTACCTGGCTCAGTCATGCGTGCCCACTGCTTTAATTGACCAACACTCGAGATGCAACAAAGAGGCAGTTGGACGCAAGGGAGGCACCCTTCATCAGCCATGACATTAGAAAAAAAAGGTTCCATATCGCGATTCCGGCTCCAATTTAATTACTTGCTCTCCCTACTGCTGCTCACTTCCTCTCCTGCTCTTTTCCCCTCTCATTCTCTCTTTTTTCTTTCTCTCTCTTGCTCCATCTCTCTTACAAACGCGTACGTGCTCCTGTTCATTTCCTTCCCCTTTCATGGCCTTGCTGCTCGACCAGAAAACATCTAAGATGTGCCTCTTCTCTGTGGTGGATGGTTCCTTTAGCTCTGACACGGGTGGAACAAGCACTGATGATGCTTCAGCCCCTGTCCACAGGTCCAGACCGTTGGCTCGGTGGGGAGGTAGCAGCCATCGGGATCAGAACACCCTGCTGGCCAGGGGTCATATTTGTAGAGGAAGACTAAAGTATTGTAGTGGAGGGGCCTTCATAATGAAAGCAGGTGTGCAAGAGCCGGCTTCTCGAGTGGAATACCCATGCGGGCTGAGGAGAATTTTTCTTTCGGGGGGTTTGTTAGTGAAAGTCCAGCAGGGCCTTTTCAAGTACTGGGAGCTAGGATAGAATTAACATAAGGTTCTTACTGAAGGAGATATTTATTCGCCTGTACACTTTTCCGCACAGGTAGCTATCCCATATAAAAGGCTCTCTTCTTTATATACAAATTGCAGCTCAGTTTTATTTGATTCACCTTCAGGAAACATGTTTTCTACTACCTGTATTTTAGAAATGTCATTCTGGATTATTTCAATCAACATATGCAACATTGCCGAATTATGTGTGTGTACAAGAACCACATTTTCTCTCTGAGGACAATAAAGTAAACTAATTAACAAACCATCTTAGCATAAATCTTGATTTACACTTGATTTAAATTTCAACACCTTTCACTGTAAGCAGCTAGCAGTTAATGAACAAGTTACTGGCTAATGGGTTAGTAGCTGTGATGCATCTACTATCTTTGGCTAGGTAAAAAAAAAAAAAATTATGGAAGAGCAGTTACTACATACTGTACATAATTAGAAACAGATTTATTATTCGTTAAGTGTATCTGGGCATTAGCAAATATTTGGAAGTTGATTCACTTTTAATGATTACTTGAATATTGCTATGAATATTTGGTAGATTTCTGTTTATGATATAAAAACATAACACTTCATTCTGTATAGATTAATTTTCACTGCTATTATCAACTGATTTGGAAAATATTTGTTGAGATGTTAGCATTTTAATGTTATTGAAATAGCTTCATTTGCAAGTTTCAACTATTTCTTATCTGCCACATTACTGTAATATTTAAACATGTAATGCTTTCTATCTTCAAACATGCAGATAAATATGAAATAAGCCATTCATTCAAGACTTTGGGGCCTAATGGCAAAAATCATATTAAAAATGTTTGTCATTGTAAACAGCAGAGCTATATACACATACAAAATTGGTCATACAAAAATGTGTGGGATTTGTAGAGGTGATAGCCTCATCTAAGATTTTTCTTTTCATCGACCTGCTCAAAATTATTTGACAAATAAATGTGATGTCTTCAAGGCATAATGTATCACCGGTGACTCCTCTTGCTTTGTATCCACTTGTCGATAGCGCCGCCTTTTCAAGCATGTACATGATCCTAGAGTACACACACACACACACACACACACACACACACACACACATACACACGCCTAATCCACAGAGTTGCATAAGTCCCATCCTACTGACATGCAATGCCTTAATCACTACGTTGGATGTATAGATAGCAGCATAGGTAAACCCAGTCCCAATCCCAGCCTGAGGGTCAATTTGATCAATGATAACACCGGCATGATCCCACTACTAGAACTAGAGCATTGCTTTCCCTTTAAAACAGCCCCCTCCATGTGTCAACCTTAAACAGATGGCGGGAGGATTGGGCTACATTAATGAAAGGTCCCCGCTCCGCTAGAGGTATCTGTCTTCCTGACAGTGCACGTCCCCGTTGAGGACTTATCAAAGTTTCCCCATCATTTTTAAAGAACTTTTATGTCAGCTTCGAGGTGCCGGGAGCGCTCGTTTTTATCGTCCTCAAGGCCAGGAGGACGGATGGTGATAGAGAGAATGGGAGAAGGATCATGTCACTTTAACCCCTCTAGGGAGATGAGAGTGTGTCACTCAATAGCCAGCTCAGCTCTCTCTCTCGCTTGCTCACACACACACGCACGCACACACACACACACACACACACACACACACACACACACACACACACACACACACACACACACACACACACACACACACACACACACACACACACAAAAGGGCCTTTGGTGGAGGCTTTGCGGGAGACCCAATGGTGTAACAAGGCTTGAGGACAAGCTAAGGTTATTTTTTGGGGTATTAAAATACTTTTATTTGATCGTTTCCAGACTTTCTCCCGAGGCCACAATTGTGAAAACAGTAACAAATTGCATGAGTGGAACACTATTAGAAGGGGTAGGCCTTCTTTTGATGAGGTTTATCCGATTATATTAAGCATGAAGCGAAGCTAGGTAGCCAGCAAGAATGCTAGTGTGCTCGAGTAATTTTGCATGACTTTGCTCCACACTTTTTTTTTACACAGGCGACAAACCTTCGGTACACAAACAAAGCTCACACTGCATGAGTGGGAGATAAGTCAAAGGTGTGTTTACCCACTTTATAGTTTTCCTTGGCCCCTTGAAATCTGTCATAAACACTACACCTGTCCCTCTGATGTGGCCCTCACGTAATTGTCATGAATTAGTGATGCCGAATGATTTTAGTTATTCAATAGCAGGAAGGATGCTCCTGTTTATAAATTATTTGAGATAGAGATGCTGCAACATCTGCTGCGTCAGCTTGGAGTGCTGTGTTTGTCTTGTACTTCTAACACCCTGTTGAGCGTAAACAACATTGCCCCCTCTCCCTCGGTGAGTTGTCAGCAAAACTTTGCCGCCGATCGCCGAGTCGGTAACACGGCACAGAGATTACCTGGCTTGACCTGAACAGAACCTCCCAGCCTGTAGCTCTACCGGACCTCGGGCGCTTGTCATTGTGTCTTTGCTGGTGCTTGGCTTCTGGCTAACGCGGAACACGTCATTGTGATTTAGCGGCCGATTAGCCAAACAAAGATAGCACGGAAGTTGACAAACATTAGAGACAAGAGCAACGGCAAAGGTAGTTTCGTGAGGCAAAGGGAAATATACAGGAAGGCACTCCACAGCTGTGTAGCTGAAAAGCCCCTTGTCCCCTCTCCGTTGAGAATGTCCAGGTCACGGATTGACCTGGACCAGGGTCATCTAACCCCCCTTAGGCTTTTTACCTCCTGGCCACCCTAATAGACCCATAGCCCCGCTCCTCACGCACACACATACCCCAGTATGGTCGCCCTGGGAGGAACGAGGTGAGGGCAGGGGAATACATGGAGGAAAGCAGACAGGGTGATGAGCTGGTCTGGCTCACATGAGTATCCCTGCTCAACACGAGAGGACGAAGCCAGCCCCCTGGAGAACCACGGTGAGAGCGCTGAGAGGCTTGACAGGTTGCTAGGCAAGGGTCGTGAAGAGGAACGGCGCTAAAGCCACCATGACAGCATTGGAGACCGGAAGGAACAGGGCAATGGAGGAATAAAGCACGATTTCTGAGGAAGAAATATCGGACAGGAGCGACAGAGCAGAAGAAAGAATTGAATACAAGTGTAGTTATAAGCATTAACTCATGGAGGGAGAGAGGGAGGGAAGGAGAAATAGGACGGGAGAGACCGTGGGAGCGAGGGACACACAGATATAAAAGAAAGAGCCGGGGAGAAAGGTTGTTGATGGTGAAAGTCCCGGCCTTTCACTAACCCACTTTTCTGTTATTGTGTATTCCCACTTAACCACTCCACATCTGGTTGAAGAGGACAATATGTTCTGTTCAATTGAGAAAACACACTTGGCTGGCTGGGCTTCTGTGGTCGGGTTTGAGGAGATGTACAGGATGGGTACCACCGGCACTTGCTGGCGCTGTGCACAGACTGTACACACGCACATATACCCACACAAACACTCCAAATACCCACTCTATCAGGTCTTGTACCATTAAGTAAGTGAATTCAAGCTGCAGCCCATTCCATGGGCTGTCTTAAAGGCAACACGGCTGCCAGGCGAAACCCAATATGACAACATAATGGAATCTCACTTCTCCACCCAGTTGTGTCTCTGTCAGCCTCTGTCAATTATGATTTGCCAAACATGCACTGAATTTCTTCCATATTCCTAGCTATTCATGTACAGAAGCCTTCAATGGGCACAGAGCCTATGTCCAGGCTATCTGGTTAATTCACTGTACAGTAAACGTCTGTGATCTATGGAACTAAACAAGCCTAAAATTCTGTTTGACTTGCTCTAGTGTGAGACAGTTTCAAAAATCATTGAAAATATATATTTTTTGGGCTAGACAGCTGCTTATCAAGCCTGGTAGTCTACTATAGTCTCAAAAAAAACAGGAATACTGTAGCTAGAAAGCTAGCCATACACCACCAAACATATAGTGTGAATGCAACAACGTTGCAATTGCAATTTGCATACCAAAACATGCATCACCGTTCATCCCTCCCTCAGAAGATCACTATGGTAACAATCCTGGTGAATCGTAAAATTTTGCATTGTTGTGAACCAGGGTACTCCCCATGGTCCCTGCATTTCATGTTGCTTTATGGGAAATACTGAGCAGGCTAAAAAGGGAACTCTTTTTGTCGTTTCTCGGACATTTTTCAAAATGGCAGAAACCCTAAATAGGACATAAGTCGGACACCGCTGTAGTCCTACCATTGGCTGCGTATTGCCCTATAAGTACAGTTTGAGACAGTTGATGGACAATTTACTCTTAAGCTTGTGGCCTATAGAAATCCAAGAGAAGGGGGTTGCAAATTAGCATTGAGTGTGCTAGTCATGGAAATTAGCAGTAATGGTGGGGTTAACCCATAGTGACGGAGTTAAGAGAAACAAATGACCACCCTGCAGCATTTGTCTTAGTGAGTGTCTGTGGGTGTATATCTGTTTGCTTAAACGTTAATTGTGTGTTTTGGTTTGCATGTATCTGCACACATTTTGTCTGCACGTGAAAGTGTTTCTGTGTATTTAACCCCGGGCTAAGGTAAAGGTCAAATGCATATAAAAGCTCTTGCGTCTCCTAATTCACATTAGAGGGAGTTTAATGGTGGCGGAGGGGCATGAATTAAACCAAAGCCCTAATTAATTTGGAATTCTACCCAGCCAAGTAGATTAATTACCCAAATATTCATAATTTTCCCTACAACATTATTTGATAACGGAATTAGATTTCCCCCCTTTAATGACGCTGTGTTTTACACTGAAGATCAGAGAGGTGGGTGAGGAGGTGTTGTGGTTGGTGGGGGTTGGTGTGGATAACCACGAGTCCCCAAACCATCCAATGACAAACGGAGCTCAGGGTCTCATCAATAGCTGACTGGTCCTGTGATGGAATAGGTAGAGCCTTAACAAATGACAGAGTCTTGTTGTGCCTGCGTGCGTGAAAGGGTGTGTGTGTGTGTGTGTGTGTGTGTGTGTGTGTGTGTGTGTGTGTGTGTGTGAGTGTGCGTGTGCGTGTGTTGGCGTTTGTGCTACGAAGAGAGCAGAAAGAGGGATCCCTAGCCTAGCTAATGTTGGTGCGGGGGCCCGTCTGTGGACTCCTAATGACTTGGTGCCGTTGATCTGTGAAGGAAGGAGAAAATGGGCCATTTAGGGGGAGAAACAGCCAACCTGCTATTTCATGTCCATTGTCTGGACTTTAATTGAGAAAATCAATTCATCACGACACTTTGCCAATAAAAGTAATTCCCCAGTACTCTCTCCCCGACCCTGATCTGATATGTACACTAGGCTTAGTATTCGAGATGGTAGGTTATTTGGGATGCTTGGTTGCACAGTCACACTTGGGTGAATTCACAAGCGCACATACATTAGGACACATATACACACACACACACACCCTTCAAGACCCTTCACGCATGCAATAGAATATTTTGTGACGCACTGTTATTCACATCACTGCCAGCATACACACACATACACACATACTGTACACACACACACACACACACACACACACACACACACACACACACATACATGCATTCAAGTACATTATCCTAAGCAGATCTGTAAATGGAGACGCAGTGCAGAGCCGGTCAGACAGAATGAGAGAGAGTGATAGAGAAAGGGACTGAGAGACAAAGAGGAGGGAGAGCGATAGAGACAGAGACGGAAAGACAAAGAGAAGAGAGAGAATGCGCACAATGCTCACGAAGTGGAAGTGCCAGGGCTCCGTGCGTCACGGAATGCAGCCCCGCTCCCTGCCCATCCCCACACCGCATACTTTGGGTAGGAAGAGGGGAGTGAAGGAGAAGAGTGGAAGGGCGTGAAGAGAGAAAGGGTGTTATCACCAGGCCAGAGATCCAGTGTGGAGGGCCGTTCTGACAGTTTTCCCCTGGTCCCATCCATCAGACATGTCCTCCGTAAGAGGGCAGTAACAGGCAGCACGGGCCCCTGATGCGAGGGACCAGCCTGATGATTAGTCACTGCCCGAGTCCTCTCTGCTCTGCGCACCCGCTCCACCAGCCACCAAGGGTAAGGACAGAGAGGGAGGGAGTGAGGCTGGAAAGAGGGGAGGAGTAGGAGGGCGAGAGGGTTGAGGAGATTGAGGCCAGAGAGAGAGAGAGAGAGAGAGAGAGGGAAGGGATGACGCGGAAAAAAGAGGGATGGATAGATTGCGAGATGAGGAGGAAAAGAAAGTGGAGACGAATGAAATGGGGAGGGAGATTGGGCTGTTACCGGTTTTGATATCGGTTAGATGTGATGTGCTGTGATTGGTCTTCAGCCCCGAGCTGTGTGTTTGATATCCAACACATGGTCATGATGTCCTCCTCGGCCCAGCTCATTATCGTGCCTGTAACCATGGCAGTAGCAGTGCAGGGGTTTTGACTACTGAAACATGAAGCACCTGTGCCTTAGCTTAGATGACTACAAGGATACAATTGTAGGATAAGTGGTAATATAGCTTCTGGCTGTTGATGGTGTGTGGCTGTGTGTGTACCTGCGAGTGACCACATTCATGTATTTTTTGGTTTGTGCCTGTGTGTTTGAGTTTGTTGCGTGGCCCAGTTTGCCTTCACAGCCTTGAGTAGGAATCCCTCGTCCAAAGGGGTGTGCAGTGCTAATGATGTTACTCTGTGCTGATGCAGTGGCCTGTCACAGTGTTACCACGGAGATGATAACAACAGTGTGTCTGGTCCTTATTACCTGAGCCGAGAGGAGCAGGGCTGCTGATCTAGCCCCAAAACACACAGGTCCACACACAGGAGCCTACCACTATCAATCTCTCTGCACTCGCACCCCTAAAATAGTCAAACAACCCCAGTATGTGCTTGCATGCGCCATTGAACTATAAAAAAGTGGTGGAAGCAATGGTTACAGTATTCAAAGCAAATACTACAAGATGGTTTAAGATGACCTGTAATGATAATATCTTAATTTGTAAATCCTGGTTTGCTGTAGCAAAGGAATGGGGTAAAAGGTGTCAATGATAGGATGCATCAGAAAAGCAAAATGACAGAAACTTAGAAGCCTGACCAACTGGTTATGAGCAGGCAAAGCTTTTACTCAGTGAGCAAAATGACCAACTTTAGGGGCAGTTTGATGCATTAATTAAACGGCGACGCAAACTGGAGGATATTCAGCAAAAAAATTGTTGACGATCATAATGTCACCAAAATTTCAGAAGCATAGGCTTTCAATTATTGTTCTTTCAAACAAACAGGCCCCTAATCTTTATTTCTTTCAGCATTGAAGGATGCATTAGTAACGCGCAATTGAACTGATTTGTGTGTATTTAAAAAAACAGCCGTTGTATTTGTTCACCACAAGAGGCATTATTTTTGTTTCAAATCAGGTAAAACGCCCCGATTTAAAGCGAATTTGTAAATAACGTGACGGGTAATTGGACCCATTGTGTTTTAATTTAACGATTTATTTGCGGAATTATTTAATTCAAATGTAAATTACTTGCCAGAAGGTAAACAGGTAAAGAGAAAAAGGCTTAAAAGGGGCTCCAATTGGGGTGTTTTAGGATGTCAACATTGGGTCAGTTTGAACTCTGATTTTCTTTTTTCTTTTTTGCGCAACACCACTTTTTTGTGATGACATTTTTTGGACCCCAACGATTGCGTTATGACAGGGCCTCTATGACACTCACATATCTTTCTGTGAGGCTGGAGGATGACTCTAGGGGCACCATTATTGCCGCCTTAATGCCAAGTCAGCCTTGATTCTTAATACCAGGCTCTCGCTTCACGCACCCAGCCTAAACCTGGGTAGCTCCACCACTGAATGAGCTCCTCCCACAGTCTGGCCACAAAGACGTCCTCTCTCCTGGGAGAGCCTCTATCTGTTAACACCAGTTAACCTCTCCAATGAGTGGAGGCCAGGGTTCACACTCCTGCCACTTAGGCTCGAGGGTGACATTACTTTGTGCTTACAATGCTCTAACACGGTTTCCTCAGCTTGGCTGCTCTCCAGCCTGCCAGCTTTTTCTTCCTCTCACCTCCAGGACCATGCCAGAGGACCTTAATCAGCCGACACATGAAAGGGGGGGTTCAGTTTAGACTATGTGGCTGTTCATCCCAACGTGAGCTGCTGACTCGGGTTCAGAGGCTATTAGCATTTATATGGCCCAAAATAGGGTGATATCTCCCTCCTCCCTCTCTAAATACCACATCACGCATGTATTTTAAATACACACATCCAGAGTATGCCACGAGCGCAAATATCCTGAATATGCAGATGCTACAGCTGCTAGAAGGATATAGTGGCGGTACATGGCTGTATCTTGGAATAGAGAAAGAGAGAGATGTGCTCAGATAGAAAAGCGTTTTAGGGTAGCATTGTTTTTTTGACTGGCGCTTTTCCTTTCTTGCCTATTTTACATGTTATACAATGCAGTGAATCGCAGCAAATGTTTGTAGTCCTGGCATACTTGGGCCTTTTAGCAACAGCAACCCCTCTATGCAGAGTCCCAGAGGGGCCGCTAAAGCACCCAAGGGATTGTGTGTAATAAGACTCTGGGGACTGGTGGTAGCTCACAGGAAGTATGTGTAGAGGAGGAGGAGTGACTGATGTCCTCAGGGAGAGGAGAGGGAGAGTGGAAGAAAAGGAAAATTACTTTGGTGGGGAGGTACGGGTGATTCATGGTGAAGTGTTTTGATACGTGCCATGTCTGGAGTTACAAATCTTAAACGAGGACACCAGGCCCACTAAATATTGTGGGAAGAAACGACTACCTGCCGGGCTTTTGAAAAGAAACACTTAGACAAGCAGAGAGACTACTTCATTGTATCCATCCAAAAGATTTTGGGGGGGAAAATATTTATTTTCTGCTAGCTTAAGTTGGTTTTGAATCTGCCGTCCTGTGTGTGGATAAGCTATTGCTTCATTATTTTTTTTATCATTATAAACCCAAATAGTTTAAATTGGCATTAGGAAAATTGTCTTACTTACCAGATACCACAGCAAGGCACATTCTGTGTCTCACAAAATAGTTGAAAAAGATAGATATTCTTTATCTTCATTCAAAAATATTTAATAGCCCAATAAAGCAAAAGAGATTAGGTAATACATAGACATGTTAGCGTTACCAGAGAGACAGTATAATTCAGACTAAGGCTCTAATAGAGATGCTCTTTATAATAAACCATGAAAATGAGGTGGCGGCAAAATTCAGCTGTCAGGTGGACTTGAATGAGGGCTTGTTAACTCTTCTGGCATGTTATAAAATAAGGGGTCCCCGCCTCCTCAGAACGAACAAAGATTAAAAAGAATTCATTAATTATAATGTGCATAAATTGCCAATCGCGGCAAATTAAAATGTATGTATGTAAAAAATGCCATTATTAATTTACACCGTTCAAATCAGTTCTTGATACGCAGTTATGCTGTAATTCTCGGATGCTCCACGTTCAATGGGGTCCAAATTAAATATTGATGAACTTGACCTATTTAAGACAAGTACTGGGAAGGTTTAAAACAAATGAAGAGCACTTCTGTGTTTATTCCGCTTCCTCACTGTAGTAATTCTCCGGCAGTGTCTTCCTAGGGTCTTTACAGGGTTGTGGCTTTTGGTCTCAAGCATGATGGCACTGCCTGCAATGAATTTCACCCAGTGAATTGCCCCTTAGAGTGTAAACATAAGACTTCCATTTGTCCTGGTAAACTGTATTAAGTGGTTCCATGACAAGGTTATTAAATAGAGGATCAATGGGGCATGGTGAAGTGGGTTGAAAAATGAATTGATTAAAGTAGGTTTCAAGCAATGCATTGCGTTGTGTCTACTTCCAATAGACACGTTTGATATGAATGGATAATGTTCTCCATGGGTACATCAATTGCCCCCAGTGACTATTTAAGAGATGGTAGTGTCGGGGTTCCTACAACAACCTCTTAAATTACACCTCACGGCTTTTGTGTGCACACCAGAAGTGTGCACTGGGGGTAGCCACGCCCCTTTTTCCTCTTTTGTTAAGTTGCCCTTCTGGACCCCCCCCCCAAAAAAATATTGAATATTAATAACAATTATGATATACCTACAGTACAGTGCATCCGGAAAGTATTCATACCCCTTCACTTTTTTCCACATTTTATTATGTCACAGCCTAATTCCAAAATGGATTAAGTAAAAAAAAATATCTCAACATTCTACACACAATACCGCATAATGACAAAGTGAAAAAATATTTTTCGAATTTTTTGCAAATGTATTAAAAATAAAAAAAATACAATATCACATGTACATAAGTATTCACACCCTTTACTCAATACTTTGTTGAAGCACCTTTGGCAGCAATTACAGCCTCAAGTCTTCTTGAGTATGATGCTACAAGCTTGGCACACCTATTTTGGGGCAGTTTCTCCCATTCTTCTTTGCAGATCGTCTCAAGCTCCATCAGGTTGGATGGGGAGCGTCGGTGCACAGCCATTTTCAGATCTCTCCAAAGATGTTCAATCGGGTTCAAGTCTGGGCTCTGGCTGGGCCACTCAAGGACATTCACAGACTTGTCCCGAAGCCACTCCTTTGTTATCTTGGCTGTGTGCTTAGGGTCGTTGTCCTGTTGGAAGGTGAACCTTCGCCCCAGTCTGAGGTCCAGAGCGCTCTGGAGCAGGTTTTCATCAAGGATCTCTCTGTACATTGCTGCATTCATCTTTCCCTTGATCCTGACTAGTCTTCCAGTTCCTGCCGCTGAAAAACACCCCCACAGCATGATGCTGCCACCACCATGCTTCACTGTAGGGATGGTATTGGCCAGGTGATGAGCGGTGCCTGGTTTCCTCCAGACATGACGCTTGGCATTCAGGCCAAAGAGTTCAATCTTGGTTTCATCAGACCAGAGGATTTGTTTTCTCATGGTCTGAGAGTCCTTTAGGTGCCTTTTGGCAAACTCCATGCGGGCTGTCATGTGCCTTTTACTGAGGAGTGGCTTCCGTCTGGCCACTCTACCATAAAGGCCTGATTGGTGGAGTGCTGCAGAGATGGTTGTCCTTCTGGAAGGTTCTCCCATCTCCACAGAGGAACACTGGAGCTCTGTCAGAGTGACCATCGGGTTCTTGGTCACCTCCCTGACCAAGGCCCTTCTCCCCCGATTGCTCAGTTTGGCCGGGCGGCCAGCTCTAGGAAGAGTCCTGGTGGTTCCAAACTTCTTCCATTTGCGAATGATGGAGACCACTGTACTCGTTGGGACCTTCAATGCTGCAGACATTTTTTTGTACCCTTCCCCAGATCTGTGCCTCGATACAATCCTGTCTCGGAGGTCTACAGACAATTCCTTGGACTTCATGGCTTGGTTTGTGCTCTGACATGCACTGTCAACTGTGGGACCTTATATTAAAAGGTGTGTGCCTTTCCAAATCATGTCCAATCAATTGAATTTACCACAGGTGGACTCCAATCAAGTTGTAGAAACATCTCAAGGATGATCAGTGGAAACGGGATGCCCCTGAGCTCAATTTTGAGTGTCACAGCAAAGGGTGTGAATACTTATGTACATGTGATATTTTATATTTTTATTTTTAATACATTTGCCAAAAATTCAAAAAGACTTTTTTCACTTTGTCATTATGCGGTATTGTGTGTAGAATGTTGAGATTTTTTTTTTATTTAATCCATTTTGGAATTAGGCTGTGACATAATAAAATGTGGAAAAAGTGAAGGGGTATGAATACTTTCCGGATGCACTGTATGTGTTTTTTGCTGCAACTTTTATAGTTAATTATTATTAAAAAAATTTGCACAAAAATGATATACTGCTGGTATACAACTTTAATGACAAGGGATAGAGTAAGTGATTGGCGTGACGCACTAGCTCTCAAAATTGACAGAGTCAAATATAGTTGCACTGCAGTGTGAAGTAAATAATTATCAAGCAAGTAGCAGAAATAAATGTATATTTTAAACCATGTTTGCTCAAAAATATCCAACCACTTTATAGCTTGACTTGTTGATTTAGTTGCTTGAGCCACTGCCCCTAAAAATGGTTCTGCAGGGCGCTGGTGAAGTACTATGTTTGACTTGCTGAATGCAGAATACACTGTGTTCCAGTCCCATGGCCTGACATTAATAAGGTATACCCACATGGCCTTGAAGATTCAAGGAAAGGAAGGGCTTGGTGTAATGGAAAATAACGCTGTGAGATAACAACTTACCATTTACCTAGCATGTTCTGATATCTGCATTCCTGGGAAACTTCTGACCTCACACTGACCTTAGTGATAAGTGATCAGTAGGCAGTGTGATGGGAAAAATGTAATTTAGCCTTAACTATGAAATGTTACTCTGTGTTTTTCCTATGAGTTCAAACAAAGTTCCCCTTTGTTAGTTAGGTTGAACCCTTGGGGCTAATCTTTTCACCTAACAGTCATCATCAGTGACTTAGTGACTTAGAAGTTTGTGTATTCTCCCTGTTTAGGTAAGATAAGATGTTAGACTTTAGGACCGGTCAGCCAGATGGCATTATGTATTGCCCTGTGCTCAAAATATTTAATTATTTCGATCTCACTGGAGTGTGGACAGCATGCACCCTGGTGTGACCATTTGGTTAAATTGTTACAAAGCAGCAAAGCATGGGAAGTGGAAGTAAAGTTTCAAGGGATCTCATTCAAAATATGTTATCTTGGTTGACCAATGAGAGTTTTACCACTCATTCCTGTCATTAAACTGTAAGCTGACCATTGCGAGTTGGGAGTTGCACTAGGTGCTCCCCACACACGTTTAAATAAACCATTACTTTAATTTAGGAAATTGTGTTTGTATTGAAAGTCCTTCCACCTCATGTAGGGTAAGTTCCACCACATTGGCAGAAAAGGACTTAAAAACAGGTTGATTTTTCTTTATTACTCAAGCCCATTTCTGTGCATTTCTCTCATTTGCAGAGTCCTTTATTAAATTTAGGTTGTTGCTTTGACTTAGGAGTTGGAATTCATCTATTTGCTGTGTTTTCTCTATGGACATGTTATATAAATATGGAGGAAAGCAGTATTTATTTTGCAGCAATCGGGGAAAGAGCTTTGCAAATTACCTACAACTCAGTGGGGTACAATGTATTCCGTTCTGGGAGGATAATGTGCCCATGCAGAAGAAGTAAAAAATAACCTAAACTATGCAGCCATTGTTTAACCACTGACGGAGCTCACGAAGGGGTCTGCCCCAACTCAAAAGAGCAAGAAACATGCCCCATGTCGGAGTAGAGTCTACCTGAAAGAATCTGAGCAATTTGGGGAGAGATGGGATCAATACTGCACAGATGCGTTTCACCAGGTCATCCACTGCCTGACGCATTCACCATGTTGGCATTTGCAAATCCTCAATAGCCTTACATCCTGCACGTTGATGCCAGCTTGAGGGGACTTGGTGCAGTACTCTACCAAGAATACCCAGAGGGTTTGCAACCAGTTGCCTTTGCAAGCAGAAAGTTGAGTGCATCTGACAGTAATTACCCAATCCACTAGTTCGAGTTTTTGCCCTAAAGTGGGCCATAGTCGACAAACTGCATGATTACCTTTATGGGGCAAGACTGACCGTACGTACGGATAACAACCCTCTTACGTATGTGCTCTCCATGGCAAAGCTTAATGCAGTAGGGCACCGATGGCTAGCCGCCTTGTCCACATACAATTTTGATGTGCGGTATCGCCCAGGTCGCCACAACGTCAGTGCTGACCAAGTGTCAAGGATTGTGTCAGATGAGAAGAACGCAGATGAATGGGTGAATTTATCACAGACCGGTGTGAGGGCCATCTGTCAGTGAGTTGGCATCCCTGAGTCTTCTAACCATCCACGGAGGTGTGTCGATCAGCTGGGAGCATCTCCTCAGTGCATACCAGACATGTTTATCTATGTATGCTTATCCAACCCGCTTGGAAATAGAGTCCCTGAGACAGATGTCAAAGGAGGAACTCAAAAAGGCCCAGGAAGCGGATGTAGGGATAGGAGCTGCTCTCCAGGCAATTAAGCATGGGAATTGGCCTGAAGATAAGCATACCAGTCCAGAATACTTCCAGATGAAACGAGAGACGGGAAAATTGACCATGAAAGATGGACTACTGTATTGCTTGAGTAAGCAACCTTCTGGGGAAGAAGTCAGTCAACTGGTACTGCCAAAAGAGTTCCGAGAGATGGTATTAAAGTCCATGCATGAGGATCTAGGACACCTGGGGGTGGAAAGAACCATAGACACACACGCAGATTCTTCTGGCCGAAGATGTCAGTAGATGTGGAACATTAAGTACATTGTACTTAATGTACATTAAGTACATTAAGAACTGTGGAGAGTGTGTCACGCATAAGTCCGTTCCTCAGCGAGCTGCTCCATTGCACCAGATTACGAGCAAAGGTCTCCTAGATCTGATTTGCATCGACTTTCTCTCCATGGAGCCTGATGGAAAAGGCATAAGCAATGTGTTGGTAGTCACCGACCATTTCACACGTTATGCTCAGGCCTTTCCAACAAGAAGTCAAAGCCCAAGTTGTTGCGAAGGTCCTGTTTGACAAATATTTTGTGCATTATGGCCTACCTGCGAGAATCCATTCGGATCAAGGGAGAGATTCTGAAAGTCGGTTGATTAAAGAACTCCTGACCTTGCTGGGGATTCACAAATCGTGGACCACTCCCTACCATCCGCAGGGTGACCCTCAACCGGAGAGGTTCAACCAAACCTTACTCTCTGGGCCGAGAGAAGAAACACAACTGGAGCCAACATGTTGGTTATCTGGTCCATGCCTACTATGCACAACATTTTACGCCACAGGATACTCGCCGTATCATCTGATGTTCGGCAGAGAGGCCACACTCCCTGCTGACTTGTGCTTCGGAACCTCTCCAGATGGCACAGAGGATGGCGGTCATTCCCGCTATGCTATGCTAAAGGAGGACCTAGAGCATGCCTACAAGCTCGCATCAGAAGCTTCAAATAAAAGACCCCAGAGAAACAAGAAGGCTTATGACCAAAGAGTTGGATTTCAGTCCTTGGAGATTGGTGACAGGGTGCTGCTAAAGAACTGGGGCCTGAGAGGAAAACACAAGTTGGAAAGTAGATGGAGCTCTGACCCCTAGTCGTGGTGGGGAAGATGCCCAACCTTCCAGTGTTCAAGATCAAACGCGAGGACGGAAGAGCTGGTACCAAAACCGTTCACCGAGACCATCTCCTTCCCATCGGACATATAGGACATAATTCGGGACTTTGCGCAAAAGAAGGAGACGTGCTAGAGATATGTAAATAAGTTAAACCATACAGGTCTATTTTATTTGCTTTCACATGCCCATCAGAGAGACTTTTCGTTAGCTAAAATGATATATCATTTTCAATGTTGTTTCCAGTTATTTCTAATAATTTCAAATAAAAATAAAATAAAAAAAACGTGTTACTACTGTCATTATGGCCTACGATATATGGAATGTGAAAAGCATGATGTTTATTTTGTAAATGGTCCCATTTAGAGTAAAATAGACGATAAAGCAGGGTATGCTTTAGGGCGTGGCTACCTTGTGATACTCAATCGGGATAGAGACGTAGCAACAGGCTCCACCCCTCGCTCCTCCCAGCTTCTCTCCAGCCCCACCCTCTAGTCCAAGTATGGTCAATGTCGTCACTTAGAAAAAAAAGATGGCGATGGCCTATGAAACCAACATGGCGATTTAGAAAATGCCAAACTCGAGGCTTCAAAACGGTGGTCCACAAACCGAATGGCGTCGGATGACGTGCAGCATGTCAATGGCTGCAACCCGCGTTAAAGGAAATTAAGCACGGCTCAGTAAAAGACCTTGCACATGCTATTTAAAAATATTTAAATATTTATTGAACACCAGTCCTTCCCGCCAAGTGTCTCAGACATTGCTACAGCATTGAAATTGGTTTTAACAATACCAGTAACTGTTGCCACAGCTGCCACAGTTTTAATATAGGAGGGAGGGGCCCCGTGTCTTGACCTTGCGGGGGAGCCACGCACATCTCCGCTACGCCAGTGGTTGCATAATGTACAAAAGCTGCAATAGTGATATATGTATTAGCATAGGATGATCGGCAAAAGCAATAACGTTTTATGTTTTCTTTTTCTTCTCTTCCGCTGCCAGTGCACATAGGTAGATAGATAGATAGATAGATAGATAGATAGATAGATAGATAGATAGATAGATAGATAGATAGATAGATAGATAGATAGATAGATAGATAGATAGATAGATAGATAGATAGACAGCCTGCCTATATATAGATATGTAATTTTTTGATAATTCATGGCTAAAGCCAGCCTGAAGTCTAAAGTCTAAAGAAGGACTTTAGGCTGGCACCAAAGTTGTTCTGGAAAACCATCCGGCACCTCAGGAGGGGAAAGCAGGGAAGCATTCAAGCTGTATACAGCAAGGATGGGACGCTGCTGACTTCAACTGATCAGGTGATGGGACGGTGGAAGGAGCACTTTGAGGAACTCCTAAACCCGACAAATCCCCCCTCTATGGTTGAGGCGGAGCTAGAGGATGATGGGGGATCAACGCCAATTTCCCTGGTGGAGGTCACTGAGGTAGTCAAACAACTCCACAGTGGCAAAGCCCCAGGGGTTGATGAGATCCACCCTGAAATGCTGAAGGCTCTGGGTGTTGAGGGACTGTCATGGATGACACGTCTCATCAACATTGCGTGGAGGTCAGGGACAGCACCTAAGGAGTGGCAGACCGGGGTGGTGGTTCCCCTCTTCAAAAAGGGGGACCGGAGAGTGTGTGCCAATTATAGGGGCATCACATTACTCAGCCTCCCCGGGAAAGTTTACTCTAGGGTGTTGGAAAGGAGGGTCCGGACGATAGTCGAACCTCGGATTGAAGAGGAACAATGCGGTTTCCGACCAGGGCGTGGAACAACGGACCAACTTTTTACTCTCGCAAGGATCCTGGAGGGGGCCTGGGAGTATGACTATCCGGTCTACATGTGTTTTGTAGATTTAGAGAAGGCGTATGACCGGGTCCCCAGGGAGCTATTGTGGGAGGTGCTGCGGGAGTATGGGGTGAGGGGGTCACTACTTAGGGCCATCCAATCTCTGTACTCCCAAAGCGAAAGCTGTGTCCGGGTTCTCGGCAGTAAGTCAAACTCGTTTCCAGTGAGGGTTGGTCTCCTACAGGGCTGCGCTTTGTCACCGATTCTGTTTGTGACATTCATGGACAGGATTTCAAGGCGCAGCCGCGGGGGAGGAGGGCTGCAGCTTGGTGAGCTTGGGATCACGTCACTGCTTTTTGCGGATGATGTGGTACTGATGGCGCCATCAGCCTGCGACCTTCAGCACTCATTGGATCGGTTTGCAGCCGAGTGTGAAGCGGCTGGGATGAAGATCAGCACCTCCAAGTCTGAGGCCATGGTTCTCAGCAGGAAACCGATGGAGTGTTTACTCCAGGTAGGGAATGAGTCCTTACCCCAAGTGAAGGAGTTTAAGTATCTTGGGGTTTTGTTCTCGAGTGACGGGAAAATGGAACGTGAGTTGGGCCGGAGAATCGGAGCAGCGGGAGCGGTATTGCAGTCGCTGTATCGCACCGTTGTAACGAAGAGAGAGTTGAGCCGAAAGGCAAAGCTCTCAATCTTCCGGTCTATCTTTGTTCCTACTCTCACCTATGGTCACGAAGGATGGGTCATGACCGAAAGAACGAGATCACGGATACAAGCGGCCGAAATGAGTTTCCTCCGGCGGGTGGCTGGCTTCTCCCTTAGAGATAGGGTGAGAAGTTCAGTCATCCGGGAGGGACTCGGAGTAGATCCGCTGCTTCTTTGCGTAGAAAGGAGCCAGTTGAGGTGGTTCGGGCATCTAGTTAGGATGCCACCTGGCCGCCTCCCTAGGGAGGTGTTCCAGGCACGTCCAGCTGGGCGGAGGCCACGGGGCAGACCAGGGACCAGGTGGAGGGATTATATCTCCATGCTGGTCAGGGAGCGCCTTGGAATCCCCCAGTCAGAGCTGGCGGATGTGGCCCGGGAAAGGGAAGGATGGGGCTCTCTGCTGGAACTACTACCTCCGCGACCCGATCGGATAAGCAGACGAAGATGATGATGATGATGATGATGATGGCTAAAGCCCCCCAATGAATGTCCCTAATGAACGCACTCAACGCAGTATGATTAATTTATCAAATGTCCAGTACATTTCGGTTGCCAGTCCAGGTTTGTAATATAGGTTTGTAATTCGTGTGGCTGTTGTACTAATATTATGGTTTGTTTATGTAATTTTGGTGTAAGTGTCTCACCAGGCGATTCAACCAGATAGCAGAAGATATCTGGGAATGACACTTTGGGCCAATTGGTGGTTGGATCATTTGTCCAGTCTTTTACAAGATATGGGCAACGATCCGAGCCGATTATGTAAACATTTTTTATGTAGCTTTCTTTTTCAAGTGGCAGTAATGAGTATAATAATATAAGACATGACACCTTGATGAAGTTAGCTTACTAGTTTAAAAACCGCACTCTCCTAGTGTCTCTAGGCTGGGGGAAAAGATTGTTGTCCCCATGCCGAAGGAAAATGTTTACTGATGTAATAAAGTAAGTGAGAAGTAGGGTCATTTTCTCATAGACTTCCATACAATCGTATTTGCTTCTGAAACCAGTTGAGTCGCCCCCTGCTTGTTATTAGAAAGAATGCATATTTAAGGTACTTCCGCAAAGGCTTCACTTTTCAGAGCCGGTTCTACACCCTGGGTAGTGACAAAGTGTCACTGCGTAGCCTATCAATTTTCTAACATGGCCAGATCAACTAATCTGAAACTAATTCAAATTTCGAAAAGGAAAAAAAGATGTGTGAGCATTTGTCATAGCAATGAAAAGCGGCAGTCTCAGGAGGGTTGGCATATGTGCCTGAGACTGAGATAACCCTGTTTCACGTTGGCCTTTGTTATCTTGGCTGTGTGCTTAGGGTCGTTGTCCTGTTGGAAGGTGAACCTTCGCCCCAGTCTGAGGTCCAGAGTGCTCTGGAGCAGGTTTTCATCAAGGATCTCTCTGTACATTGCTGCATTACTCTTTCCCTTGATCCTGACTAGTCTTCCAGTTCCTGCCGCTGAAAAACACCCCCACAGCATGATGCTGCCACCACCATGCTTCACTGTAGGGATGGTATTGGCCAGGGGATGAGTGGTGCCTGGTTTCCTCCAGACATGCCGCTTGGCATTTAGGCCAAAGAGTTCAATCTTGGTTTCATCAGACCAGAATTTTGTTCTCATGGTCTGAGAGTCCTTTCGGTGCCTTTTGGCAAACTCCATGCGGGCTGTCATGTGCCTTTTACTGAGGAGTGGCTTCCGTCTGGCCACTCTACCATAAAGGCCTGATTGGTGGAGATCTGCAGAGATGGTTGTCCTTCTGGAAGGTTCTCCCATCTCCACAGAGGAACACTGGAGCTCTGTCAGAGTGACCATCGGGTTCTTGGTCACCTCCCTGACCAAGGCCCTTCTCCCCGATTGCTCAGTTTGGCCGGGCAGCCAGCTCTAGGAAGAGTCCTGGGGTTCCAAACTTCTTCCATTTGCAAATGATGGAGACCACTGTACTCGTTGGGACCTTCAATGCTGCAGACATTTTTTTGTACCCTTCCCCAGATCTGTGCCTCGATACAATCCCTGTCTCGGAGGTCTACAGACAATTCCTTGGACTTCATGGCTTGGTTTGTGCTCTGACATGCACTGTCAACTGTGGGACCTTATATAAAAAGGTGTGTGCCTTTCCAAAACATGTCCAATTAATTGAATTTATCACAGGTGGACTCCAATTAAGTTGTAGAAACATCTCAAGGATGATCAGTGGAAACGGGATGCCCCTGAGCTCAATTTTGAGTGTCACAGCAAAGGGTGTGAATACTTATGTACATGTGATATTTGATTTTTTTATTTTTAATACATTTGCAAAAAATTCAAAAAAACTTTTTTCACTTTGTCATTATGCAGTATTGTGTGTAGAATGTTGAGATTTTTTTTTATTTAATCAGTTTTTGGAATTAGGCTGTGACATAATAAAATGTGGAAAAAGTGAAGGGGTATGAATACTTTCCGGATGCACTGTATGACAACATCAATGGGCAAGTCAAATTCTACAGCTTTGAAAGAGAAGTGGAGAAGGTAACAATGGAGAAAATAAAAGGAAGAAACATATCCAAATGAATCGCAAGTATTCACTTGAAGTGTATAGCTCTGCTGTTGTAGTAGTGGAAAAACACAGAAGAAAAGAGACATAACTTTAGTAATGATAGAGCGATTTTATCATTAGTAGTTCAACTCCTTAATCATTTAGAAATCAAAACTTCATTCCAAACTATTTTCCATAAATAACTGGAAGTTAGAAATCGTCTAAAAAAAAGAGCATACAGTGCAGTCTGCCGATGAATGCAATGCTTACCTGCATTATGTTTTCTTGTCATATAGCACTTGTAGATTGTTTATAAATAACTGTAGTATTTGTCTATCAAATACATAACTTGAAACTAATTCTATTAGCCTACATGTTGTGACATTATTACGTTTCCTTGAATATAGACATTTTGTGTAGGCGATATTGAAAAATGTCCGAAATTCTATTGTCCCGCTATCAACTAGTAGAAACGTTTTGTTTTGGGAAATGTTCTGTAACTTCAGGTATATTTGTGTTTGATGGTGTGCTATATCATAACTATAGCCTGGTGAAACTTAAAATAACACCAGACACACAAAACAAAACTCAAGGCTCTTTATTTACCGACTACGCGTCGGAGGAATAGCTCGATAGGAACTTAGAGTTTCAATTTAAGAAGACTTCAAATAAATATACACTACCGCTCAAAAGTTTGGGGTCACCCAGAAAATGTCATGTTTCCCATGAAAACACGTTTATTTATGAAATGAGTTGCAAAATGAATAGTAAATATAGTCAAGATATTGAAAAAAATTAACTTGAAATAATAACGCTGTCCTTCAAACTTTGCTTTTGTAAAAAAAAATCCCACCATTTGCCGCAATACAAGCCTTTCAGACCCTTGCCTTCTAGCTGTCAGTTTGGTTGAGGTAATCTCAAGAAATTTCACGCCCATGCTTCTGAAGCACCTCCCACAAGCGCTGGGATTTGCTTAATGGGCACTTCTTACGTAACATAATCGGTCAAGCTGCTCACACAAGCTCAATAGGGTTGAGATCTGGGACTTGCGCTCGCCACTCCATTATAGACAGAATACCAGCTGCCTGCTTCCTCCCTAATAGTTATTGCACAGTTTGGAGTTGTGCTTTGGGTCATTGTCCTGTGGTAGGAACGAAAATTGGCTCCAATCAAGGGGCCGTCCGCATAGAGTAATGGCAAAATACTGGCAGCTGCAAAGGGGAGTGATGAGCCTTCCTTGATTCGAATCCCTTTTTCCCCTATACAAATTATTACCAATTACCAGCACCAAAGCACCCCCAGACCATCACATTTCCTCCACCATGCTTGAACAGATGCGATCAGATGCACATCCTCCAGCATCTTGAATTTTCTCTGTCTCACAAATGTTCCTCTGGCGTGATTCCAAACACATCAAACTTAGATTTGTCTGTCCATAACACTTTTTTGGACAGAAACTGAAAAAGAAACTGATTTTCTTTAAAAAATAAGGGCATTTCTAAGTGATCCCAAACTTTTAAGCAGGAGTGTATAAACCAAATATCTTTGTCCAAAATAACTAAATAGATACAGAAATAACTGTAGTAGTAACTCTTGATGGTGTAATATTACAACATTAATATTATCAACCTACTTCATCAACACCTTTCTTTTGGTCACAGCACCAGCACATCTAACATTGGAGTCGTTTGGAAAGGAAAGCCAAAGGGCTTTCCGGTTGCCTTTCTCGCTGTTGCAGTCAATAGGGGAGTAAACTAAAACTCTTGTCTGCAAGCAATAAAATATTGTCCCCTGTAATCTTGTCTCAAAATGGGTTGTTGCTCACAATGGGATGTCATGTGGAAACGGTGAAAGACTACTTGCCCCTCCGACAGGGTTCCACATTCTCACATTACTTAGAAGCCAGTGACACACTGGATCTGTTCACCTGTCAACGTCTAATTACATGGGGCCAGGTCTCAAGAGGACATGGCATGGCTATGCATTTGGATTATTTTAATGAGTTAAAGTATGCCGATCTCTCCCCCTACATAATGTCTCGGCACCCGAGGCCATCAATCCCCACAGTCTTTTCTTTACATCAGCTTTTTTGAATATGAATAACGATATTCATTTTAATAACGCACACTAGCTGTTTCCAAATGTTATTAACCTTTTCAAAATTGCGTTACCGCTTCGGCCATCTGGAAGCTATTTCCTTGTGGTTTCTGCTGGCCTACCTCCATCACTTTATGAGACTCCTCTTTTTTATCCCTTAAAACTGTTCAGAAAAGAAATCACTGTTTTGAAGGCCACCATCCAACCTTATGTTCACCATGTTTTGGGGGATTATTGAATGGGAGGCAGAAATCCCCCAAAGGAAATCATCTTGTCATCTTCAAAGCTGTGCCACAAAGCAACCAAGCGACCATTTTCTCATACTGGAAAATGAAAACGTCAACAAATATATAGATATCACGGCGGCTGCCTTCAGCGCACCACATTAGTTCCCCACCAACGACTGTGTCCCATCTGCATAATGGATACTGCCTCCGTCTGACTGACAGCACTTTGCTAAATAGATAAATAATGAATTAATTATTAATCAGGGTTCCATGTATGCCGTTGCAAGCCATTAAGGCTGCAGGGATAATGCACAGAGATTAGGGTAACGTTCCGGTCTAATCACGGCCTTCCATAGATTGTTATCTGTGCTTGGTGTGAAGGGTCTTTGCTGGGGCACTGATATGCAGGGAATTCGCACAGCCTGCTCTCTCTGTTCTTAACCCTATAACTTCTTGGTAAGTCTGTGGAAGTCTTTTTTATTTATCAAATCCCTGTTCTTTAGGACCTTGACAAAATTCAAAACACATGGCTGCGTCTAAGCCACCAGCTTTGTGAATGACGCCTGGTGCTTTGTCATTTAGGAAGAACCAACTCCCTGGAACTCTGCTGCTTCAAGGCCCTGGCACATAATCTAGGTGTAAACCGTGGCTCACTTGCATGGCTAGGATGATGCAATCCATTGTAATTTACTCACGTTTGGCGAACCCGAAAAATAAATACCCCAGAATGCCAGATAAGCCCATCCTAATTAGCTGTTACTTTCAACACAATACAAACAAAAAAAAAAACGATTTATAACTGGGCAAATATGGCTGACACTCTGTAATTCACTATAAAACATGTTACCTAACCCTTGTTTAAACTTAGATTTCAGTTGCTGCAGACTGCATTACTGTGTTTTCACACAGTATATTCAGGGGATATTGTTTACCCCACTACTAAAACCTGGTTCTTTCTTATATTTAGTTTTATATTTTAAAATATTCCTTAACAATTATTTCTGTATGAGACATCAGTCAATCAATCAACCAGGAAGCCAGATGCCCCATTTGACATCCCGAGAGGGTGATCTAACATGCAGAGGTTGTTTGGTTGTTCTTTTTTTTTCTCTATCTTTAAGGATAGCATGAATGTCAGTAGGGGATGTTTCAGTTTCGATAGAAATAAGATGGTGCACTCTCTCTGTGTTTCTCTATCTCTACTAATTCTAACAAGACTAGTGTTCAAATGTGCTTAACTATCAATCAAGACTCAGTGATGAAAAAGAAAGTAGGGCACCAAAATACATTTACATTGCATTTGGTTTCAAGAGACATTTTGTTTGGTAGAAATAATTATACTAGCAAAGATTTCAGTATGCTATAGTATATGGCTGATATATTGACCTCTTTTGCATGAAAACATGAAGGTTGGACTTTGCCTGTGTGCTTTGTCATAGAAATTATAATTATTGGTATTTTAATTCTCACTTTTACTACAAAGTAATTTCTCTATTTAAAGCTTTATGCACATCATGAAATACTCAAGACAATAAAATTGACCAACAATGTATTCATGGCTCCTTTGTGGGTAAAATCAATGACAAATGGAATAACACACACACACTACACACACACACACACACACACACCACACCACACATAGATATTCTGTGAATAAGAATGTGCTATAGAGTGCAATACGATGTGTATGGTGACAGAAAAAGAAGAAAGCTACAATATTGCTGTTACTACAGAAAAAAGCCGAGACATACTTTATCTCCCAAAGGCAGAGCAAATTAAGTCCTTGGAACGTCTTCAGAAAGCAGCGAGAAATGTTGCATTGGGCACCAACTTAATGGGGAAAAAAAGGCTGTTCTTTTGCAACACACAACACAAAGAAAGAACAAGGTTGTTTAATAATGAAATTTGATCTCACATCCCTGCAGCAAAGTAATGAGAACTATGAAAAGGCAGAAGTGCTGGCGCTATGATATAAAGCAAAGCTCTTGGTGTTCCTTTCCATTCTATTCACCCCCTCTGCATTGTTATTGCTGATGGAGATGAGCTATTAATGTTTGACCCCCATGTCAAAGTGGTATGTTAACAAAAAATACCTGCCTCTTGGAACCACTAGCTCTGCTAAATTGTGGACGTGACAGAGCACATATGATGAAATAATACTTGAACAGAAGCCGTTCAAGCCCACAGCGCCTTGCGGTCTGCCTTGATGTGGGTTCATGGCTATGCAAAATGGAATCCATTTCCCTCGCTCAAATTCGTCGATGAAGTTCCAAGTCATCCCCTCGGTTCAATGTTTGTGTTAAGGAATTTCAATTTGAATGCAGCGCTGTGAGGTATATTAACAATTATGCAAATATATATATATAAACGTCCAATATGGTGTTTCAAATTGTCCTAAAGACAGAGAGGGCATGAATTGTGCATGGAAAATTCTTTGCGTTGCTAGGTGATTAATGTCATAGATATTCATGAGACGCAATGCTGATATGTTCATTTGTGATGGGGTCTGCTTTTCATGTAATTTTGTGCTAATTATCTTGCTTTTGCTGATGACAGTTAGATGAACAGTTGACTTTACAGTCCGACTATGAAGTACATATTACTTTTAACATAAAACAGGACGTCAGAGGTAAGGGGATTCTTTCATTGTAGATGCCATTTAATTCTGTTCTACATGATTCAGCAGACATTCTGTAATTTGACACCATACTACATTTAAAGTAGACCGTGGGTCAGATTTGTGCAAAAAAAAATGTCCAAGTTACAGGGAGGACATGTTCCCTCTTCTCCATCTTTTCAGATGTCCTATTCCATCAAGAGTTACGGGCAGTAGGAACCTTGCTCCAATGCCCTCTATATGGAACAACATTCACAGACCCCCTTTACAACGCTACTGACACCTTATAAAAGGAATCCGATTTGCTCAGGCAGGCTTAGATCAATAAACTGTTTCACATCAGAGTGGCATGTCCCCGCTATACTGCCTGTTTATTCATTTGGATACTTAATGAGGTCGACAGCTTGCTCAAATTTGATAGAAGCTCCTCCTAATTTGAAACCATCAAAAAAAAAATACTCTAATCCTCTACTTTTGGTGGATGTGATCTCTTGTTCCTTTCGTTCTCATGTTTGGTATGCTAATACTCCACTCAATTAGCCTATCTTTGTGTCCGCTTTTGGTACTTTATAAAACAAGGTGTAGTTTTTAATGCTATCGGTCTGTTACAGGACAAGTACATGATCTGCGTCATGAGCGGTTTTTCTCTGCATTCTGCTCTGCAATCTACATTAATTTATTATTATCAAAGTAATTAGTGAGTGACACTAATTGGTAAACACAGGGTAATTGTAATGCAATGTATGGCCTTTGTTTTATGACACACGGTTTTGTATTCATATTCACAGCTTTATAAGAACTACATTTATAACTTATTCCCGGGAAGACTATCCACCACGCCATGTAAATCAGGAAGCACTCTGACAACAGCGGCAGCAATAGAAAGTCCATAATCTGTTTAATATATGATAGACACAGGGCCAGGCATGACTGCGAGCAGCTGATATGGATTATTAACTAAAGGCCCCGAGTGGCAGTTGACAATAGGGAATATCAACAAGACCACCTCGTCGCAGCTCAACAGTAAAGTAGCGTATCCAAGCAGAACAGGCGCAGAGACGTGGCTGTTGGTGTTCCATCAACCCCAAACAGCGATGCAGTTCCCCAAAGCCCATGGTTGACAAAGGCAGAGCTGACCTGACACATTTACATAGAAAGAGGGTGTATGGGCCTTCTGTACTTGTCAGTTTGTTGGGAGTATCTCAGTATGTGCAAGCTCCTACAACCAAAATATTTTTCTGTGGCATATGTTCTCGCTGGTGGCCTGTGTTTTCCCTGTCAAACAAGGGCAAACTGTACTGGGGGTAAAAAGGGGGGTTTCAAATATTACCTAAAAAGGAGTGTTTGCGCGAGTCTTTCAGAAAGGGCTTATGGTATTCTTAAGCCTTACTGAACAGACCAGACTTGCAAACCTTGCCTCCAAAATACCTCAGGCAACTTTCTCTGAAGGATAAGCTCTTTGTAAAGTCTTGAGAAGGGTGTTCTGGAGATCACAAATGCCTTGACGCTGTTAAGACTGACGCCAGGCTCAAACGTCACTCAGGAGATTTCACACTTAGACAAGGAGCGAGGCCTTTTTAGGGGATACTGAAATGTCAGAACACCGAGGGGCCTGTTCAAATCATATGGTCTAATTACCACCATTCTGCTTGGGTCACCAAAAAAATCAGTTGCACTTGAAAGACAATAGGCAACATACATACATAGATTTTCATTTTATATTTTACAGGATTTATTTGCGAAGACATTTTGTTCATATATTTGTCCGGTTGTCATCAAGGTGCCTCTTTGAGAAGGTGCTTTTACTGAAGTGCCACTTTGAGAAAATCTGTCCACTGCCAATCTGATGTCACAACGCCCACGTTTCTATCAACATATTGTCAGTAGTGATAGTAGACTGTCAAGTGAGTTTCTTATCTCGTTTGGCACACACAACAACCTCATGCGTAAATGCACACCTCCACACATGGGTATCGGAACACATCCTCAGTGTGTTCATTTGGCTTGTTTAGGGATGGAGTTGGACAGACGAGTCAAACTGGAGAGGGAGAGACAAGGTGATGGGGGAATGTCTGAGTGATGATGAGGACACAGAGCGGGAAAGATAGACACAGGGGAGTTAGGCTAGCAAGAGGGAGGCAACAGGATGTATGGAAATGAGAAGCAGGGATGAGGATAGACTACAGGAAGATCTAACAGGCGATGTGGAGACGAAATAGTGAACAAGCGGGAGAGTGAGTATGTGAATGTAGGGGGGGGGGTCACATGAAGAGATACAGATGTGGCCTGATGCTCCAGAATGCAGATGGTAAATTGAATCCCACACTCCCCATTGCCTACCTACCTAATTTGGCATAAAAAGCCCCCCATTCCACGTCCTAGCTATCCTATGGGCCTTACATATTCGGTAGCTTTGAATCAAATATGTGCAGAAGTACCTGCGGCGAAGAATGTACAACGCAGAGCCCATACCCAATAGCATATAAGATATACACTTATTATTTTTTTACAGTTGGTTGCTAGTGCCTCAAGAGAGGCAGGCTGGGCAAAGCCTGAGGCGATCACGGCCTTGGGATTCCTAGCGACTCCCAAGATGCATCGCTGTATCCCAAGTTGCTCCGGTGGCTCCATCTATCATGCCCGCCTGGGACCTGAAAAGCCCCGGGTGTTAGATAATGAAGGAACCTCAGGGAGATTATGTAGGCTTGGGGTAGGGGTGGAGCTTCATTTCCCACTGCTTTACTGCTCCTCATCATTTGATGTTCTTTTTGTGATGGGTTTAATCCGCCTTAGTAGTGTTTTTGTGTGTGCTTTGTGTGTGTGCTTTGTGTGTGTGCTTTGTGTGTGTGTGTGTGTGTGTGTGTGTGTGTTTTCTGCAAGTAGATCCGTATTTCAGATTTCATTTTTGGTGAATGTGCTCCCTTGAGCATAGTGTGTGTTGTTGCCCGCATGTTTCCACCCACCAATTATTTTAGATTTGTGTCATGAATTATTGCATGAATATTGCAATAATATCTGCTTCACTCGAGTGTTTCACAATATCAAAATTCCTCAGAAGTTATATTCTGGCACTTTTCATTCCAATTTACAGAACTGACTGTAATTTGTTGCACACCAGTCCCATCTTAACCCAGAAGAGCAGAAACTGGCCAAATGATAACCATCAAACACGACAAGGCATATTTGCCTTGAGGCATTTAACAATAAAGCAGACCGAATCATTCTGGGTCTTCTTTGTGATGCTAAGCCAATGAAGGAATACACAAGCCATTCTTAGGGAATAAAGTAACGTAAAAATGTGTCAGTGCTGGCACTCAAGCTTTTCGTTTGCCAGCCATCTATTTATCTCCTCCTCCATAATGTTCTTAATAGACTTTGGCCGCCATTTGTCTCCATGTTATTCATCCAAATGTTTCACACATGCACATTAACAAGGCATTGTTGTATAAAGCAACTAATGATAGAAAGAAAACGAATCAAACAGGCCCAAATTAGAGCCATGCAAAAAAAATATATATATATATTTTGGCAGGCATATGATTGCTGCCATGCACTCACAATACACACTTTGAAGTGTAAATGATATGAAATCTCTTTGGGTAAAAAAAAGAATAATTAATTAATTATAACTTTCACCTCCCAGTCAACTGTCTAAATGACTCAATATCCACCGTGTGCTCCTGTGCTTATAGTGGGCCACTGTTGCCAAAGTTTTTGCACTCTGAAAAGTGGCTAGCTCCCTGACAGAGGATTGGCCTGTGGCTCCACAGTCTGAGAGAAAATTACATGGATAATATCTCTGCATATTGCATGTGCAGCAGCCAGTAGGCTGCCTGATTAGATTATTCTAAGTGGTCCTTATAGTGGGTAACATCTGAAAACAAGTTACGGCGGATTGATGACCCCTTTTCCCCTGTTTTGAATATTGTATACCACCACAGCGCTTCTGAACCCCTTCAGGAAATTGCATTTCCAATGAGGTTATCAAATTCATCCACCCGTCCCCCCCCCTTTCTGTCCAGGAAAATTCCTGTTTCTTTTTCTCTTTTTTTCTAAAGATGGTATTTCCCTTCTCTGTGCTCATCCCTGGAACATATTACTGGTTAACTTGAGAGGGGAATGAGACAGGGGCTTAGAAGGAGGAAAGGGGTTATGCATTAACTTAAAACACAGATCTGTTGTTTGATTTGAGATGCAACTGTGGTCTTGATGAAAGCTATGATGTGTAGAGAATATACAATTGAGTGGTGAGCCGACATGCCGCAAAGCCAAATCAATTATTGAGACTATCAAAAATGGCAACATTTGCTTGATTTCATGAGTTTCTCTTGAATTACATATGGCACATGAGGAGTTACTATGGTCTCATGTTCAACTGTTGTTGGGTTTTTATTCCTGCACTGCTACAGCCATGAAAATTACACTCACAGACTCGTCACCACAATCATAAAAAAGGAGACAAGCGTTCACAAAACATGAACTAAGGCACTAATGTTTTATTCACTTGGCATATTGAACAAAGCAATCCTGAGAAGGCTCTTTGCTCCATTTCTTTTGCTCCATTTCTCGTAGTTTACACCCAGAAGCGTTTGTTTTTGTGTGCGTCTGTGTGTGTGTATATGAGTGTCGGTCACGTGAGAGTGGATGTATGCTGGCACCAGCCAAAGGAGTTGGCTGAACATTGCATTGAGCTTGGCGTTATGCATACCTGGGCTCCGGCGTCCCTTGGAGGCACATTTGTCTGCTTCTTTGTGCTCCTTCCGTTCATTAGGAGACTGTGAAGGGCAAGGAAAGGGCCACTCGTCACCCAGGTCCTTTTTCTGACGCCCGTCAGACGCCTCACCTCCTGCTTTGAACCGGGGGGGTGTCTCGTGAAGCCAGCAGGCAGATCAAAGCGCGGACAGAATAATTTGTCCTGCAGGGCACCCAGTTTTTTGGACAAGATCTAAGCCATTTTATCTACAAACAAAATACAACAAAGGCAGTACTGAGAGGTGAAAAAAAACACACACACATTACATAAGGCTTTCTTGGTTCCTCCAAACAACAGCGTCAACCTTGAAACTGCTGGAGTGTTGCATTGCAAAGTGAGGGGTAATTACTGTACGTGGCTTTGGAGCTTCTGCTTTGCATATTCATGCTCAGACAATTGATTTATATTAAATGTAAGTAGCACACGGTCAGGTATCTTGTCAAACTGATACACTGAAGTTTATCTCCATCTGATGGTTGGCTCAGTATACTCTGAATTGGAAATGGTTATCAGTCTTCGGTTGGAGAGAGAGAGAGAGAGAGAGAGAGAGAGAGAGAGAGAGAGAGAGAGAGAGAGAGAGAGAGAGAGAGAGAGAGAGAGAGAGAGAGAGAGAGAGAGATGAACGATTGGATGGAGATCATTGTCAGATATTAGCAGTCACAGAGTACTCCACTGTACACTTTATTTCTACTCTGCTCGGGTGATTACTCATTAACATCCATTTACCACTTAATGTCAGCCTTATTTATTTGTCCTTGGATAACATGAATTGCCTCGGAGCATGTTACAACCACAGATTAATGTTAATGCCGTCTCCGTGGCAAAGTTTGTGTTTTAAAGCGTGCACGTTCCGTTGAATATCCCGGCTGTGTGTCAGGCAAACGTAATTGAAACACGTGGTTGCTCTGCGTCAAGTTGCCTCATAAATGTTAATGTGCATGGTATGGCTGCATAGCTCTCTATAATGGCTGCCTGGGAGCTCAATCCTTCCTAAGGCTTACACACCACTGTCTGCTTCCCTTGTCTTCATTTGCTGGCATGCATACACGTTCTCATTAGTCATAGTTTGCAATTATTCTGCTAAGGAGACTGAGCCAAGGCAGTAAAATGGAGGGCAACCTCACAACATAGCTTTGAGATAATTGATGGACTGTGGTTACTGATACTATATTTATTTCCTCTGATACTGCATATGATCTTTTCTATTTGAATAGCAAAACTTGACACCTTTGTAGGAGGTTCCCATCCTTAAAATAACAACAAAAAAGAAGCTGCAACTTGTATTGTCTTTTGCCAATATAAAAAAAAATAGATAATCATGAATTATTATATAATTAAGAATAAATGCTTTGCAATTTCATGAGTGTGGAAGGTTTAGAGAGCACCAATTGGAGCTGGAGGTAGGACTGGTTAACATGCCGTCAGAGAACCTTGTAAGTAAAGAGGGCGCAAAGTGCAAAGACCTCTTGTCAATCGCACACAAAAATGGATCCCTGTTCCATGAACCATGCTGCAGCTATGGTTAATTTATTGGTAAATTAGTGCACTCCATCTCAGATTTTCTAAACTGCCATCCACCCCCTCACCCCCACAAAATAAATCTGTTGCATGTGGAAATGATGTTGCTCTTTGATTTGGATCTGCCGTTTTTTTGCATGTGTGTATTTGCTTGGTGTGAGGAGGGGTCTGTTGCTCTTAAGACGTGTGTACATTTCTGTGTCTGTCTGTCAGCCTGAGAGTATGTACTTATTCCTCTCCCAGTGTGTGAGCACGTGAGAAATCAGAGGAACTAACCCCCCCCCCCACACCACCACCACCACCACGACCACGACACACTCACACACACACACACACACAATTTCCCAACAAGGTATGAAAAAAGCGCTCCTCTCTGTTCAACACTGCGCTGAGCTTTCTGCAGGTGGGGGTGCCAGTGCATCGGTGAGCACCAGATTAAAGGCCAGGCAAAAGTAGACAATAAGACTGACTTAACCGGTAGTGTGTGAGAACTGCTCTGTCGGAGACGCAATTGCAAATACAATAGAAACCCGGGATCGTGGGGCCTCTCTGGAGCCGCTTTGAACATTCTCTGGGTACTTTTGAGACACGCTTCTTTTTATACATACAGGCAGAGTACTTTGAAGCTCGATGCATACAAAGGGAAGCTTGGGAGCGTCCCACCAAAAAAGAGATGTAAGGAAGAAGTCAAGATTGTTTTGCCTCCCAAGACTATTATTGACAGGAATCCTTACGTAAAATGAACACACAAAGTTATGGTCTAGTTTTTGTAAAGTCCTTTTCTTGTTTTAGTTAGTATTGCACTGTCGGCGGTGGGGTTTTCAGGCGTGCTGGAAAAGAAAGGCATGACTCAGCGTGAATCCTAGCAGCCTTGGGCCACGGTGGTCAAGACGTGATAAGACACACAACAGTATGACATCAATTGGCATCATTGATGACGTGGACAGCCCTCTGACCTTATGATACCATGTGATTTTGCTCCTCCTTTTAACCCTAAGCGCTTCCTATGATTGTCTAAGAGATGGACTAAAGAGATCATAGACAGAGAGAGACAGAAAGAGATAAAATAAAGATTAAGTAAATGAGAAACAGAACATAAAAGGGGAAAGACAGAATGTCAGAAGGACTAGGAATTAATGAAAAAATAATGAATGAGGGATTGGAAAAAGAGAGAGAGAGTCTATCTATGAAAGAGGTCTAGAGAGCTGATCTTGGGCAAACAGTAGAGCTAATCCCTCTCATGTCATACCTGGCCACTCCAGCCAACTCTCGCCTTGTCACTCCTTTTTAATAATTCTCCGTTGGCTGCTGGCACGCTGCTCATGTAATATGGCGGGCCAGCATGCCCTGGTCAGTGGTGACAAGTGAAATGCAAATATGTTTGCGCTGATCTACCTAGAATGTGGCGTCTAGCTTGTTGTAAGGAGAGGGAGGAAGCCCCGCTTCTTCCCCTCTAGACTTGCCATGTGGAGCACCAGAGGCAGCAGCGCAGCAGCGATTGGGCGCTAAACTGACCTGTCACTCAACGTCCCAAGTTCAGGAGATTGGCGCAATCTTTTTTTCTCCCTCTGTGTGTCCTACCCTTTAACTGTCAGCTTATTTCCAGCGACTGGCTTTCTTTCCTTCCCACAGAATTGGTCCCCTCTTTACATCTCTTCCTTTCCCTCCCTGCCTCTCCCAAACCCCTATTTTCTCTCTATGTCTCCTCTGTCTTTGGCTATCTCCATGTCTGTGATTTGGCTCTCTCTTTTCATCGCTGTCAATCACTGTGTGAGCACATAACTATATCGTACACGCTCAAGTCTCACGCGTGGTATCTTATCCACATTTCAATACCGCCCCATACTCGTGGCAACAGGCTGTGCTTCCTTTGAGGCACACACGCACATAAACCACGCACGCACGCACGCACGCACGCACGCACGCACGCACGCACGCACGCACGCACGCACGCACGCGCACACACACACACACACACACACACACACACACACACACACACAGGCCTATTTTCCAAGCCAGCCTGACAGCTTGGCCCTGTGATGCGGAAAGCAATGAGCTGATTTCCGAGTCTCTGTGGTGCTGGAAAGAATGAGGCAGAAGGAAGATAGAAAGAATGAACCAGTGATTGATAGAAAAAGTGAGAGGGTGAGGTTGGTGGGTGACAATTTTATTCCTTAAATTCATAATCTCTGCCGTTCTCTCATTTGCCAAGAGTTATGCCATTTTGAATAAGTGGTGGGACAGAAAATAATCAGGCCTCTCCTCAGATGCCCAACTGCGAACGTGTCAACAGCAATGTATAGATGGCCATAAATAATTTTCAGCTAACGAATTGCCAAACAGTGTCAAGTCTCCACCCCATCCCCCCTTCCCATCACTAGCTCTGCCGACCAATTTCCTTGGGTATCGACCGGTGGTCAATTCCAGACGCAGGGGGAGAGAGGCAACTCTTCTTCCCGATGGATTTTCCCGTCATGGCGATGACTGACTGCAAATAGCCAGTCGCCAATCATGTCCCATTTTCTTGGTGACCTTTCTCCAGCCATCCCACCCAGTTCTCTAATGCAATGATGTGTGATTAAGGAAGGGACACATGTCCAGTTTGAGCCCCATTGCATGTGAAACAAGCCCTGTGTTTCTTGTAGGGATGTCAGAATGTTATGCAAATGTATAGGCCATTGATCATTGAAGGGCATTTGTTCAGTGGAGTGTAACCACGCTGCACGATCTCCACCTTCAGCCTGTGTGTGTGTGTGTGTGTGTGTGTGTGTGTGTATGTGGGTGTGTGTGTGTGTGTGTTTTGTGGCAAATTCCAATATGAATTTACTATGAAATAATTTCCAAATAACCCCTTGTCACGCTCAGCCAATCCCACTCTACCCTGCTAAACCTTCTAGCACACACACTCACGCACACGCACACACACGCACACACACTCTCCTCATGCCTCTGCTGTGTGACTATCCCTCCGCCGAGGTGGCTCAACCTGTCACTTCTTTTTCGTCTCCCTCTCCCTTTGCTCGCTTCATCTTCAATATCTCTCACAGATGACTCAATTCCCTTCCCCTATTTCCGCCCCCACACCAACTCTCCCTTGTTTCAATTTCATTTCCCATGGCCCGGATCGACACGTCTGCCTCAGATGGAGCTAACCGTCATTTCGGGGCACAGATATGCCATAGTTTTAGATTCAATATCTGATTGTGGGTTGAGCGGGATTGTCCTCTTTTCATGAGCACCTTTATCCGACTTTCATATGTGAGGGGACCAGCTGGTAATGGCATAAGGCTTTTCAAGTGGCTAGCAGGTACTTGTAAGTCTTGGTTGTGCTAATAATAACGCAATGGGTATTTCTTCTGTCTTTGCAGTTCCAGGCTGGAGGGAGGGAAACTCAGGGTTCAGCTCCTGAGTCCCCATTGCAGCTCTGACAACTACAGCAAACTGGCCACTCTCTGATTTCATTAGCACAGCCAGAAATGTGTAAAAATACTTCATAATATAACGTTACAAAATACAAATACTTCCTTGCCAAATGTACCAAAATAAATTACAAAATACTGGTGTCCAAAAATGTATTTAATTAAATTACAAGTTTTTTTGTATTTCAAATACAAATACAAGTCTTAAAATGTAAGACTACCTAACACATTTCCAATGCGTAAACACATTATTCCAATGAGTCCATTCGTTCATTGTGGTCCGTCAAGGTTCCTTGGGAGTTGGTTTAGTAGTTACATCATAGTCTTCCTCTCTAACTCCATCCAAAACCAGTCACTGATGTATCTGGCTGGCTGAATTTATAAGGATTTAAACCTGCTCCAATTTGACTATTTATACATGAAACCAATGTTCTATCCGTGGGTAGATCTAAAAACACTTTTGTAAATTGTGAAAGAAGTTATTAGAAGATGGTTTGCTATGTAAGTAATATTTAAGTAAGTAAGTGGTCTATACACGACCGCTTAAAAGTTTGGGGTCACCCAGAAAATGTCATGTTTTCCATGAAAACTCTTAAAAACGTTTATTTATCAAATGAGTTGCAAAATGAATAGAAAATATAGTCAAGACATTGACAAGGTTATAAATAATGATTTTCACTTCAACCTTTGCTTTCATTAAAAAAATCATCCATTTGCAGCAATTATACCCTTTGCAGACCCTTGGAATTCTAGCTGTCAATTTGTTGCTGTAATCTGAAGAAATGTCACCCAATGTTTCCTGAAGCACCTCCCACAAGTTGGATTGGGCACAAGTTGGGCACTTCTTACGTACCACACGGTCAAGCTGCTCCCACAACAGCTCAATAGGGTTGAGATAACTCCATTATAGACAGAATACCAGCTGACTACTTCCTCCCTAAATAAATATAGCATATAGTTTGGGGCTGTGCTCTGGGTCATTGTCCTGTTGTAGGACGAAATTGGCTCCAATCAAGGGCTGTCCACAGGGTATGGCATGGTGTTGCAAAATGGAGTGATAGCCTTCCTTATTCAAGATCCCTTTTACGCTATGCAAATATCCACATTTACTAGCACCAAAGCACCCCCAGACCATCAAATTTCCTCCACCCTGCTTGACAGATGGTGTCAAGCCCTCCTCCAGCATCTTTTTATTTGCTCTTTGTCTCACAAATGTCCTTCTGTGTGATCCAAACACATCAAACTAGTTTTGTCTGTCCATAACACTTTTTTGCAATCTTCCTCTGTCCAAGGCCTGTGTTTTCCCCCCATTTAATCTTTTCCTTTTATTGGTCTCAGATATGTCTTTTTCTTTGCTACTATATATAAATAAAATGTATTATAATTATTATTACTATGCCTAGAAGGCCAGCATCCAGGAGTAACCTCTTCACTGTTGACGTTGAGACTGGTGTTTTGTGGGCACCATTTATTGAAGCTGCCAGTTGAGGACCTGTGAGGCGTCTGTTTCTCAAACTAGAGACTCTGATGTATCTTGTCCTCTTGCCTCACGTTGTTGAACCGGCGGTTTCCCCACTTCTCTTTCTATTCTGGTTGAAGCCAGTTGCGCTGGTCTATGAAGGGAAGTAGTAAGACATCGTTGTATGAATCTTTAATGTGCTTGGCAATTTTCGCAACATTCATTTCTCAATACACTGACGAGTTTCAGAAGAATTACCAGTTTCCTGCCATTTTTGAGACTATAATCGAAAACACAAAGGCTGATGCTCCAGACACTCAACTGGCCCAAGAAGGCAAAATTGATTGCTTGTTTAATCAGCAGAACATTTTTAAGCTGTGCTAACATAATTGCACAAGGGTTTTGTAATGATCAATTACCCTTTTAACATGATAAAATGAGGTCTAGACTATATTTCTGCTCAATTAATTAAATTTTATTTTACTTGAAGAGAACAGTGATTTTGTTAAAAGTGATTCATATCATTGAATCTTAGTAAAAAAAAGTCATGATATTCAGTAACCAGACAATAATAAACTTAAAAACCCGTGTTCAAAGTAGAAAATCAACTACTAGGAGTTTGACATAAAAGATATCTGGTAGTCTGGTATAAAAAAAAGATCACCCTTTTATGTCAAGATTGACTGCTGAAAAGTATTTTTTATTTTATTTTTATATACAAAATACTGCTCCAAAAAGTAACATATTACAAATTACATAAAAACATTTTGAGAGTGATCAAATACAAATTACAAAATACTGGAAAGTAATTCAAATACGTATTTGAAATACTTTTAATTAAAATACTGAGCATACTGAGACTAATCTCTGAGCACAGCATCCCTATTCCCATTGCCCTGGCTCATAATGGGAGGGGGGTGGAGAGCATGGGGCTGCTGGCCTCTGTGTGTGTGTGTGTGTGTGTGCGCGTGCATGCCTGCAGAGGTTAGTAGGCATTTCAGATATTATTAAGGTCTATTACAGATGAGCTCCCACACTGGCACTGTGACACCTGGGTCATCTGCACATCCACATGGGAACCATGAGAGAGAGATAGAGAGATTTTAGAAATATGTGTGCCTAATCGATTTCAAATCTGCTATCTATATACAGTTACACAGACAGAGGGAGATCCCAGCTGCAGCTTCCATGCCTGGTTTCCAGTGCTCCATAGTGTCCCCAGCCTCAGACAGCTGTTCCTCTGAAAACAAATCATTACTGGATGAAAGCCTCCAGGGATGCTCACCCCTGGTTGGATTAAGATTGTTTTATCAATTTGTTTCACCCCTTATGCAATTTGCTCAAAGCTTTTGAGGGAAAGAGGCATGGAAATTAAGGATTTTGATGTTCAACTGCAATGACAAATTCCCCAAGAAGTCACCAGAGAAATAAAACACTTGGAATTGCCTCACATAAAGGTAAACAATGATACTGCTGTCTGAAGGCCCTCACTTGTGCTAAATATACAGAATAGAAATGTTATGGAATAAAGTGTGGTTCCTGCATGTATGTATATGTATACATATATACATATATATATATACATATATATATATACATATATATATATACATATATATATATATACATATATATATACATATACATACATACATACATACATACATACATACATATACATACATATACATACATATACATACATATACATACATATATATATATATATATATATATATATATATATATATATATATATATATATATATATATATATATATCTTCCCAAAAACGAAAACTGTTTTACGCGTGTGTTTGTGTGTATGGTGTGTACCACATTGGTCCACAGTTTATCTTACATCAGTAGGGTACCCCTGAGCTCATTTTATGTACCTCAGCTCAATCCTTGCTCCATCCAATGAAGAGATCCAAGCACCCTAGTTGCTTCTTCTCAAGGACCACCAAGAACAACACCCTTAGATCCAGACTTCTTCCGTCAAAGAGCGAAACATAAACCCCGCTCAACTGGAGCTGCCCCTATTCAGGCCCACCCGTGTCCCAGCTGCTTAGTAGCAGAATGTTTGGCTACTGTGTCCGGCCCCCCATAGTGACAGGACGTGGCCCCAGAGACAACTGTGCTAAGTCGCAGTGTCATCTTTCCATCCATCTTGATGGGACAAGCTGACAGACAAGAGTGTGTGTGGGTGTGCAGGTGTACTTGTACTTGTGCATGCATTTGATCACGGATAATGCACGTGTAAACACACTACCAGTTGTGTAAAGACGATGCTAGTGACTCTTTGCAAAAAGGAGCCGTTTCTGCTCCTGTACATACAGTATTTACCAGGCTCGGTACAAACAAAAAAAAACAGTCAGCCGTAGTAGTGGCTTTGTAAAAGCAGGAGGTGACAGGCAGGCTGATAGGTACCAGAGCTGTGTGGTGTTTGAGGCCATCTGCAGCTGTCATACAGTAATAGCTGCAATAAAGGTAACCTTATCACTCTGCTGGCCACTCAATCATGCACCCCTCTCCATTCTACTGTAACAGTACTGATTAGATAGCACACCACAGAATAAACTGCGTTCGGCATACATGATTTGCGACCGTATCCTGGCTAGATAGTATCGCATGTTCGCCCCCGTAATTTGGCTTGCATCAATCTTCCTCGTGAATCTTTCATTTATTTGCGCAGACATGAGAGGTTGTGGGAGTGTATAGAGGACACAGAGATGGCTACATGGTATGCAAAGAATGTAGAAAAGGTGGTTAGAATGTAAATTACCATTTCATTTAGATTCAGGTCGCTGGAGCAGATGAGGGGGATTTAGGTGCCATGGAGGGCATCACTGTCACCATGTAATCAGTATATAAAAACAGACATTAACAGGGGCAGTTGTAGACCTCCAAAGCACATTTTGAAAATGAAGAGGAGGAGTTTGCTTCGACCAAGATGGACGGTGTCCATCTTGCTCCAATCATGCAGCCAATGTAAACCGCAGGCTCTATGCATGATTGATTGTGTTTGTGTGTGTGTGTGTGTGTGTGTGTGTGTGTGTGTGTGTGTGTGTGTGTGAGTAAGTACATCTCTTTGCATGAATGCGCATGACAAACTGTGCACTTACTGTGTGAGTAGGGCTAGAGTCATGCTGACTGCAGTGTACTGCACCACTGAAGTAAGGGCGTACCTGTGTGTTTGCTTGTCAGTGTTTTGTATAATTTCTGGATATCACAAGAGTACAACACGAGGGCAGTGGGTCCAGCACTCCACACTGAGACAATTAGGTGACGGTAAATTAGCTGCTTTGCACATCCCTGTTTATCTCCTTCATGGAAGTTTTATGAAGCACTCTGGCTACATGCAGAAAATTATAGATATGTAAATTGACCTTTGCTGTTTTACTGCACCTCAGTAGCTACATAAATAGTCTAGCATATTTTTCAGGTGGAAGAAGGAATGGAAGAAAATTATTTTTATGATGCAGTATTTTTTTTACAGCTGGTTTAAAACACATTTGTTAATGCAAGCAAACAAATCATGGTAGGTATGCATTGATTTTCTGAAGAAAAAATCAACTACAAAGGACTCTTGCATGCCTAATGTCATAAATAAAAGGAGCAGACTACACCAAATTGAGTTAAGTAAGCTTTATCCAATGTAGGGATAGCTGTATAGGTATTGCAAACAAATGCTTTTTCAACTGAGCTACACAAACTAAGGTTTTGGTTGTAAGAGGTTGTGCACTGTAACCATGAAATAAGACAACAGAAAGAATACATTTCTGCTTTCCAAGATACAAATGTCCCCAGTGTACTCTTTAAGTACAGCAACGGCCTGGCTAAGTTAGACCCTCTTTGCCTAAGGTACAGATTAATTCTGTCTTGAAAGGCTAGGCTAGGGTATAGTGGGCTTACCATTGATGGCACCACCCTTGAAGCATTGTCTTTTTTTTTTTTTTTCTTCAAAGAATTTAGGTGTTTGTTGAACACACGTTTTTTAGTGTGCCCATAAATCTATATTTTAGAAGGCTTATTTTAATATGAAAAGAATGAGGCCTTGTTGTCACAATATCGTGGGGAGGAAAACACCTGTCTTGCCTTGACGTAAAGCATATGTTTAATGTTGTTCGCACAAACAGCTGAACTCCGCCTGACGAGGGCAAGTGACATGTTCGCCCTTCATTGGAGAACCAATTAAGGGCGTGCACGAAAGGCTTCTATGACAGATGCCTTCATGCATTTAAATCGCTATGCCTCTGCCTCCTCTTACCATATAGCGGGCCTGCGTTTGATGGAAACATGTGAAGACGCATTAAAGGCATTATACAATGAACAATCATCTCGCTCAATTGAAGTCAAATTGGAAGTGGTTCATTAAAGAGAATAAAGAACCCACCATAGCAACTGTAGGGTTAGCTTAGTTGTTCAGCTTTTTACTTGGTTGGTCCTTCACTTGAAGATTACACTCCTCTTTGAACATCATTATGTACAATTACATTTAGTTAGAGAACCTATTGACTATAAGATGATGTCATTCTGACCCTGCACCTCTTGTCACGCGTGCTATTTAAAAGCCCTGTCATAACGTCAGCTTCTGCCTGCAAGCCTTTCTCAGCCCATGCCGAATACCAGCCCAGATCAAAAGGTAGAAAGTTCGGTTGATTCAAGTTCTTGTTTTGTTTTAAAGTCTGTCATTCAAGTTGACTGTTGCAGCGGTCAGGAAACAAGATCATGACATGTTCTGCCTGAAGCAGCTGGTGGTCATGGACAGGTGGAAAAGATTGAAGTACATCTGGCTTACTTTGAATGCAAAGTCTGTAGTTTTTGCTGGTTGGGGTTTTGGACCTAACTCCTAACTCTTCTTACCCATTGTTTTGTGAATATTTTTAAATTATTGTATTGCGTGATTAAATGTAGATTGTATTTCAATGCAATTTTATAGAAATGTATTACATTTTTTTATTGGAATTGATACAAAAAATGATGCTAGTGTCTTAACTAATGAATGTCCTGAAAAAAAATCTTTACTTTCTACCCCTTCACAGGAAACACAGAAATGTCTATAAGGCTCAATCAATGACCAGTTTCTAACACATAAAATAAAATGTTGCTACAATGGTCTGTAGGTATTGGCTGTTGTCAAAGTTGAAAGACTCATAAAGAGAGAGAGAGTGAAATGCTGATTGTCACAGTTACAGAGATGTCCATTTCCCAGGGGAGAAGACACTCTGCACTTACATCTATTTGACTCGCCCAAGTTGTTAGCGATTAGATAACCATGACTAGGCTTTTGTCTAACACTTTGGTCTGGCTGACGAGCACGGCCCTGATTGTATCTGACACCCAGGTTCAAACTGTGGCTACATAGCTCTAAATCAGGCCTCTGCACTGCACAACAGGTATCTTTTCCCTTTTTGTCTGTCTTTTTCTCTGACAATCATCAACTGAGGCAGTGAACCAAGCAATCTCCTGTAAGAACATTCTGTGGTGTGGAAAAGACCTGACAGACACCTGGGAAATAGATTGCGCGAGAGGAGCGACAAGTACAACGGGTTGTGAGGGGGACTGGAAGGGCCCATAGGAGGATTTGGATTGGGAGGAGAGAGAAAATGGAGCCTGCAGTCTAAGCAGACAGACGGAGAGGGTGTGAGAGTCAGGACCGGATCAGATCGGCGACCCTTTACGTTAAGGGTCAGATCTCCAGAGCCATGAAGTTGGCTTGCACAGGATAGATTGAGAGGGAACTGATGCTTGGCATCGCCACACCCGGGACACTTTGGCTCTCAAACCTCTTCAAGCTTTTCAGATACCTTCTTATAAGTAGTGTTTTAATTTAGTTCAAGTGGGACCACCATCCACTTGCCTATTCAATACTTTACATCTGCACCAAAGTTATTACAGTCTCACCTAGTTCCTCACTGAAGGGCAAAGTCATCATTCTTGAAATAAGAATTGTCCTCATTGAATTGCTTAAAGTTATTTCCACAGAACATTGAGATTTTTCTACTCTATGACCTAATTGTGAAATAATCAAATAGCCTTATTTTAGCAATTTAACTGTTTTATTTTTTCATTGCAATGTTTCCAAACACCTGCATTCTGCTATTCATCACAATTAGTGTGTCCAAATTAATTAGGTTTTAACAACAACTGCTAAAATAATAGCTTCATAATAGCTTGGGGATACGGTATCTTATTTTATTCTTATTGCCTTTATCACATACCAACAACGGGACTTTTCAATCCTAACAGCCGCAGCAGTTATTCTTTGTGTTTTCATTAGTCATAATCACCATTGAACTTTGCCTGTACTAGATGAAACAAAAATGCATCTAGTGTGCATCTCTTTACACTTTGGCCTGGCTGACGAGTGTAGTAGATTATAGGCTTATTTTCCCACTTTGTGTATTTTACCCTCCTTAACTGTTGTAATTGCTGTCACTTTCTAAGACTTCCCTTTGCATTTATGTGAACAGTCTCTCCCTCACCTTGAGGTGCTCTCACCTTGAAGTGAGACTATAACGTCACTTAACTCTAGGGTGCTTTGAGTGTTCAGTTACGCCCCTCCTATATCTCCTTCTCATTATTCTCCCTCCTCCTTCATTTATCTAGTTAGCAGCAAAGGACAAGGGGAGGTATTATGTTGTCCTCTTCAAGTTAAGGATATCGTGCCATTATATCCCTTAATCCATGTAGTTCTTGAAAGCAACTGTGATATTATAGCTTTATTATGCTCAGGTACTGTGAGGGTTTGGGATCCCTTCATGGGGAATACAGTGTTTTTTTTTCTTGCTAAGGCTAAAAGAAGGTGACCCACTGTCTTGACTCAGAGACAAACGCACACATCACCACACACACACACACACACACACACACACACAAACACACACGCGCACTGCACCAATGCTACTTTATTCAGATCTAATAGGCTTTGTTGTCTGCTCTTGGCTAGCAATAACAATAGGATAGTTCATCCCATGCAGGGTTACTAAATCTGATGCCAGACCTTTAATTGCCCCCTCAGACTACCATGGTGAATGGCCATTTCTGTTGGGGTGAGGGAATCATAACTTACTTTATCTCTTTGACTCTCCATTTCCTTTTCTCTAACAATCCTCACTGATACGTTTTCTCTTCGTCCCTTCCTCACTGCCGTTTTGTATCTTTGTGTCACTCTCTTTTTGTCTGCTTTTCTGACAGTGCTTTCCCAATGGCAGAGCCAGAGAATGGAAAGTGAGTGTCTCCTGCTAATAATGTCCTTCTTTTTTCTCTCTTTTTTTGATTGTTCATCTTTCCTTTCCCACTTAATCTGTTTCAAACTCTCTCTTCTTTTGGAATCAAACCGCAGCAACAGGGAAAAGTTAACGTATTGTATTTTTGGTGTAAGCCTTGTTCTGTACAATTCTCACGCCTTTTTTAATTTGTGCTAATTGACACTAATTTCACAGAGGAAAGGACTATGCAGTGATCTTTTTAATGTGAGTGTGAATGTGTGTATGTGTTTTTAACCAGTGTAATGTGCCAATAGTCCATAGGTTTACCTTGATTCAAGTTCAGATGCTGTAAAGATGAATTTAGACAGATCTCCAACCACTGCCTATTATTCCAGTTAGGATTTAATGGGTGGCATTAATTCGGTGTTTCTGTGCCTCTTTGTCCTGTTGAGGGGACCGGTGGGGCAAAATATTACCTTGAATATAAATCCACCCTAACTATTGATCTTTCAGCTGACACCCAGTGAACGTTCCCTATCACTTCACCTGGTGTTTATTACATACTCCTTTGCTTTTAATTTGTGCTGCCATCAAGGCCTATCTTTTCTCAGAGGGGTTTACCTAACTTTCTTTCGCTCTGCCCCCCCCCCCCCACACACACACACACACACACACACACTTTTATTTAGGGGGGCAATTACATGTCTCTTGTTTTCCTACTGCGAGGATTTCCCCAAGTAGAGAGATGGGGTTTAATGTCAATCTCTCCACTGTCTGGTGTTCCCCATTGAGAGGGCCTCTCCCTGCATTATCTCCTAGTCTTGGGTGTGAGCTGCCTGCTGAGAAGCTCACACAAAACTACTGTGCAACAGTGACGATTAAGGGGAGGTAAATGGCATGACTGTAACCAATCACAGTGTTATAAAACAGCCTGGGTGAGCCGATGCCGGGAAAATAAATAATGTAACTTTTTGGGAGGGCTCTGAGGAGCAGAAGTTTCCTTTCTGCATTTCTATTTTTGGATTCGAGTGAAGAAAAATTTTAAAGTATTCTAGTTAGTTGATGGGCTAAGTAAAGAAATAAGCAGCGTAAGACCACACATTAAAGAGGGTCATAATTGTCAAACAGTGGCTGTTAAAGCAAGGCTCAATTATGACACTTACGGTAAGTTATCATCAAAAACTATTTCTTGAGAAACGGTATTAAGAAATTCAGTCATTCATAACTCCTTATGGGCAAAGTATTCCCCCTTGCATGTTTACGCTGTAAATAAACGTTCAAGTTTCACCTAAAATAAACAATGGTTTAAATGGAGAGGGAGTGTTCTGGCTCAACTTTATTTTGCGCTGGTTTGTACATAAGGTTTAACCAGCGCTTTTCTGGCTACCTGGCGAGGTAGCTGGGAAGCAGGCAGCACAGGGAATCAATCAGAAACAAGTCATTTAAAGTTTCCACGAGGAGAGAAATGGAGTGTAACAAGCTTTGGGATTTGGACCAAACCACTTGTTGGTTTCTGATTGTTGGTTGGACGTACTTCTGATGGCAATCAGTGGGCATTTTGAAATTGTCAAGTTTTTTCTTCAGATTTGTCTGAGGCCCTGTGGCATCTGTTAGTGAAAAAAGCCCACAGTAGGGGTAACCTGCTGATGTCAGTTACAAAAACAAGCTCTAATTGGTCCCCAGGAGATTTAAGAGGTTCTAAACCCCTGTAATGCAGGACCAGAACTTTAGCAATCAAAAATAGACGCCCCAATCCACAAAGGATGTTTTTGAAGTCTCCGGTCTTTGGTTAGCAGGCCATTGACAAAGACGAAGTAGCAGTCCAACTAGTTATCAATGCACTAGAAAACTATTTTGTCTTGTGGCCTAAGCACAGATTGTTTCACATGCATGCTGCACAAAACCATTTACCCTTCATGTTAAGTGAAACGCTGACTTCTGTGAAAAATAATTATATTAGTCATATTCTCAGGAAATTTTAAAAATGCAAGTGTTTGATATATTTCACAGCTTGAAAATAATGTGGTTCGAACAGAGACTTTAACCATTAGACAAACATTACAGTTTACATCGAACCTTACACTCTACACAACACAACAATATACACGTCTGCCCCTGAAATCTTCATCATTCAACTATATATGCACAGCAAATACCTCTTCTTTTCCATCTACAGTCCACTCAAATCCGTGCGGTGCCCTGAACCCACAAAGCCTTAATTGTGTTTCAACTGAGGCAAGTATATTTACTCCCCTGTTCTTATCTGTCCTACGATTGTCCTTCTGGCATAGGAAGACGAGTAGGCTCCCAACACTCAAAGGCTTCACACTTACCTGACGGACGTGCTAAGTGCTCATCGTGTGACTCCGGTCCAACACAAACGGGAGCTGAGCTCCTGTCACAAAAGAGCACTGAGACATCACAAGTGATGCCTATGGAGAGCGTGGTTAGAGGGAGGAGGACCTGTTCAGTGCAAGTACATCAATGGGGTTGGTGGTTCAGCGCTATTCAAAAGGAGAGTTCAAGGGGAAAGACAGTCAAACATATGTCATACCCAAAGTATACGTTTGAAAAAAGGACATGAAAACAGCTGCTTGAAACACTTTGCCTTTGTGAAAAGTTCCTTTCCGGGGAAAAACAAACTATAATTGGTAGTATGTCAGTATATATAGAATCGTGTGGGTGATTCTAGCAAACGAAAATGGCGGCGCGTGTAGACGCAGCGGCCACCCTAGCTCCTGAGAATGCGGTGTTTTGTTTTTTTAATAAGTGTTTGTCCGAAAGTTCGTCGTGTTCGTCTCGTATGTATTATAAGTACAGTCAACAGGCTCTGCTGGACATCGGCAAGACCAAATTTTTCAACGCGTTGGACATTACAACAGAGACAACTATCGAGCAGCTAGGAATACTTCGCCAGCCAGACTCAACTGCGACCACAGCCCCGGTTAAGAGGCATCGGAAACGGTGTGCAAGGAAGCAGAAGAGGGGCAAGCGCGGAGGAATCCGAACTAGGCTAGCGGCCAGCCCAACTCGCCCAGCCATACCATCCATACTCCTAGCTAATGTAAGATCCTTGGACAACAAAATGGACCACATACGACTGCTGAGGTCAGCGAATCGGACTGTGAGTAACTGCTGTGTGCTTGTTTTCACTGAGACATGGCTAAATGACAACATCCCCGACTCCGCAGTACAACTTGAGCAACTAACATGCTATCGAGCGGACAGAGCCCACGTTAACGGAGGTAAACAGCGCGGCGGTGGGGTCTGTGTCTACATACGTGACGCGTGGTGCCAGGACGCTGTGGTAGTATGCAGACATTGTTCACCACTGGCGGAGTTTATGGTCATAAGGTGCCGTCCTTTCTATCTGCCGAGGGAATTTACTGCGGTTTTGCTAGTCGCGGTGTATATCCCTCCAACCTCCAGCAGCAGTGAGAGGAACGCGGCACTTTGTGAACTGTATCAGGCCATCAGCGAACAACAGACAGCACACCCAGACAGATTTACCATCGTCGCTGGGGATTTGAATCATGCTGATCTCAAGACTGTCCTACCTAAACTTCATCAACATGTCAAATTCCCAACAAGGGAGAAAAACACCTTGGACTTGGTCTATACATCACACAAAGGAGCATACAAGGCCTCCCCCCTCCCCCACATCGGACTTTCCGACCACATCACTGTTATGCTAATGCCAGCATATAGGCCCAGAGTGAAAGTGGAAAAAACTGTTCTGAAAGAGATTCGAGTGTGGCCGGAAGGATCAAGGTCTGCTCTCAAGGACTGTCTTGCGACAACAGACTGGGACATGTTCAAGCAAGCAGCTACACACAACAATCACACAGACAATGAAGAGCTTACAGACACTGTTCTCTCCTACATCCGGAAATGCACAGATGATGTGACCCACACAAAGAACATCATCACTTGGGCTAACAAGAAGCCATGGCTAACAGGGGCTGTCCATCGGCTGCTGAGGGCCAGAGACAAAGCCTTCAGAGCCGGGGATAGAATTGGCCTGAGAACAGCAAGAGCCAGCCTGTCCCGTGGTATCAGAAAAGCAAAACAGGACTACTCAAAAAAGATTATCAGCCACTTTAATGACAGCAGAGACACGCGCAGCCTGTGGCAGGGCATCCAGGCCATAACGGATTACAAGCCTGCATCACAGACCTGCGACGACAACATCTCTCTGCTCGATGACCTCAACAGCTTCTTTGCACGATTTTGAAGCAACAAACAACACAAGCCCACAGAAAATTCCCCCCCCCCCCCCCACGACCAGGCTCTGTGCCTGTCTGCTGAAAGCGTGAAGAGGGCACTCTCCACCATCAACCCCCGCAAAGCAACAGGCCCAGACAACATCCCAGGACGTGTACTGAGGGACTGCGCAGAGGAGCTTACGGATATCTTCACGGATATCTTCAACACTTCTCTGAGTCAAACTGCTGTTCCATCACACTTTAAGTCCTCCACCATCATACCTGTACCAAAGAAACCGGCTCCATCCTGCTTCAATGACTATCGCCCTGTGGCACTGACCCCCATTATTATGAAGTGCTTTGAAAGGCTAGTCATGTCCCACATCAAGTCCATCCTCCCCCCCACCCTGGACCCCTTTCAGTTTGCATACAGAGCAAAACGTTCCACAGAGGATGCAATCTGCTCTGCTCTCCACCCAGCCCTCACCCACCTGGAAAAAGTAGACTCATACGTGAGAATGCTTTTCATTGACTTTAGTTCAGCTTTCAATACCATAATCCCACAACAACTTATCTGTAAACTGGACCAGCTGGGGCTCAACACCTCCCTTTGCAACTGGGTACTGGACTTCCTCAGTGACAGATCACAAGCTGTACGAGTCGGCAACAACACCTCGAGCCTCATCAAACTTAGCACTGGGGCCCCACAAGGATGTGTGCTCAGTCCCCTGCTCTTCACCCTGCTGACTCACGACTGCACACCAACCTACAGCACCAATCACATGGTGAAGTTTGCAGACGACACAACTCTGGTGGGTCTCATCACCAAGAACGACGAGACGCACTACCGGAAGGAGGTCAACCTTCTGACCACGTGGTGCAGAGAGAACAATCTCCTGCTGAATGTCAGTAAAACAAAGGAGATTGTGGTTGACTTCAGGAAAAGCCACACTGAACACCCGCCACTGACCATCGATGGTGCTGCTGTGGAGCGAGTGAGCAGCACCAAATTCCTGGGGGTGCACATCAGTGAGGACCTCTCCTGGGCCACCAACTCTGCAGCACTGGCGAAGAAAGCCCAGCGGCGCCTCTACTTCTTCCGTAAGCTCAAGAGAGCGAAAGTCACCAGACCGATTCTGAACACTTTTTACCGGGGCACCATTGAAAGCATCCTGTCCAGCTGCATCACTGTGTGGGGAGGTAGCTGCACTGCACATAGCAGGAAAGCGCTGCAACGCATTGTGAACACAGCTGGAAGGATCATTGGTGCCCCACAGAATCGGTCTGCCCCACTCCCCTCCCTGCAAGACACATACATCACCCGCCTCACCCGGAAAGCTACCTCAATTGCGAACAACACCAGCCACCCAGCACACAGTCTGTTCAGCCTCCTGCCCTCTGGAAGAAGATACAGAAGCCTCCGTTGCCGCACTGCCAGACTCAGAAACAGCTTCATACATCAAGCTGTCAGGGCACTGAAATCTCTCCCAAACACGACCAGAAGACGAGAGGACCAGACGACCACAAGACCAGAGAGGGGACCAGAGAACCACAAGACCAGAAAGTGGACCAGGGGACCAGAGGACCAGAGGACCAGAGGACCAGAGGACCGGAGGACCAGAGGACCGGAGAGCCACAGGACCAGAGGGTGGACCAGGGGACCAGAGGACCAGGGACCAGAGGACCGGAGGGTGGACCGGAGGAGCGGAGGACTGGAGGACCGGAGGACCAGAGGACGGACCGGGGGGGACCAGCTTGATTCTTCCCAGTCAAAACCACCAACACCCGCTGGATGGACACTGAACACATGGACTAGCTCAATCCAGCTCAGTTTAAACAGCAGCACTGGTAGTTCTGCACTACCACAACCATAACTTATACATCAACTTATGCTGCTAACCTAACTTATACATACTACAAACAAACTTACAGTAACATATGCTGCTACCCCTAGCAATACATTGTAGACTATACACTTCTGCATATATATATGCATATATATAATTTTATTGGCCATCTTTTAGCTTTAGTATATATGTCTTATCTGTGTTTGAATGTGCACTTTATATGTTTATTGCAAGAGTGTGGGAAACGTCTTTTCGATTCCTTTGTATGTCTCAACATGTGAAGAAATTGACAATAAAGCTACTTTGAATGGAAGGGTGGAGGGGATAGGGGAAAAAAGTAGATGGAATTATTACTAAATTATTATTACATATAGGATGGTACATGCCTATGTACTGTTCCTAGGCAAACAACTGAATCCACCACCTTTACACATAAACAGACACACCAACACACACACGCAAAAACCTCTCCGTCATCACCCTCAGACAGAATTTAATTTAATCCAGGGCAGTTGTCTTGATGAAGGGTTTACTCAAGGCCAGAGAGCTTATTGAGAAGCTAAGACATAAATAGATTTTTCCTCTGCTGTTATGTTCTTTTTTAGTCTTTCCACTAGACTTTCTCTCTCACCCACTGTATTGCTTTATTTGCATTGAATATTTCTCTTAATAGGTCATGTCCGCTATCGTTTATTTCTGTTACAACAAGTCTATTTATTTCAGAAACAGAGACTGTTAGGTAGTGGGCTGTGAGGCTTCACTTAACCTCCCCCCCAAAAATGGCAGTCACTGTTTGGCACTTTGCTGCAATGATATTTTTAATTGGTGCTCCCGCATATTCAAAGCAAACCGTGATCTATTACCACATATAGTTTTTAGCAGCCGCTATTTCCACTAGGGTCAGCAACAGACATGCTGCCCTGCTCAAGGTCAATCCTAGACTCCCCTCTTGCCATAAACACAGCTTTTTTTAAATGGTAAGTTCCTCCCCCTAGAGCATATCAAACAACAAATCAATCTATTAACCTCATCCACATGATTATTATAGTTATTACATCTTTCAATATAAACACCCTATGTAATAACTGCATTCTACTTAAACATACAATCATTTTTTACAAAACAAGCACTGAATTCCACCACTTTTACTGTACCAATGAATGGTATCTCCCATTAACACTGCGCCTGGGTAACCCCGAACAGGCACCATATAGCCAGCACAATTGCGAGGCTCGACTTAGGACCCGTCATGACGAACCCGGAACTGCATGGAGAAATCAGAACAGCGAAACAAATTATTGTCACTCATGATAAGTATAAATAAACAGAACCCTCGGGTTTAACAGTTTTTGTGGATGCGTGTTTGTAACCTACCAATCTAGAGAACTTAAGCGAGGAAGAGAGAATGAATGCGTGTGTGTGTGCACCAAGTGCTGCCTGAAGTTGGTGAAAGGATATCCGTATCCGTCACAGAGACATACTCCCTATCACCACTATTTTATTCCAGTGACAATGCTGTGCTGGTTTGACTCCGTCATACCACTCTACCCATCACAAGAGACGGCTATATAGTACCGACAAGGCTGCGCTCCTAGTTAGCTCTTGCGTTCCAGGACTGTTTTTTGGTTGTTATTCCCATTAATTTGCCCGTTGGCGATTTTAATAGGTCAAATTTATTACAATTTAAACCATTCATGTATTCAATAGATTCCAAGATGATTAATTCGTTTTTGCTGCTAATTGCCGATTGTAGAAATTGTCTTTTGCTTAAAAGTCAAAGGTATATACTGTATATATACAGCAAGGGATAGTTTTAATTTCGATATTGGTGGTGAAATAAAAACGGTGGACCGCTGACCCTCATGCTCCCTTGGAAGAAAATGTCGTACATTTTAAAGATAAATGCATCAAACTGGTGCACTTTGAGAGCAAAATTAAGGGGCTCTACTCCACATCCAAAATGTATTTAGTGGCTTGCATCAAATCAGGGGACACTTTCCAGGAAACAAACAGCTGTCTCCAAGGCCCCTCACTCACATGTCCCCACTTGAATAGCTAATCACTCATGATCAAATGGCCTTAACTCAGCTGCCCGTTTGATAATGAACTGCAATGGAGTTTGGGAGTGAAGGAGACTACCATCTTACCTGTGTCAAGGACCAATCTCTAAGCAGAGGACAAGAGACTTTCTCTCAACTCATGAATCTTTCCACTGCCCTCAAAGCAGTTCAAAAGAGGAGCATTTTAAGGAACTCAATAAAACCCCATACGAGTCCCCGCCTAACTCTTTCTAACCCATCAACACCTTAGATGGGGGAATTGGTGGAGAGCAGTGGACTGGCCAATGTCATTTCTCATAGTAACTCTAAATCTCTCCTTTGGGTTGATCCAGCTCTTCTTTTCCAGTCGGCGAGAGGCTATTTGCTGTCGATAGAGAGGCCCATCTCCAGAGTTCTCCACTGGGACGCAGTGTCAGGGTCTTCCTGGGCCCTGTCTCTGCTCTCTCCTTGGATCAATTACAGCCTCCTTAAGCCCAGCGGCCCTTCAGGGAGAGGGTACTCCCCTCCTCAGAGCCCAGGTTCAGGGCGGAATGTCAGAGCAAGGCACTCAGGCTCGACGGATGGCTCAACGTACTGGGGCTTGGTGAAAAATTTTGGTAGTCTATACTGTAGGCTGATTACCTAGAGGGTACACAGTTTGTGCCATATGGAAACCAAATGGGCAAACCCATATGTCACGACTTATTGAGAACACAACACGGATATTACATACAAGGATTGATTGCTTGTGGGCATGTGCAGCCAGTTAGAACAGAGGGATTGGATGTGGGAATGTGTGGGCAGTGCAACATACAAACAGCACATAAACATATGCTATTTTCTATTTCTATGTTTTTCTTTCATTGCTGTGCATTAGACTTACACTGAGACTCAAACTTTTTTTTTGAGACATAAACATACTGTAGACTTCAGGTTTGGCTGCAACTTGCCATCAGCTAGTTCACACAGTACAACTCAGAAATGTACCGCAATAGTTTAAGTTGAACTGCATGCATGAGGTGCCTGATTGTGTTTGTGCAGGGGATTTACATCTTGTCCCTGTGTGGGTAAATACGTTTGTTTTGGTGTGGCTACCGCCGTGGTGTTACCGCATGCATGTAAAACCCAGCACTTTGAGTTATCTGCTGGGGGTTCCTGCGTATCTTAACCACTCCCGACGACTCATCAGCGGGTTACCCCCACTGTGACATCTGCTGCACAAACGAAACCTCATATTTAATGAGCAAGCGGAGAGTAACTCAACTTCAGGAGATACTAGACATGATGTGAGAGCAGCTATTCTTTAATATCTTCCTCCTCGAGTTGACACAGATCAAAGTGGTGAGATTGCGTGGGTGTTTTGATGCGCCTCCCACGCCATCACTCAGGCTGTGCTTGCAGAGTTTGCCTCCTCCCCGTAACACATGCATCTGGGCCGTCTAACTTGGTTTGATATCCTTGTAGGTGTCAAATATGCTATTGAATAAATCGCCAGCTGTATTGATGGCATACCCATCTTCATGCTATCTACATAGCTCTTCCTGGAAATCATCTGAGTTATTTTGGTGGTTTGCTGCTGAGAGTAGGTTGAAACATATCTTTAATATTATGATGTTCATATTTTTTTTGTGGCCTTATTCTCCTTAATATACAACTTCTATTTGTCTTCGTGACCAACTGGGTGCCGTTTTGCGGAATACGTGACTACTTGATTTTACTGGTCTTTATGCTTCTTATTTGACATCTGAAAGCAACAGATCAATGTTGCCCCCGCTATTTTGTTGAGACAAAACATACTTGAAGCCCCTAATTCATTTTTTACAGGTCAGGCCCACTGGATATTTATATTATCTACTGCCACTGTTTTGTCCGTCTGCCATAGGTCACTGTAGTTTGATACAGACTGTTACATGTACACAAATCAAGTGGACCAGGTGTCTTTGCTATTTTGTAATTCATAGAAAATGTGTGTGTACATTTTCATCCTTTAGCAGATGCTTTTATCCAAAGCGACTTACTATTAGATCACAGGGACAGTCCCCCTGGAGCAACTTAGGGGGAAGTGCCTTGGTCAAGGGCACATAGTGGTGGTGTTCCCGGGTGGGATTTGATCTCTGGACCTCTTGGTCACCAGGATACCAGTGTGCATGTGTGTGTTTGTGCTTTCGGTCATATAGGCTGTTTTTTCTTCCAGTTGTCCACGCGCGCCTTGTCAGGTTAAGGAGTAGTCTTATTGTGTTTTCATGCTGAAACATGAATGCCAGCATATTAGTGGGGTTTTTGTAAAAAATAAAACAATTAGAGCTTGGAAAGAACGTGATTATATATATATATATATATATATATATATATATATATATATATATATATATATATATATATATATTATAGATTAGTAGCCCTCAGGGAAAAGCTGAGTATAAGGTCGCTGGATTGGCTTTCCACTGACCTTGCTGTCCAAGGTGGCACTCCCCTTCTGCCCCAGAACCCCCCCCCCCCCCACCACACACACACACACACACACACTTATGTATTTACCCAGTGCAAGTCAGGAGGTCATTCTACTAATGTAGTGTCTCGCTAATCAGCAACAGAGGTGAAAGGACAGCAGGGAAGTTAGCAGGGTTGTTTCAAATGGTGGGACCAAGATATCTGCAACCACATGGACATTCCCTTCCTCTTTGTCCTCACATTACAAACATTAAGGGGGCTTTAGTGGGAGATAAAGACTTTGTAGGTTTAGCTTAATGTTTACATTTTATTGTCCCTGCATTGCTATTTGTTCCTTAGAACAAATAGCAATGGTTCTGAATGCTATGTTGTTTTTGTGATGTTTTAGTTTACATGACTGCCATTTTGACCTCCCCACAGCAATTCATATTTACTGGCCCATCCACTGTAATCTCCACAGTAATTAAGGCGGGAACTTTGAAGTATTTATTTTTTCTCAAAATATGTCCCATTTACATGCAAATCAAATAAGAAAATGTGCTCCCTTCTTTCCATGATCAAAGTTGCTACTAATTGTTTGTCGTGTGGATAAACAGCAACATTTGCTTAGTAAATTGAACCTATAGTTAAAGCATTGCATTATTTTTGCTAATTATTAAAGGGATGCTAATGTGCACATTACGCAATCCTCAAATCCCTTTGCTATCAAGCCTAAAGGAATACGACAAAAAGATAGGCTATCTGCGCAGAATTAATTTGAAAGTTTGAATTTAGGGATATTTTTTATTTATTCAATAACACTACATTATTCATTAGAAATATCATGTCAAAATCTCTTGATGTTGAGGATTGGGTATTGTGTTTTGGTATGTTTTGCTGTGGTAATGAAGCAGTAGGCTCATTTGAAAAAAATCAATCCATCATTCTGCAGCATTTTGCTTTGAGTAATATCTTGGACTGCTGAATGTGAACAAGCAATGTTGAGGAATATGAACAAGCGATACTTGACAAAAAGTGAGAGGTAGTGGAGGAATTCCAAGCTGGATTTAGGTCTTTGGTGTGAGAGATGTCTTTCTGGGCATGCTATTTTACTATCCTTTCCATATTTTCTTTAAGACATCACAATAATGCAATGCCTTTATCAAAATATAAATTTCTACCAGCATGAACAAATGCAATTTACATAGCAGTATCATTGTTCAAAATAACAAGAATATTGAGTCATCCTGGGCATGGGTAATAAGGACACAGATTTATATTTAATAGAATGATTCTATATATTGCATTATATAATACAATTATAAAGAACTATTTAATAGAATTATTCTATATATTATATTATACAATTATATAGAACTATTTAATAGAATTATTCTATTGCAAGCCTCTCGAGTTTAGTCCTGTTTGTTTATAATATAGTTCAAGTCATCTTCCATCTCCATATCCATCTCAATATGCAGACCTTACTCCATCAATTGCGGCAGCTATTATTCTCTTTCAATTGATGTGATTAAACCGGTATGTTGTAACACTGGGTGCCACGCAGATGTCTTAGAGGAAGTTCAGAAATATCATGCTGTGAACAATTTCCTGACGCTCTGTGTTGTTGGTGTTGTTGTTTTTTTGCCAAAACTTTGAGAGTAGAATTAGGGCTGAAGATGGGTTGAACGTTGAAGGCCTGAAAACTGAAAACTTAATACAAGCACATTTCTGGCTTCAGAGTAACAAGACCCTTTTCCAAGAGAAGCCTGTCGTTTGGAGGTCCTTCTCTTTTCTTGAACTCCTTTTGTACAACACCTTTTGACACTATACTGTACACAAATTATAGGTAACATTTAAAAAAAACTTTTGCCAGAACATAGTTGTACCGCTACGAATTTTACAGAACTGGATGGGGTTCAATGTATTAAAATAATTGCTTGTGTTTATTAGAAATCATGAGTGCCCATTTCTCATGGCCTGAGCATGGTCCTGGCTTTAATTTGATCACACTCTAAAACACCTGGTCATCATTTTTTTTTCTTAAAAAATAGCAACCATTATGGTTTAATCTAAAGGGATTTGTGCGATCACTGCATATGTGTTTGCTTTTTGGACAGAGAAAGGATGAGATGACATGAAATCACAGTGGCTCCCAGAGATCTGAATACATTCTGCAGTTTTACGCGGCTTAAGCCCTCTAATAGCAGTATGCGCTTTGGCCTGTTACATTTCCCCGTAACACTTTCACAGCTCGGCATGAGGCCCCTCAGTTAAAAGGCTTATAAACACCGCCATCACTCTCAAAGGTGGACCTCAAAGCCTTCTCTAAAAGGGCTAGGGGAATTGCTGTCTGTTCAAAGTAGCTGGAAATTGTGTGCCGAGTGAGTGCGGAAAAGTACATTGTACACCTATTCAGTCATGGAAGCCATCTCTTTCATGCGGCATTGAGGCGGCTTAGGAGTTAGATACAAATAGTGGGTGCTTGGCTAACAGCCCGTGGCCCAGTTTCCAAACAATGATAAATGGAATTTGTGCTTTCATGATGTTTTAGCATTGCCTTTTCACTACGCTTTCTTAACCGCAATCACTTCGTCTTCTAAAAAGAATGGAATGGGCAGAGCAAACCTTCTTTTTGATCTTATGAGAGGTTTAAAATGTTGAGCTTGTTGGTAACTTTTCCAATACTGGCTACATAAGTTGAACTGTCCCCCTAGGACAGCATGTAAGCATTGAATTTGCATCCCGACCCTTCCTTTTTGTTCTAACTTATGCATACACCCGTAAACGTTCACATCAAAGCAGCCCTGATGGGCCTCATAGTCTATCCTCTTAACAACAGGAGATGTTAGCTGATTAAATAATAATATAACCTGTTTTATGAGGCAGAAAATGTCTGGAGAAACATCTGTGAAACAAGTTGCATATTAAATATGCAGAAGCCGCATTCAAAATTCCTTTTTGCACGGGATGGCAAGGCTATAAAGAGAATTTGGAGCGTGGGCCCCCAAGCTCAATCAAGCCTCACCATTATCCCTATCTGACAGTCAGGGCCAAATGAATCTGCTATCTGTCCGAGTGTCCCATTCTTTGAGAGCTGCACTAACAGTGTGTCCAAGTCGGTCAGCCCCCCAAGTGACTCAGGCATCTCTTCTGCCAGCGGAGATGATGACGATGGCAGTACTAGAGAGGTATTTCTATTTCTTACATTTTCCTTGAGGCTTGTGACTAGTCTAAAGGTTTCATTAATGGTGTCTGCGTTCTGGTGAAGAAGCCTCTGGATACACAGCAGGCTCCCCAGGCAAAAGGGCTGATGTGGAAGGAAGAATTTGGAGGAAGACTTTTGGAGGAGGAGTTGGTGCGATAGGGTTGGGTAATAGACACAACGCTAGTAGACAGATTAAAGAATTCTTTTTTCAAAGGCTACTTTGCAATTTTCTAATGTTGCTTCATCCTTGCAAATTAAGATAGACTGAACTGGACTATTTATATTGGTTCGGATTTCCCACTCCGCCCTTTGAAAAGAGAGTACAGAACTAATTTGAAGTTAAATCATTAACAGTATTTGTAAGATGTTTCAGTGGGGAACATTGTTCAATGGTATTCACGGCAGTTTGGTCAAATTCTTGCTGAAAATCACCAAGTGACTCACATTCCATCTATTTTATGTTTTTTTCCCATCACAATTGCCGTATAAATTAGCAGTGGACCAGTCTAATATAAAAACAATTATATTTATAATTCTGAACAGATCTTTAAGATCTTTAAACAAATCTTTTAGCATAGACATATACTGTATATCTGAGAACCTAAGCAAACATAATGATCATTTAATGCTTGTATGTTCTGGGATAGATTAAAACATGTTTTCTTTATTCATGGTGCTATTCTTAGAGGCAACAGAACTGCAGGGTAGCTGTACCTTCTGGAGTCACCGTTCACAATATATATATATAAAAAATGACACAACAATGTCTTGTGTGACATCACTCATGCATTTCTTATTTTCCTTGGTAACACATGGCAAAATAATGATTCAGGACTGGCACAGTAGTTTACAGAATGCTGTGACATCAGCATTTATCCCAACCCATTCCTCAATTCTTAAACAGCGTTTTGATCCTGCTGGACTAATTCTTTAATGATTGGGAGGTTCTTAGTCTCTCCAGCCTGATGGTCCATGCATTTTGTTCAAACCAGTAATTTGCCTTGGCACAGACAAAAGAAGCACAACATAAACACAAGCAGGATGGAGCAGGGCAAAAATTATAAGGTCATTGCCTGATTGAAGGGCATTAACAGAAATGCACACTATGCAAATATGAATGTAAAGTTGTGCTCCCTGATGTGAGGCAACAATGATGCCGACAAATGAAAACCGTAATCAAGCATGTTGTATGACACCGGGAATAATTTCTGTCCAAATTGGAAATCAAAGCGCCCCGCTGCCAACTTCTCCTCTATTCCCATGGACCAACCCTCTGAGGCACCAACCCCAATATCCAATCATGAGCAGGATGGACGGAAACTGCTTACCGCACATGGAAGAAGCCATGTATGGAAACCATCCCAGTGTTTGTGGAACCATAGTGTGTGATTTAAAAATGGGTATCTATAGGCAGGGCATTGTTTTTTCCACCCTACAGTCTTTCTAATGGAAGCGATGCCACATTCAGAAAAATCGAGAGATTACACAACAAATAATTAAATTACAAAAGAAATATAAAACACCACAAACATACTTATATGATGCTGAGAGAAATGAAATGATAAAACAAATACCATGGAATACTATACAATGTCTGTTACAAGTAGAATTCATACAACAATGGCATCATTGCATGAGGTATTGACATGTCCGCATACACAGCAATTTCGTCATCATTTGGTTGTTTCCCTTATAAACGCTAAAATAAATGCTGAGGGAAAACTCAGTCTGACAAGTGTCAGATTTAATAGCCTGCTCAAGATATAGTTGCATATACATCATGTAATCCATTAGTGGTGTGACCTATTAGTTGTGTGATATTAATGAAGTCTGTAGCAGAAGAACAAGAGTGAGTGAAAACAACAGCTAGACTATTGTAGAGAGGTTTGTGTATCCTTCCTGTTTAGGTGCAATAAGATGTCAGACTTTATGACCGGTCAGTCAGATGGCATTGTTTATGGCCCTGTGTAAAAGATAGGAGCAACCTTTGAAGCAGAGAGAAATGAGAGGGAAGTGGGGGAGGGGCTGATTGTGGATCTGGGAGGCCTCTGGCCTTTGTCTTAGGAGAGGCCTGTTTAGGCAGAGGAGCACGGGGCCAGGTGGGAGACTGTTGGGGGTTGTGACAAAGGGGCAAGGAGTGACCCAGGCTTAGGAACAGCAACAGATAGCTGGTCAGAACCGGTTCTTAGCTGCAATCTAGAAGTCAGCAGACAGGGTACAACTTACTATAACAGCTAGAGACAAAGGAAGAGAAATCAGACTGGCAGAGGGAACTGGGGCGTCACAGTCTTCTCCACTCTCCTTATATTCAGCTTTGCGGGATATGAGTTAAGGTAAACTGCTATTATTACAATAATTGCTTAAAGGTTAGTTAACCATATGCGTGTGATAATATACATATACTCTGAGTGAATTAAAATACGATTTGACTAAACAACTGTCTCCACTTGTGATCCTTCCTCTGGAATAACGGACTCGATGAGAGAGGAGGCCAAAAGGTCTATCTCGACACAAGGTAAGAGCTGTTTCTATTTTATTTCCTCTAGAGTGCTTTATACTTCTTCTATATGGTTTACCTGAGGCCCGGTATTATATTAATATACCTGCGGAAATGTTTTTGAATATTTTCAAAACCATGAGTAATTGTGTATGTATGTGTTTGTGTTTCGTGTTCAATAAAACAGGGTGATACATGTCTGATAGACGTTGTTGAGGCTACCCTTTGCTGTGCTGTAGCAGATGGCAAGATGAGAGCTGCTCTAAAGCGTTCAGCGCCGGTGTTCTAGAAAAACTTGGGACCTGGATTAACCGGGTCGTATGCGCTTGCATGAGCCAGCTGCAAACTATAGCCTAATTATTGAGCATACTGAAACAGAGTCAACTGTCTCCACGATGTACCAATGTTTTATAAGCCAGTTTTCATATCGGGCTACCAAAACACGTCCAATGTCCTGTCCAAGGAGTTTTTGAAATTATCTCCTAAGTGACATAAAACTCTCCCTTATCTTATTTGTCTTTTCTGCTCTATTGCTATTTGTAGGAAGAACTTTGACCACCGGAAGAAAGATGTATTGATTAATAGGGCTTTCCCAGCTAGTGTACGCATTAATTGGCATCTGCAACCTTTTACATTCACACAATGGTTTTGCCTGTATGTAGCCTATGCTTTTAGTCAGCGTTGAGTTACAGCCCTTTCAGCAGACCCAAGCATAGACACAGGAAGTGGGGGTGCTGAGGGTTGTGATGGGAAAAATGTAATTTAGCCTTAACTATGAAATGTTACTCTGTGTTTTTCCTATGAGTTCAAACAAAGTTCCCCTTTGTTAGTTAGGTTGAACCCCTGGGGCTAATCTCTTCACCTAGCAGTCATCATAAAGGGCTTAGCCATTTCCTATTTAGGTAAAATAAGATGTTAGACTTTAGGACCGGTCAGCCAGATGGCATTATTTATTGCCCTGTGCAATAAACTCTTTGGTCTAGGAAGGTCCGAAAGACAGGAGATGCTGACTGCAGTTGCACTAATCAACATTCCTAAGGGAAGCGTGTATATAAGGGACGTAAGGGGGTGTTGTGATTTTGTGCACACCAGTTATACATCCTCATTTTTGTATGACTTTAGACTGCAGTTAGGGTTTTCTTTTTATCTGATCAGTTTTATTTTGTGGTTGATATATTGTATATCAGCTGTGTTACGTTTTTACTCATCTCCATTAAAACCACTAAAAGCAAGCGGACGTTATTTCTCAAAGTATTTAATTATTTCGATCTCACTGGAGTGCTGCAACAGGGTGTTGCAGCACCTCCGGCTTTTTCTGGATTGTTTAACTGCAATAAACTAAATATTTTGTATTTGTATGTTTGATTTAGACTAGGCCTACTTATTTTAGATATGTAGGCCTATTAACCAATCAGATTTGTATTTAACGATTGCGACTGACTAGTTTCTGTTACAGATGCTACACGAACATACAAGCTTTTGAATATAATAATGTCGCAAAAGAAACAGATACAAAATAAAATAAAAACTACCAAAGCAAAACCTTTAGGGAAGAGTGTTGGTGATTCTGATTCGGCAACTTTGATGTCCATCCCTTATTACAGCATGGGCCCCAACACTGACAATAAGCTTAGAGACACATATCCAGTCGACTAGTGCTATCCCTTGTGTGAGGTAGGCCTACTCTACAATATAGCCTAATCATGTTGACAATTTAGTTGTCCAACGACATTAATATCAGTTGCAAAATGTATTACAGTGTAAAGCACTCGCTTTCATTATTATGATACATCAACTCATTAATATTGTGTATTGTTGGTGGCAGTAGGCCTACGTTGAACAAAAAACAATACTTTTGTTTTGAAGCCTGTTCAGCGATTTCAGCTACATTTTGTATGTTATTGCTTCGCTAATGTGGACTACACGCAGGGCCGTCTCTACACAATATGACACTCTATGCAATTTTGCCGCCCTACCTATACGAACGTTGCTTCGCTGTAGCCTGCGTTATGATTCACGCCAAATTAATTCAATGGCACACGCGTGCACACACACATATGCACTAAATGTAGCAAAACACACTGTTAAACCTGGTAAGTTATGTATGCTACGACAATAATACTTAAAAACGTCAACACACAAGTGGTGTTCTAAAACTACGTTTAAACGTAAACAAGTAGACTGTTACCCTTAGAAAACAAGCCGGAATTCACGTGGTTTAAAATAGGCCTATTGAAAGACAGCAAACATAGATTGCATTGCTAGATGTCTTTAACTAAGTAATGTTGTCAAACTAAGTGGCTTTAGTGCTGTTTGTGGCAAAGCCAGGAATTGTTCTTGGAAAAGCCTGAGAAAATGTGGTCTGCCATAAAGTTAACTCAAATGACCAGGATCAATAACGAGTCAAATGCAAGTCAATCATCCAATGCAGAAAACGTGCACAATGACTTTTTGACATTTTTTTTTACACGATATTCAGGCATGGCCTACATATTTAGTTCACACATGATCTTCATATAGATTGCCTTTAACCAAAGATATGCTGTAGAAGACATTCAGCGAGACTGAGACCCTATTTAAGATGGACAAGAGTCAAATAGAAAATAGATTGACATATAAAATGGAAATGATTTTCAGTGGTGTTTCTCTCAAGTGAAAGGCGCGATAGATGAAGATGTTGCTGAAGCTGATATAATCTCAACTGTCGAATTGAACTACTCTGGAGTTATGCAGACCAATATTTCCTACATTAAGCCATGTATGCGCATTCAGGACACATGAAATGAATAGGTCTGCCACACTACAGAACTGCCATGACGGGCATGAAAAATAACAGCAAGATTTATACTACCGGCTTAAGACGTGTTTGCTTCACGTGACGTTTCACATCAACAGTGGAAGACGGCGGGGCTTGGAATTCAATAGGCTACTACAGCAATCATTTGAACACATCATATTCCAAAGAATCGCTTAACCCTCGTTCAAATGATAAAATAGACAAACTGTTGAGGTGCGAAGTTAGAAGATCTTAGGATTGTTTTGATCCTACTTGTAGTATAAAAAGTCTAGCTAGCTAGACAGTTAGCTACAGCCTTTTTGCGAAAGCAAATCGCCCTCTTGCACTAACATTTTACACTTTAAAGGCCTATATAGAGGGCGGGGAAGACAGCACAAGGACCTATTGAATTCGGGAACAGTTTATGATTATCCAATAGCTTCGCCCCTACCCTCTCTCTTAAAAAAAAAATGAAACAAAATTTATACACAGCAATATGATTGGCCAAATCAGAATTTCATCCGGTTTGTGTATGCTACTGTGCTTGTTTCACTTCAAATCAACTGATCGCTCTTAACGCTTGAGAAGGCGGCAGAAAGGTTTAAAGGAGGCGGATTTGCCACCTTTCGGAAAGGCAGTTGCCTAGATCGCCTGTATGGTAGAGGCGGCCCTGACTACATGGTACTGTTTTTGCCGTCGTTACGCTACTCATAGCTCTACACACTATAAAAGGCTGGGTTGAAAACTACCCAATTTGGGTTGTTTTCAGCTACACTGCTGGGGAACTATTGGACTAACTACACGTTGGGTTAATTTAAAACAGCACGATGAGTTATTCCTTTAACCCAGCAATATGGGTTGAATATTCAACCCCAATGTTGGTTCATATTAACTACAGTGCTGGGTTAATGTTAAGACATGAATTGGTTATTTTTTTTTATGTTTCGTGACAGTAAATTAGACCTATGAAAATAAGGTAAATGCTATTTTACTACACTACATATAGTAAACAGTTATATACAAGCCTATTACAAAATACATCCATCCAAGACTTGGTTTAACAAATCATAAATGCAATAAACAGCAAACCTTTAAACAATGTTTGAACTTTAGAAACATTTTTTATTTGTTTGAAAAGCCACAAATTGATTCAACACTAACATTTTAATTAACAACAACATTAGAAAATGCACATATCCGTTATTTTCATGTTATTATATTCTATAAAGAAAAAAACTCGGATGAAAGAAGAAAAAGGATCCCCTCTATACTTGTAACAAGCTTGATCTTAGCATGCACCAAAAGTTGGTGTGCGACATCAGGGTACATCAGGGCAGTTAACCCTTGTATTATGTTAAGGGTCAATTTGACCCTTTTCAATTTTTGTGTTGACCAAAGTGCAGGTTATCCTTACTTTTTTTCCATGAAATTTTATGACTTTTCCTCATCTAGGGTCATGAACTACTGTCTAAAATCTGGACACTTTGATGTGTCGTGGAGTGTCTGCACAGAGTTTGTATACAAAGATGATGTTGCGGGTCATTTTGACTCGGACACAAAGTAGCTGTTGAAAACCAAAATAAACATATCTCTTTGATATACTTTATTTTGATTGCCTCTGAATAGCCATTCAGAACCAGGTGTGTGTGGAAGAGGGACTTTCTCTCCCCTGTCCTTGTCACTGTTTCCATGCCCTTTCTTTGAGAAATACACCAAAAATGAGCTCCAGACGATTTACAGCTGAAGAAGTTTTATTGCAGCTTATGAACTGGGATAGTGATGTAGAGGAAGAGATTTCAGAGACGGAGGATCCTTCAGAGCCAGAGGACAATGCTATTGATGATCCAGATTCTCAATTTTCCCACGATGAGGAGAATTCAGAGGACGAGTCTGCCGGTGTCCCTTCATCAGATGAAAACCAAGAAACGCAACAATCGTCATCCACAGAGGGGACATGGACATCTAAAGATGGTAAAATAAAATGGTCAACATCACCACACCAAAGCCGAGGCAGATTGTCATCTTCTAATGTCATCAAAATGACTCCTGGTCCGACAAGATTTGCTGTCACAAGAGCTGATGATATTGAATCAGCATTTCAGCTCTTCATATCCCCACCCATAGAGAAGATAATCCTCGACATGACCAACTTGGAGGGGAGGCGTGTCTTTCAAGAAAAATGAAAGCCACTGGATCCAACTGACTTGCATGCTTACATTGGAATTCTAGTGTTAGCTGGAGTATACAAGTCAAAGGGTGAAGCAACTGCAAGCTTATGGAATGAAGAGAATGGAAGGCCAATCTTCCGAGCAACAATGTCTTTGGAGACATTTCACATGATCTCTCGTGTGATCCGATTTGACAACCGTGACACCAGAGCTGGTCGACACGAGAGAGACAAACTTGCAGCGATCAGAAATGTCTGGGATAAATGGGTCAAAATCCTGCCTTTATTGTATAATCCTGGCCCCCATGTTACTGTCGATGAGCGCCTCGTTCCATTCAGAGGACGCTGTCCATTCCGACAGTATATGCCAAACAAGCCTGCGAAATATGGCATCAAAATATGGGCAGCCTGTGATGCAAAATCCAGTTATGCGTGGAACCTGCAAGTGTATACTGGAAAGCCACCTGGAGGAGCACCTGAGAAGAATCAGGGAATGCGTGTGGTATTGGAGATGACTGAAGGGCTGCAAGGTCATAACATCACATGTGACAACTTCTTTACATCCTACCGTCTTGGAGATGAACTTTAGGAGAGAAAGCTGACTATGTTGGGAACAGTCAGAAAAAATAAGCCAGAACTTCCCAGTGAGATTCTGAAGATGCAAGGAAGACCTCTGCATTCCTCAAAATTTGCTTTCACGGAGAAAACAACACTTGTTTCTTACTGCCCAAAGAGAAACAAGAATGTTCTTGTGATGAGCACAATGCACAAAGATGCATCCCTAAGCACAAGAGAGGACCTGAAGCCGCAAATGATCCTGGATTACAACTCCACCAAAGGAGGAGTTGACAATCTTGACAAAGTCACAGCAACATATAGCTGCCAGCGCAAGACTGCCCGTTGGCCCTTGGTGGTTTTCCACAACATTGTGGACGTGTCTGCTTACAATGCCTATGTGCTGTGGATTGAGATCAACGAGCAGTGGAATGCCAGCAAACTGTACCGACGTCGACTTTTCCTGGAAGAACTAGGCAAAGCACTTGTCACTCCCAAGATCCAGAACCGGGCCAGGCCAGCTCGATCCCCAGCAGCTGCAGCTGTCATCGCAAAGGTCCAGGGCAGGGCATCTGACCAACCCACAATGCATCCTTCAGATACAGGTGCAAAGAAACGCAAAAGATGCCAAGTCTGTCCCTACCGAGATGACAGTAAAACAAGTGGCTGTTGTGTGAGGTGCAAGAAGTACATCTGCAGAAAGCACACAGTCACATTCTGTCCATCATGTGGGGAACACTGAAAATGTTGAACATTGAAAACCCGAGAAAATGGGGCAAGTTAAATAAAAAAAAAAAGTGTTCGTGAAGAGGGAAAAATTGAAATCAGGAGTTCTTTAATGTAGTGTTGGAATTGTATATCTCTTCTTCTCATCTCTTCTAAATGTTTGTATAATCTAGAATAAAGTTCTTATTGGTTTAACTTCATTTTTGACTGTTTTGAGTGGATTTACACAATAGGGGTCAAAATGACCCACAACATAATAAACGTTTTTTTCTCTCACCATAACACAAGGGTTAACCAACATACACAGTACACAGATAGCTTGTATGTAGCACAAAATATATCAAAATCTACGTGAAAAAAGTCCTGATGTTAAATAACTCCAATTTGGCCTGAAACCGCCACACTGATCTTGACCAGTACCTTCAAACCATACCCGTATACGTCGAAACGTATTCGGCGAGACCCTGCAGCTTCTGTCAGTTTTGGTTAACACAAATGTCCGTGAGGGAAAGACAATTTGCCAATCTGGAACACAAATGTAAAGTTAGTCAACATTATAGGCCTACATGCAAACCTACGTAACATGTTTATAAAAAAAGAATCCAAGTTTCTAGTTAGAAAGTTATATGCCACATTGCTAGCAGCCTAGCATCCACAATTTTTTTCAGCAACAACAGGGGTTAGCTATCTGACTAGCTAACTGGCGTAACGTTAACAGTATGTAACGCTAACGGCAAATCGATTATTAAAAGAAATTGTACGTTACCTGTTACTGAGTGAGTGACACCTATGCCCCATAGAATGGGGTCCTTTTTTCATAAGAGATGGAACGGTTAAAAGTTAACTGCTTTTTAGGCGCAATCCATCAATCTGCAGGTGGGTAGTTCGAAGCGGGAACACTGCTATGACCCAAGGTTGGGTAAGTAACAGCGGGAAAAGATCTGGGTTCCACAAAACTACCCAATACCGAGACAAATAACCCATAATAACGACCCAAAAGTCATAACCCAGCAACTGAGTTAAAAAAAAAAAAAAATAACTGCATTTTTAAGAATGTACACCGACCGACAGCGGTTCAGAGCCTTTCGCTGCATTTACCTGTTAAATGCCTTTTATGGCGGCCAATGACTTCAAAACTGTTACGGCGCAATTGTGTTTTCCAATAGTTGCTTTTCTGTGGTCGCCCCTATCTCCGGCGTGTTTTTCTTTTTTCCACAATTTCATAACACCAGCGGCAATCATTCACTGCGACGCTGTTGAATGCATTATAAGGGAAACAGTGCTTTTAGGCCTATGTCTGCCACTGAATTTCAGCACCACAACTCAAAATACGTTCCAGCGTCCCGGGACCTTAGTGGAATCATTGGAATCAGCATGGATTGTCGAGATATGACACTTTCGATTACTCCGTGCGCGCAGATTTGAGGTTTGCAAATGTTTCGGGGATAAATATATATGATGAAAGTAGTTCACAGCTCTACAGAAGGTTGTACAACACTGCAAACTGCAATTCAACCTTCCAAGTTTACACCACCATGTATAACTCTGCTAATTTTACAATGCCTTTTTTGACACGGACTTATCTCCATACAACCCCGTCCCCATCTTTAGAAATTCACCACAAACCAATCCATTTATACTGTGACCCTGAGAGGCCAACGCACTGCAACTTAAGAACACACAAAAAACAAAACGAGAAAATTAAGAGAACTTCGACATTCATTTTACAACACATGCGTAGCATTTAGAAAACGTGCTGCAAATTCACACAACACAACACATTACTGAAACGCTCTGAAAATTCAGGCAACACAACACATTGCAGAAACGCGCTGCTTATTCAGGCAACACAACACATTACAGAAACGCGCAGCAAATTCAGACAACACAACACATTACAGAAACGCGCTGCAAATTCAGACAACACAACGGAAGTGTTTCCAGAGTCATAGCGTGTTTCACAATACATTTTGTGTCTGGTTTCGTCCGGTTACTTGATTTTTTGGGCTAATCATATGCAAAATGCCAACGTTAGGTTAGAATAAACCAAAATCACTTACATTTTAGCTCAATTCGCCTGACGGATAGTCAACTTCGAAAAGCTTGTCCAAACGTGTTCATCACTTTCAGGTGTCCTCTGGAAACACTTCCATTGTGTTGCCTGAATTTGCAGCGTATTTCTGTAATGTGTTGTGTTGTCTGAATTTGCAGCGTATTTCTGTAATGTGTTGTCTGAATTTGCTGCGCGTTTCAGTAATGTGTTGTGTTGTCTCCATTTGCAGCAAGTTTTCAAAATACTGCGCATGTGTTGTAAAATTGATATAAACGTTTTTTAATTTGCTCTTGTTTTGTCTATTTGCATGTGTTTTCTTAAGTTGCAGTGCGTTGGCCTCTCAGGGCCACCGTACATTTCCATCGACACAAACTCAACCCACACGCGCGGGCTACATCTACTAGAAACCGTTAGCATCAGAGCCCTTTCAAGAGAGAGTCGCGTCATCTCCGTTCGCTCCAATGGACCATTTTTTGGGCGGGTCGTGGAGCCTCTCAAAAGTCCCCGGAAGTTAGCAGCCTATGCTACCAGTAGGCAGGTCGAACATTCGAACGCCAATGTAGTCAATACGAGAGCTACCACGCTCAGCGCTGAAGAAAATTGCCCTGCATAGCGTTTTAAAACTGTTTAAATGAACACAAATATAACGTTTTTGTTGGTCTGAATCACTTAAGTCATTCAAAAGTAATACCTACTTTCACAATATGTTAGTGTTGATATGCATACAGCGCTTGCTAATTCATAGCTTCTAGCTTCTAAAGAGCGTAGGTTTTGTTCTTACTTGAAAAAACACTGACAATTAAATCTTTCCATATGTCTACCGTTAATAAAGTAATTTTGTCACTCTAAAACTCACCACAGCGTAGAGGTCGAGAGCGGACTTAGTTAGAATCTCTCTTATTCTGGCCAAAACGAGACCTGAAAAACGGTGCGCACCTACTGTTTAAGCAAAAATGCAGGGCACTTCCCATAACATTTAACAATAAAACTTGGGTTAATTTTGCAGACAACCCCTCTCGGGACCTGACACTGAGCGACGGCGCCGATCGGTCATAAATAATATGGTTAACATGTGTTTTAAATACTTCAATTGTGTTGCTACTACCCTAAATTAACGCCGTCGCATAAGAGCTTTTAACTGGACTTGGAGGGAGGTCTCATTGAGCTCTGATCCAAAATTCAAAGAAATCGACTGCTGGACTGATGAGATATTCCCCCTCAAATCATGTGATGCCCTTGATGCTACTCATTGAGCTCTGATCCAAAATTCAAAGAAATCGACTGCTGGACTGATGAGATATTCCCCCTCAAATCATGTGATGCCCTTGATGCTGTGTTTTAAATACTTCAATTGCATTGATAGTACCCTCAATTACATCCGTCTCATGAGAGCTTTTAACTGGACCTAGAAGGAGGTCTCACTGAGCTCTGTTCCAAAAATCAAAAAAATCCATAGCTGGACTTTAGAGATATTCCCCCTCAAATCATGTGATGCCCTTTATGCTCCGAGCATCCAATTTGTCCAATGACGTAATCAACACCAAAGCTTCTACGCTCAGCGCTGACGAAAATTGGACTGCGCAGCGCTTTAAAACTGTTTAATTCGACACAAATGTAACGTTTTTGTTGGTCTGAATCACCAATCAATTTAGAAGTAATTCAAAAGTAATACCTACTTTCACCATATATTGGTGTTGATTTGCATACAGCGCTTGCAATTCATAGTTAGCTTCCAAAAAGTGTAGGCTTTGATCTTACTTGAAAAAAGCCATAACTTTAAGCAGTTAAAAATATATGCGTATGTTTTGTTTAATGTCAAACTATTGATGAACTGGTTTAAGCACATATTCTTAAACCACTGAAATGAAATCTTTCCATATGTCAACCGTTAATAAAGTCATTCATTCAGAGTGGACTTCGTTAGAATCTCTCTTATTCTGGCCAAAACGGGACCTGAAAACTGGTGCGCACCTAGTGTTGAAGCAAAAATGCAGAGCACTCTCCATATTAATTAACGATCAATCTTGGGTTTGTTTTGAAGACAACCTCTCTCGGGAACTTACACTGAGCGACGGCGCCGATCGGTCATAAATAACTTAGTTAACGTGTGTTTCAAATACTTGAATTGTGTTGCTACTACCCGAAATTACATCCGTCGTATAAAAGCTTTAAACTGGACTTAGAAGGAGGACTCATTGAGCTGTGATCAAATTAAGAAAGAAATCCATAGCTGGACTTTAGAGATACGCCCCCTCAAATCATGTGATGCCCTTGATGCTGTGTTTTAAATACTTCAATTGCGTTGCTACTACCCTAAATTACATCCGTCGCATGAGAACTTTAAACTGAATCTAGAAAGAGATCTCATTGACCTGTGATCCAAACATTTAAGAACTTGATAGCTGGACTTTGGAGATACCCCCACTCATGCGAGGCATGCTCCTTATAGCCTACTTCATTGTCGCTGAACTGCATTAGAGCTATGTCCACTGTGTGATTAATTCGATTTTGCTCGTGACGGGAAAACAATGCAATATATTTTGGTTAGCATTTATGTTTCCATTGGCTTCTAGACTTTTGCGTGTCTGGGAAGATAACGTGATTATTTCAGTAGAATTTGAAATCAGGCGTCCATAGGCTACCTGTCTCATAGGCTACTAACCTTGAACTTTTGAAACATGATATATGCCTGCACCTTTAGAAACATAGTAGCCTAGCCTGCACGAATACACTTTTATCAACGTTACAGTAAGAAAACTTCTAAATCCATTCAATAATGTAATTGTTTATTAATAATAATAATAATTGGCATTATTTTAGACACCGATATGTTACGAACGATATTGCGAGCAGACTTTGGTCCCGCGTCCTAAAAAAGCTAAGCTGTTTGACACGTTAGCGGTTTTCAACATTGTACACTTTATTTGGGTAAACAATTATATCAAATGTATAGGTAATTCGTTTCTTAAGGTATCTGTTGTGAAATATCTATTAATACTTTCACAATTAAGAAGTATAATAACAACGAAGTGGGCCGTAGGATGTTCATGCTTCTAGACCCAGCGTCTGTCTAAACGGAAGTAACATCGCGGTAAATATAAAATCCTTTTTTTAACAATAAAACTGTCACTTTTGGGCAAACTGACAATTTATTAATTCGTGTTTATTCATAAACGTTTACGAAATAACAACAAATTGGAAGATAGGACTATTTAATCACTAAAAAAAAAGTGAAAACGGGTTTGACCTGCCTACTACCAGCGCCGAATTGTTGCAGCAGACTAGGCGGTTTGTGATGCACTTTTAAAGGGTACGTTTAAATAATCAAATTGTATATTATCAACACATCTCCCCTCAAATTAACATGTGCATTAAAGCATGCTAGTGGATTATCCCCCACTAAATCCGTAGATTTAGGGAACGTTAACAGATAACGGATTAGGCTAGGATACTGGATAAAGTTAGCAACACAACGTTAACCACAAACAGTCATTAATTAACATTAATTGTAAATTCCGTCCTCTTAATGCCATGACTGCCGATGAAAACCAGCCTTTCAGCTAACTCGGGTGCATTTACATTTGTTTGAATGTTTTTTTATTGTACATTGTGGTTAAATGCACAGTATTAGGGAACACTTTATTCTTAGCCTACTGGACATGTACAGTATACCCTCATTACATATCTAAAAGACAACCAAGAACATGAGACTTTATACGAACTCATATCACATCAGCAACCGATGCCACTTGTCATACTTTGTTAGCAGCAAAACCTGTCACAACTAATTTCATAACTTAAGTTGGGAACAAAGACCACACCTCTCCCAAGGCAATTTCCCATCCAAGCCTGTATAGGTGTGTCTAACCCTTTCTCCTGTCTTTTTCTCCCTCTCTCCCACTCTCTTTCAGCACAGGAACCACAGGGTGATTCGATGGAGCCTGAACACTCCCTGCAATGAGACAGCACCCTCACCCTGCACCTTGAATCTCAACTCCCTGGGTTTTGCAAGCCTTTCCCTGTTCCTTATTTTTAATAAACCAAACATTAATCTTCCTAATGGTATGGTCTTTGTTTGTGGAAAAAGTGCAAATCAGTGTTGAATATGATTACCTCACATCTTTTTTTGTTGTAATCTTTAGTGATTGTAAGATTACTCCTGCTAACTTGAGCCAACCATTTTCTTCTCCTCTCCATGTCAGTGGGGAAACCGTACATTTGTACTCTTTCTCTGAGCGATTAGAGCATCCCCATGCAGCACAGCAAACCATGGTGGAGACTATGCAAGCACAACATGGAGGAAAGGGCACAAACAAACTGCTTGACATGCTGTAATTAATTAAGTTAATTAGAGATTTATTTAATTAATTCATTGCAGTAAATAAGTGCTTAGTAAAAAGACAAAAGACATCAAATATGTTTTTGTGTATAAACATATATAAATATGTGTTTTAATCTGTCCTGTCTGGATGTGATGTGGTTGAATGTACCCTCCTGGTCACCTGTTGGTCTCCTTCTGTCCTATGTGAAAGTTATAAAGATTACATTAGTCATTAAGTCATTAAGATTACTTAGGCACTCAGGGATTACTGAAACCACCATGAATTAAATAAATGGTGGAAAATTCATCTAATCTAAATGTTTGAACATTCCTTCCCTTCCCCTCCCCTCCCTCTAAATATATCAATAAACATTAGGATGTGATTGCTCTTGACTACCATACAAGTTTAAGAACATAATAATAAATAGAGAATTCAATGCAATAAACAACAGCAACATGCTCTTTTAATCAAGGTATGGTTAGCTGTTCACACTAATCACAAATACCTCACACAAATATTAGTGAATTATGTATATTTTTTAAAACAGATTGATGTAACTACATACACATGTTGGTGTGCTGTATTGATATTGTAAATCAATGCATTTATTGACTACTAATTACCAAAAATCGCAGTTCTGTCTCTGTATTTCAACGCATTCAAATTGCCCGCCGAGAACTTCCGGGAACTATCTGAGGTCTCCGTAAATCACGTGACGATCAAGCATTTTGAACTTCCGTTGACGCAACTCTCTCTTTAAAGGGCTCTTGTTAGCAGGTTTCAGAATTTTATCTGGTGACTATAAACACATAAATTAGCGCCATTTAGCCTGTTGGAACACGTTTTTTTTTTTTAAATGAGTGGATTAATTAATTCTTATCGCGTCATTTTATTTTCAAGCTAGTGCGTATGTTAATGTTTGTCTGATTTGTCCCGACATCCACAAAAACATTTCTGCGATCCACGTATTGGCCACCACTGGTCTACAGTGAAAGTAAGAATATTAACTGAACATTTCAACAGTAATAATACAAAAAATGTAAGAATCAAAAATTGATCCCTTTCAAAATGTTGGCTCCTCAATTACCTGACCTGTTGCACTATCGACCACTCCACAAAGCCATTTCGTTTGGAAAATATACAACCTCAACAACCAGTGACGAGATATGACTGTTAACTTGGGATGACGATTTTAGCGTGGAATTAAAACACTCCAAATCTATCAAACGCTTCAATTTTTCAATGTTTTTTGTATGTATGCTAACTGAATTTGCTGGACATGTTTCATTATTTAGGAATCCATGATTCGGCCATCGTTTGCAGCTCACGCAAGCGCATGGACCAAAGTAAATCCGGGTCCCAGGTTGATCTAGAACACTGGCATGCTGTAACACCAGCCGGATATACCCCCTCCTGTCAAACTTATTTAGCAATTTGACTGTTTATAAGCCTTCTCTGAACCAGGGTAATATATCACGAGTGAAGTGATAAAATGCCGTGACTTTGCCAGTCTAAAGACTTCAGAGGAATCATTGTCCATGGGCTCTATACGTTTTACTTTTGAGACTTTTGAGAAGCTGAATATATGGCTGAAATCCATTCAGAATTGTATAAGGTGTACAAAATCCTCTATTGAACTGTTAATGCTTGGACCAGGCATACTGCCCCACAGTTGGAGCTTTGAAGTAAACAGATTAGCTAAGAAAGAGAAGAATGAGAGAGGCCACTGAGAACTCAGAAAGAGATAGTGGAGAGGAAGATTTAAAAGTATGGCACTCAAGGGAGGCACCTGGTGTCTTAAGAAAACACTTCAATTTGGCAATCATTGCTTTGTCGCCCATTACCATACCGTAATGGTATTGTCGTAATTAACTAGTTTACTGTCCCTTCTAAAATATGAATTTGGATTGTTTCTGATTATATGTTTACAATTGTTTCCACAAAATAGAAAATAATCTATCTCTTCACTGAGTAGCCTACAATTATAGAAGCTAGTGGTCGTTGTCATTCAGACATTCGTTCCAAGAAACTGTCCATTGTTGAAACAACTAAATGTATACTTTCTACTTATGTTTTCTTCTCTGTAAAGACAAATAATACTTACATTAAGCTAAACTACAATTAGGTCAAAATAGCCAACTAAAAGTACACGTCTATAAAAAAAATACAGACTTGCCTGAAAAAAATGTTAAGAGAAAAAGATGTGATATGCACCTTATATATACGTATATTATATTGTATATACAGTATATGGTATGACAGGTTATCTTGTGTCAGTTTTTATTGATTACATTTGCTTTGTAGAAACACATGCCACTGAGCAGTCCATATTTTTGTGTTCAACCAAAAGTGAGAGTCAATGGATTTCTAAGGGCCATTTAGAGAATATTTCAGTCATAACCGTGATGGATAGAGCTACTTACAGCACACTACAGGCACATTAATGGCCAGTCAAACAATTTAATGGTTATGGGTGAACCTTGGTACAGTTCAATTTTATGGCTTACGGGCCAATGGAAAGGTATTAGAACAACATGAACAGTTAAAGGACAATGAAAAAGTTATTAGTCTGTTATTAGCTACTGTGGACATAAATTCTGCCTTAGGTGTTTAAGACATAATCCCATAATGCGGCCAAAATAGATGCTTGAGGTGGCCTCATGCTAGGTAAAAAAAAACTAAAACAAGTGGGACATTGATTATTAAAAAAAAAAGTTTCAGAACCAACTCTCTTGTGTTCTTTTACAATGGCACTTCCTCTCTCTGGCAACCTCTGCTCTTTCTTTCCTCACTTTCATGGAAATTTAAAAACTTGCAATGTGCAAACACCAGAATGAAAAAAAACCTTGTATTAAATAAGCTGCCATGTAAATATAATTGTAGCATAGTTAGTCTATCCTATTTGAATGGCAGTTCTGCAAAATGAATAACACATACAGTGGGGCCAAAAAGTATTTAGTCAGCCGCTGATTGTGCAAGTTCTCCTACTTAGAAAGATGAAAGAGGTCTGTCATTTTCATCATAGATACACTTCAACTATGAGATACAAAAATGAGGAAAAAAAAAACAGGAAATCACATTGTAGGATTTTTAAAGAATTTATTTGTAAATGATGGTGGAAAATAAGTATTTGGTCAATAACAAAAGTTCAACTCAATACTTTGTAACATAACCTTTGTTGGCAATGACAAAGGTCAAACGTTTCCTGTAAGTCTTCACCAGGTTTGCACACACTGTAGCTGGTATTTTGGCCCATTCCTCCATGCAGATCTCCTCTAGAGCAGTCATGTTTTGGGGCTGTCGCTGGGCAACACGGACTTTCAACTCCCTCCACACATTTTCTATGGGGTTGAGGTCTGGAGACTGGCTAGGCCACTCCAGGACCTTGAAATGCTTTTTACGGAGCCACTCCTTCGTTGCCCGAGCGGTGTGTTTGGGATCATTGTCATGCTGGAAGACCCAGCCACATTCCATCTTCAATGCTCTCACTGATGAAAGGAGGTTTTGGCTTAAAATCTCACGATACATGGCCCCGTTCATTCTTCCCTTAACACGGATCAGTCGTCCTGTCCCCTTTGCAGTAAAACAGCCCCAAAACATGATGTTTCCACCCCCATGCTTCACAGTAGGTATGGTGTTCTTGGGATGCAACTCAGCATTCTTCTTCCTCCAAACACGACGAGTTGAGTTTTTACCAAAAAGTTCTATTTTGGTTTCATCTGACCACATGATATTCTCCCAATCCTCTTCTGGATCATCCATATGCTTTCTGGCAAACTTCAGACGGGCCTGGACATGTACTGGCTTAAGCAGGGGGACACGCCTGGCAGTGCAGGATTTGAGTCCCTCTCTGCGTAGTGTGCTACTGATGGTAGCCTTTGTTACTTTGGTCCCAGCTCTCTGCAGGTCATTCATCAGGTCCCTCCGTGTAGTTCTGGGATTTTTGCTCACCGTTCTCATGATCATTTTGACCCCATGGGATGAGATCTTGCGTGGGGGCCCCAGATCGAGGGAGATTATCAATGGTCTTGCATGTCTTCCATTTTCTTACAATTGCTCCCACAGTTGATCTATTCCCACCAACCTGCTTGCCTAATGCTGATTTACTCTTCCCAGCCTGGTGAAGGTCTACAATTTTCTTCCTGGTGTCATTGGACAGCTCTTTGGTCTTGGCCATGGTTGAGTTTGGAGTCTGACTGTTTGAGGCTGTGGACAGGTGTCTTTACGCAGATGACGAGGTCAAACAGGTTCCATTAATACAGGTAACGAGTGAAGGACAGAAGAGCTTCTTAAAGAAGTACAGGTCTGTGAGAGCCAGAAATCTTGCTTGTTTGTGGGTGACCAAATACTTATTTTCCACCATAATTTACAAATAAATTCTTTAAAAATCCTCCAATGTGATTTCCTGGATTTTTTTTCTCATTTTTGTCTCTCATTGAAGTTGAAGTGTACCTATGATGAAAATTACAGACCTCTCTCATCTTTCTAAGTAGGAGAACTTTCACAATCAGTGGCTGACTAAATACTTTTTGGCCCCACTGTACTTACCTTTAGCTAGTTCAAGTCGTTATGACATTTAAGTTATCTAGGTTCTGGATGACGTTGTGTGACTAACATGAGGCAAAGGACAAGTAATAATGTAACGCCAAGCTAAAGTTAAAGGGTTGCTATTAGCTCGAATGGCAGCAGTTGTTTGAATTGCTTTATTAATTGTTTTTGGCAATACTTATTTATTTAACGTGCTTGATAAAGACTGTACCTCATGGACAAGCGAGGAAGAAGAGTAGATACCCGGCCCGGAGGAAGCCCGGGGTCCCCTCCTGGAGCCAGGCCCAGGAGGAGGACCCGTCAGCGAGCGCCTGGTGGCCGGGCTTGCCACGGAGCCCGGCCGGGCACAGCCCGAAGAAGCAACGTGGAAAACAACATTACCGTCTCAACTTCTCCGTCCCGTGGGCTCACCACCTGCGGGAAGAACCAATGGGGTCGGGTGCGCTGCCACAAAGGTGGTAGTGAAGGTAGAGGGTCTCGACGGACCAGACCTGGGTGGCAGAGGCTGGCTTTGGGGACGTGGAACGTCACCTCTCTGGGAGGGAAAGAGCCGGAGCTTGGAGGTGGATTGCTACCAGTTGGATCTGGTGGGGCTTACCTCTACGCACAGCCTCGGCTCTGGTACCTCAATCCTGGACAGGGGTTGGACTCTATTCTTCTCCGGAGTGGCCCAAGGTGCGAGGCGCAAGGCGGGAGTGGGGATACTTATAAGTCCCCGGCTGAGTGCCTCTATGTTGGAGTTTATCCCGGTGGATAAGAGGGTCGCCTCCCTACGCCTGCGGGTCGCAGGGGGGAAAACTCTGAATGTTGTCTGCGCCTATGCGCCAAACAGTAGTGTGGAGTATTCGGCCTTCTTGGAGACCCTGGATGGAGTCCTGCATAGGGCTCCTGGTGGGGACTCCGTAGTCTTACTGGGAGACTTCAACGCACATGTGGGCAATGATGGAGACACTTGGAGGGGCGTGATTGGGAGGCACGGATCTGAACCCGAGTGTTGGCTTGTTATTGGACTTCTGTGCTAGTCATGGACTGGCCATAACGAACACCATGTTCGAACATAAGGATGCTCATAAGTGTACTTGGTACCAGAGCACCCTGGGCAGAAGGTCAATGATAGATTTTGTTATCGTGTCATCGGATCTGAGGCCCTATGTTTTGGACACTCGGGTAAAGAGAGGGGCGGAGCTGTCAACTGATCACCATCTGGTGGTGAGTTGGGTCAGGTGGCCGGGGAAGCCTCTGGACAGACCTGGTAAGCCCAAACGTGTAGTGCGGGTGAACTGGGAACGTCTGGAGGAGGCCCCGGTACGGGAGGCCTTCAACTCACACCTCCGGCGGAGCTTCTCTTGCATCCCTGTGGGGGCTGGGGGCATAGAACCAGAGTGGGCAATGTTCAAAGCCTCCATTGCTAAAGCCGCGTCTGAGAGTTGTGGTCTCAAGGTCTTGGGTGCCTCAAGGGGCGGTAATCCCCGAACACCCTGGTGGACACCAGGGGTCAGGGGAGCCGTCCGACTGAAGAAGGAAGCCTTCCGGGATATGTTATCCCGGGGGACTCCGGAAGCAGTTGCAAGGTATCGACAGGCACGGAGGACTGCAGCCTCGGCGGTGGCAGAGGCGAAGCAGCGGGTGTGGGAGGAGTTCGGAGAAGCCATGGAGAAGGACTTTAGGCTGGCACCAAAGTTGTTCTGGAAAACCATCCGGCACCTCAGGAGGGGAAAGCAGGGAAGCATTCAAGCTGTATACAGCAAGGATGGGACGCTGCTGACTTCAACTGATCAGGTGATGGGACGGTGGAAGGAGCACTTTGAGGAACTCCTAAACCCGACAAATCCCCCCTCTATGGTTGAGGCGGAGCTAGAGGATGATGGGGGATTAACGCCAATTTCCCTGGTGGAGGTCACTGAGGTAGTCAAACAACTCCACAGTGGCAAAGCCCCAGGGGTTGATGAGATCCACCCTGAAATGCTGAAGGCTCTGGGTGTTGAGGGACTGTCATGGATGACACGTCTCATCAACATTACGTGGAGGTCAGGGACAGCACCTAAGGAGTGGCAGACTGGGGTGGTGGTTCCCCTCTTCAAAATGGGGACCGGAGAGTGTGTGCCAATTATAGGGGCATCACATTACTCAGCCTCCCCGGGAAAGTTTACTCTAGGGTGTTGGAAAGGAGGGTCCGGACGATAGTCGAACCTCGGATTGAAGAGGAACAATGCGGTTTCCGACCAGGGCGTGGAACAACGGACCAACTTTTTACTCTCGCAAGGATCCTGGAGGGGGCCTGGGAGTATGACTATCCGGTCTACATGTGTTTTGTAGATTTGGAGAAGGCGTATGACCAGGTCCCCAGGGAGCTATTGTGGGAGGTGCTGCGGGAGTATGGGGTGAAGGGGTCACTACTTAGGGCCATCCAATCTCTGTACTTCCAAAGCGAAAGCTGTGTCTGGGTTCTCGGCAGTAAGTCAAACTCGTTTCCGGTGAGGGTTGGTCTCCTACAGGGCTGCGCTTTGTCACCGATTCTGTTTGTGACATTCATGGACAGGATTTCAAGGCGCAGCCGCGGGGGAGGAGGGCTGCAGCTTGGTGAGCTTGGGATCACGTCACTGCTTTTTGCGGATGATGTGGTATTGATGGCGCCATCAGCCTGCGACCTTCAGCACTCATTGGATCGGTTTGCAGCCGAGTGTGAAGCGGCTGGGATGAAGATCAGCACCTCCAAGTCTGAGGCCATGGTTCTCAGCAGGAAACCGATGGAGTGTTTACTCCAGGTAGGGAATGAGTCCTTACCCCAAGTGAAGGAGTTTAAGTATCTTGGGGTTTCGTTCTCGAGTGACGGGAAAATGGAACGTGAGTTGGGCCGGAGAATCGGAGCAGCGGGAGCGGTATTGCAGTCGCTGTATCGCACCGCTGTAACGAAGAGAGAGTTGAGCCAAAAGGCAAAGCTCTCAATCTTCCGGTCTATCTTTGTTCCTACTCTCACCTATGGTCACGAAGGATGGGTCATGACCGAAAGAACGAGATCACGGATACAAGCGGCCGAAATGAGTTTCCTCCGGCGGGTGGCTGGCTTCTCCCTTAGAGATAGGGTGAGAAGTTCAGTCATCCGGGAGGGACTCGGAGTAGATCCGCTGCTTCTTTGCGTAGAAAGGAGCCAGTTGAGGTGGTTCGGGCATCTAGTTAGGATGCCACCTGGCCGCCTCCCTAGGGAGGTGTTCCAGGCACGTCCAGCTGGGCGGAGGCCACGGGACAGACCAAGGACCAGGTGGAGGGATTATATCTCCATGCTGGTCGGGGAGCGCCTTGGAATCCCCCAGTCAGAGCTGGCGGATGTGGCCCGGGAAAGGGAAGGATGGGGCTCTCTGCTGGAACTACTACCTCCGCGACCCGATCGGATAAGCAGACGAAGATGATGATGATGATGATGATGATAAAGACTGTCCTCTTAAATAATTGTATTTATTTGGTCCAGAGAGACATCCCAACAGAAGAGAGCAAAGGGACACTGGCTTAATTCACAGGAGCCACCACATGAACGTGGTGTTCCCTTGGAAATGTTACAAACCCTGGCTTATGTTATAGGAAACCTGACTGGTAGTTAACCTGCATGCTTTTCAGCGGTTGACCTTGTGCCATGGTCCCTCTGTCCACCCACATGGCCTTTCATGTGCCATCCTACGCTTTCCACTAAGCGCAGAAAATAGCCACACGCTAGCCCTTTCGGGACCATCAGCAGGAGTGGTTTATTTCATCTGACTCTGTGCCCGTGTGTAACGTGCAACAGAGCTACTTCCACTGTGTGGGTTATGGAGGCTGAGTTTCAGGTAGGGTTATCGGATTAGGGGCTGTCTCCTCTGGTGAGTGCAGCGGTGTTGTTCGGCGTGACTCTGTGGCTCCGCGGGATGCTGGCACGCAGTAGGATGGGATCTGTCGCCTTGTGGAGGCCCGCTCATTATTCGATTAGAACAAATTAGGCAATGGCTTATGTGACAATGGCCTGCTGTGAGGACTAGCTGAGCATCAGCATGCTTGTCTGGCAAGGCCCACTTAACAAGGGAGGCTGTAATTGTGCATGTTGCATGTAGGTTTGTCAGGGAACAAAAATAATTCCGACGATACTATACCAGCAAATATACGACACCCAGTAGTATCATGATACCAATGCAAATAAAGCAGATTTTTCTTCATTACTAAAACAAATGTATATTTACATCTAAGTGACATATGGCTGCTTATATGCCTGCCAAATATTATATTTTGAGCAGGGTGGAAGGAAAAGCACAATGAAGAAACGCCCCCTCAAAGCAAAGCAGTGTCTTCTAACAGAAGTAAGATTACAGTTTGGTTACAAAGTTGTTTTGCATTCGAATTGTGTGGCGTGGGTTAAAAATCCATTTAGCGAAACACATACATCGGCTGTCAATCGATTAAAACGTGATCGCATGAGTGTCCATAGTTAATCAAAGATGAATCACAAATTAATTGCAAATATTCTATCTATATTATCAACATCAACTTTATTATCAATAAAGTGGACAAAATATGGATTCTTTATGCAAATGTATTTATTATTGGAAATCTATTAACCACAAAAAACAAATATTGTCCAGACACCCTCACATACACTGCATTTAGCCTAAAAAAAATTATAACATGGCAAACTCAAGCCTGCAAAATTTGACTTAGTCAAATGCATCAAAACGCTATATGATTACTTGATATGATAACTGTAGATTTTATTTCCAACTATTCTGTCTTTTCTTTTTCTCTTTTCTTGCTCCATATAATTTTTACATTTTACAAACAAATTTCATTCTAAAAGCAATAAGAGGAGCAGGGTATTTTCTTTTTTTTAAACGGCATAATATTTTGTAAAAGCATAAAATATCATAATTCTGAGTGAGAATACGTGATTACACCATTTTAGACAAACATTATTGATGTGATTATTAATCATATTGACTAATATATGTTAGTATCTCACATATTGTAGTGTTTCCAACCTTTTTAAAACATAGGAAAAAACAACAGATTGAAACAATCCAGTAACCCACACAGATCAATCATTATGCACAAATCAATGGCAAACTCAAGCCCAAGAAACGATACATCTCCAAAAACAGACTCATTGTACAACAGGCACATTGGTCAGCTAACTTTTCCATTAAGCTACTTCAGTGTAGAATCTAATAATCAATTATTGACTTATGACTTATTGACAAACCATGAGGGGCTAGACTCCTTCGTCCAACTGATGAGCAGTTATAGATCAAAGAAATAACTTGTGAGCAGGCCTGGCGCAAATTGGCTGCTGTGGCATCACCCAGGTGGATACTGGGTAGGGTTGGATACAAAAACCCGGTTCCTATATGACCAGTTTCTACCAGACCGAATCGTAACGCAGTTTTCGGTGCATCATTTTGGTGCCACATAAAAGCCTGAGCTGTCGATTGGAATGCTTGCCCCCTTATGGTGAACTTTGTTACACTTAGAGACAACAGAAGCTTCCCCACTCTGATCACCGCACGTAGCTAACCTACTGTTACTCTGGTAGCTAGTAGCTTAAACACAGGTGAAATGCCTAAAGCTAAACGATCTAAAGTGTGGCTCATTTATAACCATTGTGTATGGACAAGGCTAGTTCTAAAATTGGGGGTATAGTGCATCCGGAAAGTATTCATACCCCTTCCCTTTTTCCACATTTTATTATGTCACAGCCTAATTACAAAATGGATTAAATAAAAAAGAATCTCAACGTTCTACACACAATACCGCATAATGAAATTTTTTTGCAAATGTATTCAAAATAAAGAAATTAAATATCACATGTACGTAAGTATTCACACCCTTTGCTGTGACACTCAAAATTGAGCTCAGGGGAATCCCGTTTCCACTGATCATCCTTGAGATGTTTCTACCACTTGATTGGAGTCCATCTGTGGTAAATTCAATTGATTGGATATGATTTGGAAAGCCACACACCTGTTCATATAAGGTCCCACAGTTGACAGTGCATGTCAGAGCACAAACCAAGCCATGAAGTCCAAGGAATTGTCTGTAGACCTCCGAGACAGGATTGTATCGAGGCACAGATCTGGGGAAAGGGTACAAAAAAATGTCTGCAGCATTGAAGGTCCCAACGAGTACAGTGGTCTCCATCATTCGCAAATGGAAGAAGTTTGGAACCACCAGGACTCTTCCTAGAGCTGGCCGCCCGGCCAAACTGAGCAATCGGGAGAGGAGGGCCTTGGTCAGGGAGGTGACCAAGAACCCGATGGTTACTCTGACAGAGCTCCAGTGTTCCTCTGTGGAGATGAGAGAACATTACAGAAGGACAACCATCTTTGCAGCACTCCACCAATCAGGCCTTTATGGTAGAGTGGCCAGACGGAAGCCACTCCTCAGTAAAAGGCACATGACAGCCCGCATGGAGTTTGCCAAAAGGCACCTAAAGGACTCTCAGACCATGAGAAACCAAATTCTCTGGTCTGATGAAACCAAGATTGAACTCTTGGCCTGAATGCCAAGCGTCATGTCTGGAGGAAACCAGGCACCGCTCATCCCCTGGCCAATACCATCCCTACAGTGAAGCATGGTGGTGGCAGCATCATGCTGTGGGGGTGTTTTTCAGCGGCAGGAACTGGAAGACTAGTCAGGATCAAGAGAAAGATGAATGCAGCAATGTACAGAGAGATCCTTGATGAAAACCTGCTCCAGAGCGCTCTGGACCTCAGACTGAGGCGAAGGTTCACCTTCCAACAGCACAACGACCCTAAGCACACAGCCAAGATAACAAAGTAGTGGCTTCGGGACAAGTCTGTGAATGTCCTTGAGTGGCCCAGCCAGAGCCCAGACTTGAACCCGATTGAACATCTTTGGAGAGATCTGAAAATGGCTGTGCACCGACGCTCCCCATCCAACCTGATGGAGCTTGAGAAGATCTGCAAAGAAGAATGGGAGAAACTGCCCCAAAATAGGTGTGCCAAGCTTGTAGCATCATACTCAAGAAGACTTGAGGCTGTAATTGCTGCCAAAGGTGCTTCAACAAAGTATTGAGTAAAGGGTGTGAATACTTATGTACATGTGATATTAAATTTTTGTATTTTTAATACATTTGCAAAATATTCTAAAAACCTTTTTTCACTTTGTCATTATGCGGTATTGTGTGTAGAATGTTGAGATTTTTTTTATTTAATCCATTTTGTAATTAGGCTGTGACATAATAAAATGTGGAAAAAGTGAAGGGGTATGAATACGTTCCGGATGCACTGTACATTTTGTCTCCCATATAAACCTTTCGTTTCCCTAAGAAATCTTGATTGAATCCGTTTTTAATATTAATACTTACTATATGAAACTTTCACTAATAACAATGCTTGTTATAAGAATGCTTGACACAATTTATACATAAAATATTAACTTAATGAATCCCACCAGTGGTGGCTGGTGAAAAATATTCTCTTTTTTTATAAAGGAATTTTGCCCTTCTTTCCTTCTGAGAAACAAACCTCTCAATGACCCTGTTATTACAGTGTTTCTCTATAGCTTAACCCACTGTTTTGAAACAGAATTCCTTTAATTAAAACAATAACAAAGCCAGCAAAAAATAAACACACTAGCCAAAATGTTAAATATCTTTTGCAAAAAAACATTACTAAAACTGAAAGTACCTGTCACAAACAGGTCCATCAAAACAGAACAACGTGTCATCTAATGAGACTAATGTGTTCTCTCACCATGCTAGTGTTCAATATCTAATTCTAGCATAATACTCGAAGACACTCAAAACTTAAAACTCATCTCAATACCAGATACATTCACCAAACAATGAACCTTGTGTCAGCTAATTAGAAGACCATTTTACCAGTTATCTACTGGCACTCTCAATACTGACTACAACCATCAATATACAAAGTATAAACTTCCATACTGGCAACATTGAATGAGTGCTAACAATTTAGGAGAAAGACATTTCCATGAGAAAACCACGATGTATAGGCCTACATCATTTTTTTTTTTGTCACTTAATGTAAAGGTAAAAATAAATTACGTAACTCAAAAAATGTGCGAGCTAAACATACCAAATATTGTAAGAAATATGACATACAAAGCAGGGCCAACTTATACCGAATTTCCAGAAGAATACTCTAAAGCACACAAGCATTTACAAACATACCTCAATGTGCGCAAAGGACAATGCAAACAATTACTGACTCATATTATCCATGTGTGCCCTTAAGCACTCATTTCTTGATCTTCTCAGATAAATTATTTGTGTCCCTTACCCCTGTACCAATTCATATTGAATCTGTCCCCGCAGATTAAAAAATTAAGCATGGGAAGCAAAATATGGCATTTCTACAACTACATCCTGCTTGCAAAGCCTACCGTACCAACTACTATGAGAGAAGCCTCGCATGTAGGCCTACCTTCTGCTTTTAACTTAATGTATATATATCCCTATGCCAAGAAAGCCTACTCTTAAGTTTAGCGCCCTTTCTGCAACAGATTCGAAGACGCAGGTGGGGCAGCGCCCTCTATTGGCCAGCTGCCACTGAATCCCACCCACCCATTATTGACTGTCTTTGGTTCCTGATTCATACATTCACCTTGAATTAAGATAAAATAATTAAGTCTAATTTTCATTTTTTTTTGCTTAGTTTACTAACAGTTATAACATTATTTACATATAATATCTATTTTCTGGATTACATTTAATTTAATTAATACAAATATATATTTTGTGCCAGTCCCTATGCTCTGGTCAACTGTTACCGCTGTTATAAAGCCTCATAAAAATCTCCAAAGCGTTCAAATTAAAACCATGTGACCTGCACCCAGTGATGTAATTTCTTGTGGTGGGAAACATCTGGAATAAAGTTAGCTACAGCATGTCATGCTTCTTCTCTCATTATTTTGTACAAAATGTTACACCAGTAGATTCATTACTTGTCAAATCTGTTATTGTGATATTGTACTGAATCTCTGATTCATTTAAAAAATAAACTATATGATGATAAAAATGATAAAATAAATCGGTTTTTAGATATGTGGTATCTTGGTTTGAGGTTGGCACATGGAGTTCAGGCCCAAAAGGGTGGAAAACATCAACTCTGTTAATGGTTCAAACAGTTTAACAGTTGACGATGAGTTACATGTTCCCAAGCACTTTTTAGCATTTTGCATTATTTTACAATTATTATTAGGGCTAATTCTACTGTAAAGTTTACATTTGTGGCACACCGTTCCAGGTTAAGGATATTGCAACATTTCTGTTTCAGGAGGATGAAGCTGTCTGTAGCAGAAAGGCAGGGCATGACGAAATGCGGACCCTGTAAGGAAGGCGGAAAATTAGCAAAAAGACAGAAATAGATGGCACAAAAAGAGAAATGCAGGGCAGACAGGGTCCAAAATGAACGCCTGCCAAGCGCCAAAGGCGGGCAGATTTTGCGTTTGGCGAGTAAAACCCGGAAGGCTATCGCCACACTGGCGGGGAAATGTTTGTACCAAAATTGTAATGAAAAATTACAAAATGAAATGAAAATGTATGAAAAAAAACTATGCTGAGTCTCTCTACCCTGTTTCGGTGTAATTTACGCTCGTGCTTTTTCTGCCCGTCTGAGTTTGACACATATGTAAACAAACGCACAAAACAGGTTTGAGGCTTGAACGCAGTTGTTTCACGGGACGTCATCAGCTACTCTGCCCACTGCGCCCTCCGGTTAATTCAACTCAGCACCAATGCTAAACTAATAGCAATACGGGGTGCACATTTGTTACCTTTCGGTGAAAATCGTGTTGTTACAATTCCAAATGTATCTAACAACGTAACGTTACTGACGTTAGGCTAGGGACTAGCCTAGGCTATTTGTTAGAACTTTGCCGACAATTAGATCTACAACTAGGCAGGTCAAACCCATTTTCACTTTTTGTTTTAATTAAGTGATTAAATCTTCCAATTTGTTGTTGTTTAGTAAATGTGTATTAATAGAAACGAATTAATAAATTGTCAGTTTGCCAAAAAAGTGACAGTTTTATTGTTGAAAAAATGATTTTATATTTACCGGGATGCTACTTCCGTTTAGACAGACGCTGGGTCTGTAAGCATGAACATCCTACGGCCCACTTTGTTGTTATTAACTTATTAATTGTGAGAATATTAATAGATATTTCACAACAGATACCATAGGAAATGAATTACCTACACATTTGATATAATTGTTTACCCAAATAAAGAGTACAATGTTGAAAACTTGCAGTCTGAAAACCGCTAACGTGTCAAACCGCTTAGTTTTTTTAGGACGCGGTCCCGCGGGACCAAGGTCTGCTCGCAATAGCATTCGTAACATATCGCTGTCTAAAATAATGCCACGGTAAAAAATTAATATAGCCTATATCTTTTTATATTATACAATGAGTCTACTGGTGAATAATTTAATTAACCCAGGGCAAGATGATTCGTAAACACTAGCCTAAGTGTTGATTGGATCGAGACTTCATACCTATATCTTAATCATCGGCAGCTCTGATCCATACGGATACTAAACAATTAAATTATTGAATGGATTTAGAAGTTTTCTTACTGTAACGTTGATAAAAAATGTATTCATGCAGGCTAGGCTACTATGTTTCTAAAGGTGCTGGCATATATCATGTTTCAAAAGATCTAGGTTAGTAGCCTATGAGACAGGTAGCCTACAGACGCCTCATTTCAAATTCTACTGAAATAATCACGTTATCTTCCCGGACATGCAAAAGTCTAGAAACCAATAAAAACATAAATGCTACACAAAATGTATTGCATTGTTTTTCCGTCACGAGCCAAATCTAATTAGTCACACAGTGGAGAAAGACATAGCTCTAATGCAGTTCAGCGACAATGAAGTAGGCTATAAGGTGCATGCCTCACATGAGTGGGCGTATACTCAAAGTCCAGCTATCGATTTCTAAAATGTTTTGATCACAGGTCAATGACACCTCCTTCTAGGTCCAGTTAAAAGCTCTCATGCGACGGATGTAATTTAGGGTAGTAGCAACGCAATTGAAGTATTTAAAACACAGCATCAAGGGCATCACATGATTTGAGGGGGCGTATCTCTAAAGTCCAGCTATGGATTTCTTTCTTAATTTGATCACAGCTCAATGAGACCTCCTTCTAGGTCCAGTTTAAAGCTTTCATGCGACGGATGTAATTTCGGGTAGTAGCAACACAATTGAAGTATTTGAAACACATGTTAACTAAGTTATTTATGACCGATCGGCGCCGTCGCTCAGTGTCAGTTCCCGAGAGAGGTTGTCTTCAAAACGAACCCAAGATTGATCGTTAATTAATATGGGAAGTGCTCTGCATTTTTGAATAAACATTAGGTGTGCACCAGTTTTCAGGTCCCGTTTTGGCCAGAATAAGAGAGATTCTAACGAAGTCCGCTCTGAATGAATTACATTATTAACGGTTGACATATGGAAAGATTTAATTGTCAGTGGTTTAAGAATATGTGCTTAAACCAGTTCATAAATTGATTGATATTAAATAAAACATACGTAGGCCTATATATTTTTAACTGCTTACAGTTACGGCTTTTTTCAAGTTAGAACAAAACCTACGCTTTTTGGAAGCTAACTATGAATTAGCAAGCGCTGTATGTATATCAACACTAATATATGGTGAAAGTAGGTATTACTAATGACTTAAGTGATTCAGGCAAACAAAAACGTTATATTTGTGTCCAATTAAACAGTTTTAAAACGCTACGCAGTGCAATTTTCTTCAGCGCTGAGCGTAGAAGCTCTCCTATTGACTACGTCATTGGCGTTCCAATGTTGTCTGGACAAATTGGATGCTCCAATCATCAAGGGCATCACATGATTTGAGGGGGAATATCTCTAAAGTCCAGCTATGGATTTTTTTTATTTTTGGATCACAGGTTAATGAGACCTCCTTCTAGGTCCAGTTAAAAGCTCTAATCCGATGAATGTAATTTATGGTAGTAGCAACGCAATTAAAGTATTTAAAACACTGTATCAAGGGCATCACATGATTTGAGGGGGAATATCTCTAAAGTCCAGCTATGGATTACCTTTATTTGTGGATCAGAGCTCAATGAGACCTCCTTCTAGTTCCAGTTAAAAGCTCTCATGCGACGGCGGTAATTTAGGGTAGTAGCAACACAATTGAAATATTTAAAACACATGTTTACCAAGTTAATTATGACCGATCGGCGCCGTCGCTCAGTGTCAGGTCCCAAGAGGGGTTGTCTGCAAAATGAACCCAAGTTTGATTGTTAAATGTTATGGGAAGTGCCCAAATTAGAAAGATTCTAACTAAGTCCGTTCTCGACCTCCGCGCTGTGGTGAGTTTTACAGTGACAAAATTACTTTATCAACGGTAGACATATGGAAAGATTTATTTGTCATTGGTTTAAGAATATGTGCTTAATCCAGTTCATCAATTGTTTGATATTAAATGAAACGTATATATTTGAAATAAACTGCTTAAACTTACTTCATTTAAACATTTTTAAAACGCTACGCAGGTTAATTTCTTCAGCGCTGAGCGTGGTAGCTCTCGTATTAACTACACTGGCCTTACAATGTTTGACCTGCCCTACTACAACATAAGTCGAACATTAATGTTAGACATGGTTCAATTTTCTTTATGGTAGGATAATATTAGCATTACTAATACTGATATAACCATGATGTAGGCTAATTGAACAATTAACTTTTGGATTTTTTTTTATTCATGAGTCAATTCTGTAATACTAGACGTTCAACTAAAAGGGCCACACATTTTGTAGTAAACAAAGCTTGTTATAAATAGCCTGTTACAGTTGCTTGAGATCGGGGAAAATGCCACGCTCACTGAAAACGACGTTATAAGCTGAATTTATAAGTTACCTTGTGACAGATTTAGTTTTTAGCTGTAGTGGTTGTGAAATCAATTTCTAAATATCATAGCTAAGCTTTTATTTTAATTAACCAAACAGCAGTTACTTTAGGAGTCTTAAGAGACTGGCTACAGTTTGATGGTAATATATATAGGCCTCTGTCCTCTTCTTAGTTTGTATTCAACATATTACATTATCTCAATGAAATAAACGATGTGACACAAAAAATAGAGGCGTTATGCACCCACTTTTTTGAGGGTGCATAGTTTCACAACTCCATTTAGGCCTACTATATGGCGCATTAGCATATATAATACCATGTATTTGATTTCAAGCATTGTCGCAAAAAATGTATGTGACTGACGCATGACGCCTCTGACAAAAAGGCAATTTACTATTATGTCCGGTAAAAAATGTGGTTGGCCAGTGGATTTTTTCATCTACATCTACTCACTTGGCTTGTGAGTCAAAAGGTTGATTTCGGACACTGAGGGCAGACAAGCACAGTGGCTGATCTGAGTGAAAGGGAGCAAAGGCAGAAGCGCAGGTATTGGAAAATGGCGCAGCAGAAGTGCAGAGCAAGAAGCCAGACAATTGTAGAGATGACACCGCCGCAAAGTCCTGAACCCAACCCTGAACCATCCAGGTTAGATTAGTGCATTGTTAGATCACTGTATAGGTCCATGAGTTATTATATGATATAGTTACTGTACAGAAAGTGATATGTACGTTTGAAAAGTGTAGTTCTTTGATTTGTTAATATCGTCAATATGCTAGTATGTGACTGAACTGTTTCTTCCAAGGTGTTGTGTCTTAAAGGTACACTCCATAATTGAAGCAATCCATAGTTATGTTTTTAATTTTTTATCATTTCAGACAAATGAGGTCAGGGACAAAGAAAAGAGAAAATCAAAAGGTTAGATTTTGCTCAGAAAGAAAACGACAGCTGTCCGAAAGTACCAGAAATGCTTCAGAGACTGACGCATGTGTCCTGAATTACCTCAATCAAAAACACAGAAACAGATGGGAAGACATAAAGTCCCTGCAGAGCTTCAAAGAACTCCTTGTTTCATAATGCCGCTAATAAATACCATGGGACAAAATACTATCAGGACAAAGTACCACGAAATTAAAGAAGAGAGTGCCAGATGATATTGCGAATTGTGTCAGGAAAGATCATAACAAACGTACAAACCATAGGCAGAGATAACGCTCCCCACCCCACACCCACACACACACACACACACACACACACTAATGTCAAACTCCACCAAAAATGCAGAAAAGGTTTCTAAATTATACTGTCCCAAAATAATTGCGCACATTCTTCTTGAGAATACATCAAGTCAGCTGGCATATACTATTTTCTGTTGCATGTGCCCTTTCTGGGTCATCCATCCATATCAGACAGAGAAACTTGTCTAAGTTCATGAAAACGTATCCTTCCTCAAGCAGAAGCTTCATACACTCCTATTTCTTGGGAAGACTGACTTGGAGATCATCCAAACTCAATATGCTGTGACCCTGCAAGCAAAGAATGCATGTATGCAGAATGCGCCATATATGTCAGCTTAACCATGACTAGATGCTAAGGTATCAGTGAAGTTTGTTCAGTGGACAACTGAAAGATATAGTTCCAGTCCAAAGGTCACTCAATACCATTCAACTGAACATAACACAAAACTGTAGCCCAGGCCTGGGCAATTCTTTTTCATCGAGGGCCACATTAGAAAAAAAAAAAGGAAATTGCCATCACGGGCCAGAATCATATTACATCATATGATCTGCTGTAAATCACGTCCAGATATGCTACTTATTTTACTTTTTTAACATGCACAGAAATAAACCACATCCATGTTGTCCTTTTGATAGGTAGGCTGTTTTAATTATTAAAGAATCAACGAACTGCACTGAGGGAAAAGAACACTGTGCATTTAGGACCATGAACAGAACTCTTGTGAACAGGTATGCACAAACTATACGAGAGATGAGTATTGTAAACAAACGCCATAGCAACACTTCTGGGTGGCGGAAGAAACCGAGATCTGAGTGAGAGAAGATGCCTTCATTTATTTTACGTTATACACCCTTCCCTCGTCGGGGAAAAAACTACCAGCCTAACGTAACGGATACTACATACTGTGGTATTTCCTATATTACCGCAAAAGTTACCAGCCTTAGCAAGGCCAATGCAAGAGCAAGCAGCATGGAAAAGATGGACAGTTATCACCAAAACAAAAACAGCAAATTTCATAACAAAAATACTAATCCTCACCAACAATCACATCATCACACAACGCTGTATGTGCAGCGGAATATGGTGACAACGGGTCGGGCTTACAAAAACGCTTGACATCCACCCCCTCGACCACCCATTGACTGAGGTTCTAGTTCCACACAAAAACCACAAAATGTCATGCAACGCTCCATCATGACAGCGCGGCCTATTAGATAGCCAGGCTATATATGGCAACATTGAAACAGTGGCCAGATTGGAAACAGTTGGCATGGCACCCTATATCAGATCGTACTCGTAAACAAAGTCCATCCAACTTTTCATTAAAAGTCGATCAGGAGAATGGCATGGATAACGGCGTACTTCTCACTGGCAACGTAACTAAATTTCGTGATAAACAAGTTAGCTAGCTAGCTAGTTTATCGGCAGTTTGTTTCTGCGAGCTGGTGAATTGTTTTAATCTTTAGTTTTGTGCCCACAGAGCAGGCAGAACATGCCACAAAGTTAACAATAACAAAGGCGGAGGTAATGTATTGGTGAATTTTACGGTCAATTTAAAATAGCCCCTCAGTCTCATTGAATTTCTTGTCTCTGTATATTTTCAGATTTGGGGGTTTACCCGCATTACCCGTCATTCTAACAGCTGCCTTCAAAATAAATGCCCCACACAACGGGTGGGGGTTAAAACCACAGACCTATATACATACTGTATTCTATGTCTATGGTTAAAACATTACACAAACTAAGACAGAGGCCAGTATTCATTTGACTTTTAATTAGTGTGCCCACTGGAAGTGGCACACTTCTGTACTCTCGCATACTTAGTGTCATAAAGTGACACACTATAAAGTAAGTAAGCACACTTCTGTACTACTGCATACTTATTATTATTATAATTTTTTTCCCGTATATTTTTTTGGACAGTCATATCTCAATAACCGTACATGCTACACATACGGTTCAAACGTCAAAACGTGCGTCCTGGTCCGTAGAAGTGTGTTTTTTATACTGTGACGTCATACTGTCATATTTTCAGAATTTTGAATGAACAGCAAAAAATTGTATTTTTCACACATTTTCGAATGTCCTTCCAGATCTCAGCCACTGTACATGCTACACATACGGTTCTTATACCGAAACGTGCGTCTTGTTACACCGGTTTATGCTTTTCAAAATATCTCATTTATGATATATATCTTTTTTCAATTATTATTAATAAACATGCTTTTTAGAGGTCTCACGGGAAACGCTACTCCTCCTACAAATTTTATGCTACATATACAGCTCTTTGTAAAAATGGTGCGTCGGATTCTTATTCAGATTTTTGATATATTGTATACTTTTATGTTGGAAATATGCAAATGAGCCGAATTTGCATACACTTGTTTTTTCCTCATAACTCACTGAGTTTTCATGCTAGACACGTGGTTCATACGTCAGAATTCTCAGCTTGACATGCCGGATGCTTGACATACACAACCAAAATTTGATTATAATATGAGATGTATGAGGTGTAATCAAAAATGCTTAACGGAGCATCTTTTATGATAGAAACGCCATTCTAACTGTATATTGCTCAGCTAGGCCAGCCTAACCAATATACAAAAATTCATATCGATACATCCCATCATTTTTAAGTTTTTAGTGCGTCTCCCATAGACTTACATTCAAACTGTAGCACAGTCACCGTTTATAGTACAGATATGATTCAAGTTCTTACATACTCAGGAGGGCATACTGATTAAAGTTGCTAACTTTCATATTGACAGCATTTATACTTTTTGAGGTATAAAATGCATGGTGGTCTATGGAGCCCCATTGACTTACAGTCAAGTTGTAGCTCAGTCACCGTTTATAGTACAGATGTGATTCAAGTCTGTACATACTTAGAAGGGCATACTGATTAAAGTTGCCAAGTCTCATATTGACAGCATTTATACTTTTTGAGGTATAAAATACATGGCTGTCTATGGAGCCTCATTGACTTACAGTCTTAATTGCATACTGTTACATACATTGCATACTTCAACATACTTTAAACAAACATAATACATGTTTTACTTTTCTACTTAGTTTACATTCATACAGTTATTAATTCATACAGTTTAACTGTTATCAGTCCATCTTACTGGCATACTGCACATGCTTCAGTATAATTGCATACATAACATACATTGCATATATTATCATACTTTAAACAAACATAATACGTTTTACTTTTCTACTTAGTTTACATTCATACAGTTATACATTCATACACTTATGCAGTTTAACTGTAATCAGTCAATCTTACTGGCATACTACATACATCAGTCTACTTGCATACTGTACATACCATATTGCATACTTTCTAACATACTGCACACTTTCAGTGGGCACACTACATTTTTCTTCAGGAAATGTACTTTTCTAGTTTGAATTACAAATACGTTTTTACAAAAACGTAACTATTGCATATTCTTAATGTAATCTGAGTGGGATTCCGCGGGCCTTATAGAATCGGGTCACGGCCGCAAATTTACCCGCAGGCCGCCCGGGCCTGGGTAAGAGTGATGTCTTTCTCCACTGTGTGACCAATTAGATATGGCTTGTGACGGAACAACTATAACTTGACAGTTTGTGTAGCCTATATGTTTTCATCGTTTTTTTCTGACTTTTGAACGTCCGGCTAAAGAACAACTGGATTATTTCAGTGAAAATTGAAAGGATTTGTCTGTGCCTTTAGGAACTCGTGTATGAATCGTTCTTTTTATATTCAGTTCAGAATCCAACATCTGAAAATTAAAAAACGATTTGTTATGTCGTTATTCCTTTCTGAATCCAATACCAAAAAAACAATAATGGTTTGTTTTTTGTGTTTTTGATTTTATGCTCAGATCAAAAATAGGAAATGAAAAAAACAAACTCGATTTTGATAGTTTGATCTGTTCTATTTGTGTGACCCGGTAGTAAAAGTTGCAGCTGTCAAGTCAAGTGTCAGCTTTTGCGAAATAGGCCTACGTTAGAATTATTTTCTTGGAGAAGGAGGAGACGTCTTTTGGAAATTAATGATGCTATATTAAAAAGCTGGCTATCTAGCTACTTACGCCCATCCATTCTTTGCAGGCTCCTCCATTCGATACTTAATTAAGACAGCAATCTCCTCATCTGACCCTCAAAATAAACATTTAACTCAGTAAATTATCTAATGTTAGATAGCTTACCTTTGCTGGGTTGGTGTAATGTTACAAGGATGTATATATTACGTTTTGACATTAGATGAACAACATGTAACTAAATAGCTTTGTTATCCTTGGCCATTGCGCCAATGTCATTATTAGCTCAAACCAATATTTAGTAAACTACATTCAAACACTGTTACCATTGTGCAATGCTTACATTTGTATACCGCTTTTCCAGACATATTGTACAGTTTGGGAGATAATGGGTAACATCAATAAGCACAATGAATTGTGGGATACCCTCTCGGCTCAAGAGTTGTTTTTTGTTGACTCCACCGAAGGGAGTAAAATCGAAGGATTGAGGGCATGTAGATTCTCCCTTCCCTTGCTTACAACGTAATGTCCTGCCCTCCGGCTGGTCGCCATTTTACATTCTGGGACTTTGGGGATTCCCCTCCAATGAAGGGAAGGGAACGTGATGAAGCAAGGACTTAAAATGAATAGAGTGGCCCAGGGATGACGAATTTTTGTAGGCCAACCCGGAAATCAGAATCGCCATGGCTTGCTGGGATTTTTCCATTAGGTTTTCGATAATTGCAGAAAATAAGCTCTGTAGCAAATACAATTGTATCATACTTACACGTTTTGTTCAGCGATATAATATTTACAAACGAATGTATACGATTTTTGAAGCGTAAATGCAATCGCCAGAAGAAGAAAGCTAACGTTAGGCTAACAACGAACTACGAATCCCACGCCCCCACGTCACCACCGCTAAGCATCCACTTGTTTTCCGCGCGCTTACCCCCAACAAACTCTAGGGCCTTTCACACAGGACGCGGAGCTTTGTGCGCTGCGCTCGCCGCTGGGTTCAGCGCACATCGGACTAGTGTTTGGGGAAGTCGCGGAGGACAGCACAAAAATGTAAACTGAGCTACGTCTCTATTCCGATTGAGTATCACAAGGTAGCCAAGCCCTAAATTATACCCTGCTTTATCTTCTATTTAACTCTAAATGGTACCATCATTTACAAAATGAACATCATGCTGTATTGAAAAAGACTTGAAACTACATGAACTCGTAAGGAAAATGTTTACTGATGTATTCAAGTAAGTGAGAAGTAGGGTTATTTTCTCATAGACTTCCATACAATTGTAGTTGCTTCTGAAACCAGAGAGTCGCTCCCTGCTTGTTATTAGAAAGAATGCTGATTTAAGGTACTTCCGCATAGGCTTCATTTTTCAGAGCCAGAACTACACCCTCGATTATTAACAAAGTGGGTCGTAGGATGTTCATGCTTCGTAAAGACAGCGTCTAAACGGAAGTGACATCCCGGTAATTTAAATGTATAATTTTTTTTGGGGGGGGGGGAAAGCTTTCAATTTAGACAAATTAGACAATTTCTAAATGTGTTCCTTATTGATAAGTGTTTACTAAATAACAACAAATTGGAAGGGATAACTTTTTAATCACTGTGTAAAAAAGCTTGAAAACGGGTTTGACCTGCCTATATTTTTGTCCAAAGCAACAACCACCACCGTTAAAGTAATCCAGAGATAGCTACATGATTACACATCTTAACACAAAGGAGTTGTTAAAATGTTTGAGCGTGTATGCGCATGCTAGCATTTCTTTTTATTCCTTACTTCAGAGTAGAGTAGAATATTGCACTAGTTCCATCTCTGCTCATCTTCTGTCAGCATCGATTCAAGTCTACTTTAGGAGGTTACTGGCTAGACAGAGACATGCTTAAACGTTCATCAGTCAAAACCCCTCCCAGCTGCTATTTAACCTCTATGAAATAGCAACGCCTGCCCACCCATGGGTGATGGGTAAATATGGACTCTAGCCGATTGAGGCTCTTTTGGCCACCCACTCGCTGGGAAAGCTAATGTTCATGGTGTAGAGTTAATAGTGGTGCAGGCGCAGCATAGACAGAGATGATGGTCGGAGGGAAATGACTCGTCTCTCATCGCCCTGATTTGTAATGTAATTCTCACGTTGGCTGAGGCTCTAGCTCTGCAGAGGTCAATCGCTCGCTCCCCGTTTCATTACCCATGCCCACAAATCACACGGCTCCTCCTCCAGTGCCCCAGCCATTTTGGGGTCCGACAGACAACTTTATTGTGACCTTGATCAAACTCTCTTATAGTCTTATGTCCCCCCCCCCCCCCCCCCCTCCCCATCCCTCTCTATCTCCTCTGCCTAGCTCCATGTAATTTAAACTGTGACAGCTTTGTCTCATCGAGGTGCCATCTGGTGAAAATGTAAAATAAAAAGCTTTGTTTATCTACTGCCATCTTCCGGAGCTGGGGCTTTGGCTGTCTGATGCGGAGGCAGCTCTGGCTTGGAATGGTCTCCTTTCAGTCTAAAGAGCTTAAGAAAACAATCCTGAGTTTATGTCTGCTTTCTCCCCTTGCAGCAGTTACTGTAGTATTTACCTCCATATCTTCAAATGACCACAGCATCAGAGTAGATAGAAGAGTTGCAGTACATGTGTACCCTTGTAGCTCTCAGTAGGTTGTTAACTGATGCGTGGTGAGCAAGTGTGGCGCTATTGGCTGCCATAGCATCACCCAGGTGGGTGCCACACATCAGCGACCTTCTGGAGTCTCCCCCTATAGTGTAAAACACTTTGGTTAATCTATTATTATAATTAGTATATGAACAGCAATGTGAAATACATTTTGAGAGCCCTGACACAATCTATGAATGAAACTTACAGTGCCCTCCACAATTATTGGCACCCCTGGTAAGATGAGTAAAAAGGGTTATAAAAAAAATCACCTTTTGGTGAACTAGCTTTATGTCACTGAAAAAAAATGTAAACCTCCAACCTTTAATTGAAGTACATTTATTCTGAGAAAAAAAAATCTGCAGAGAATACAGAGCAAGGAATCTGAGACCATTCCTCTTTACGTAATCTCTCCAGATCATCCAGGGTCCTAGGTCCTCTCGTGTGCACTCTCCTCTTCAGCTCAGCCCACAGGTTTTCAATGGGGTTTAGGTCAGGGGACTGAGATGGCCATGGCAGAAGCTTGATTTTGTGTTCAGTTAACCATTTTTTGTGTTGATTTGGATTGTACGTTTTGGATCATTGTCCTGCTGGAAGATCCAACGACAACCCAGTTTTAGTTTCCTCGCAGGGGCAGCCAGATTCAGATTTGAAATGTTCTGGTATTTCATGGAGTTCATGATGCCATGTACCCTAACAAGGTTCCCAGGGCCTTTGGAGGAAAAACAGCCCACAACATCACGGAACCTCCACCATACTTAACAGTGGGGATCAGGTTATTTTCGGTATAGCCATTCTTCTTTTTACGCCAAACCCACCTTGAGTGTTTGTTCTATGGTCAGTTGAAACAAAAATGTTGCTTTTTGGCAACACAGTTCCAGTAGAATTTAGTAAACTCCAGGCGCTTACGTTTGTGGTGAAATGACAGGAAAGGCTTTTTTTCTGGCATGCCTTCCAAATAATTTGTTGGCATGGAGGTGGCGTCCAATGGTAGTTTTGGAGACTTGGTGAACCCAAGATGCTACTTTCCTCTGTAATTCTCCAACAGTGATCCTTGGGGATTTTTTTGCCACTCTTACCCACTGTGCGTAGGGGCAAAATAAACGTGGGTCCTCTTCCAGGCAAGTTTGTGACAGTTCCAGTTGCTTTGAACTTTTTAAGTATTGCCCTAACGGTAGATATGGTTATTTTCAGGTGAGTAGCAATTTTTTATAGCCATTCCCTGACTTATGAAGCTCAACATACTTTCCCCTCATTTGATTTGTGTGTTCTCTTATCTTTCCCATATTGATGTATGAATAAGGGAATATGGCCTCTGTGTCACCTCACATTTATACCCCAGTGAAACAGGAAATCTAAAGTTCTTAAACACTTAATCAGATCAACTTAAAAGAGTAGAATATAAATGGAAAAAAGCACAAGCTAATTAAAAAAAAAAGTGAATTTTTTATAACCCTTTTTACTCATCCTTACCAGGGGTCCCAATAATTATGGAGGGCACTGTATATAGAATACTTGCTGATCAGACATGGTATATGTGTACTCTATATGTGCAGATCCATTACCACTGACATGAATGGCTAAACCCTGTAATATCCTCTCACACTGGCAAACTTCTAAGAAAATCACCACATTCACCCCCATTTATGGCATTATTATTTATTATTTACTTTATTTGACTGGAGTCCCAACAATTCAAAGTTATGGGACAAATTATTAAATTGGTCAAAATGCTGAGGAATGTACAAGCAGAAAGTTAGGCTTAGTTATATCAAAGCATTATGTTGTACTTTCATAGACCATGTCACATCTTTTCGTTCACCATGCTAGGACTTTATCAAATGCCGCTCACCAGCTTTAAGTTGTTTCTCTCTTCTGCTAGCTCCTGATCTTTACCCTGCTCCTCCAGAGTTTTACATGGGACAGTCATAAAGAACACACAGACACACAGAATTGAGGGTCAAGTAAAGGGGTTTATTAGAGAAGGGTGAATATAAAGGTACTGTATGTAGGATATCTACTCTCTGAGCAAACAACGACTAGTCAAACCTCTCCGTGTCTAAGGTACACGCTACATGACATCCAATCAAGGCTGCAATAGCTAATTATATCGTCATTAAATAAATTGATTTTTAAAAAGGCAATACAACAGAACAGGTGTTCTTCTGACAGGAAATACAGCGTATTATTCTCGTTATCAGGAACAAGGAAACAAATAACTTGGATGCCATCACTTCCAGGTATCTTAAGCATAAGTTACTCCTAACACTACTGTAACATTCAAACCGAAGTGAATACCAAGTTATGAGGAAACATATCAACTTACATATGATCCATTTTCAATGATTCCTCTACTGTACCAATTATGATTTCCATTCAAACAGTTAGATATGTGTACAAGCAGCCAGTCAGTGGCACAGTAATGAGATAGCTAGAATATTGATGGCCACATTCATTTCACAATGCTGCTCTTCTGCTGATTCAATGTTTCATATTTCAAAAGTTGTTGTTTTAGTGTCACACAATTTGGCTCTGACAGTTAAAGCTACAATAAGAATAAACAATAAATAGGGTTGGGCGCACGCTGACTGCCAAGCCCAAAGTGTTCATGGGAGATGTAGTGTGGCAGACAGTCCTCCTGAGGTGTCATCAACCCATTAAAGGGCAAAGAGGCAGCATGTCCGTTACATCTCTGCTCAGCCATTCATTAGGAAATTAACACAAACATGGAGTCATCTTAAACTTCTTTTCTTGTCATCGTCATCGTGTTTTGTTTGTTGCTTTGTCATGTGGTTGGCTTCTTAGAAGGAGTCCATGGCCTTGAACTCGCTGAGGGCCTGTACCGGGGAGATGTGCTTCTTCTGGGAGCCTCGTCTCACCCGCGTCTGGCACTCCTCGGGCTTCTCCCTCTTCACAAGGGGCTTCTTCTCAGGGGCCTTCATGCGCCAGGACACCACGGGTGAGTTGACCGCCGCCGTGCCGTACACTTTCTGGTACTTGGTGGAGGCCACGTAGGAGGCCTTGACCGTCAGCACCACGGCGTTCATCAGGTTCTTGGCGGCCTGGATCAGAGACGTGGCACTGTCCAGCTACAGGACGAGGGGAAAAAAGAAAGAGGATGAGACGATGACTTGGTACACAACAGTTCTGCCCCATGTCAACAAATAGGCTTTATAGTTTCCCAATGGATATCTAAGCAATTGACCAGAGTCCAGAGGATAAATTAGCCATTGTGTATCATTGAACATGTTGCTCAGTAGCTGTGTTAATGGCTTTATACAGTGTGGCTTGTCTCTCCACAAAGGAATGGTAAAACTTCGTTGAGTCAGCAGTAACGAACAGACAGGGATTTTGATGTTGTTACTATATAGAAAGCATACGTCCCCCCCCCCCCTTCCGGTTAACCTTCATGGGACCTTAAATTGTAAAAAATATGAATGATAGTCAACGGCGAGAGACAAGCAATTTTTTGGACCAGTTTGAATTGTGCTGTGACCTACACATATGATATATGTCAATCAAAAAGATAATTTTGCATGTCAAGAAAGTCGCAGTTTGTCTTAGAACATTGAAGTAACATTTAGTTTTGTGTGAAACCGCTCATGAACTACATGTTTCACCTCGCACAACCTACGTCACCAACACAAAAAGGGCACACATTTCACTTTGTTTTTCCAGTACAAAGGTAAAAGTACTAAAATAGGTGAACACCATTACAGGTCTGGTCTTGTTGAGAGCTACAGTTTCACGAAAGGAGAGTTGGTTGGTTCTGTAAGAGCAAACAAGCTAGGTTTCAACAAGTGTAATGTTAGCTGGCTAACGTAACATTATGTACGTGACATTTGGTTTTGTAGTCATTTCAGTCTTTTACCTCAATAGCTTTATGACAAACTGCGACTTTTACGACGTGCAAAAATATAATTTCAATTGATAAACATTGTATGTGTAGGTCATGGTCCAATTCAAACAGGACCAAAAGATATCTTGTCTCTCGCCGTTGGCTACCATTAATATATTTTTACGATTTAAGGTCCCGTGGAGGTAAACTGGAAGGGGAGGACTTAGCCAGTCTGCTCTGTCTGACAGCTGCACCTTAGAGGGAGATCGGGAGAGGGGGAGCATGTTCTCCACCATAATTGCATTCTCCTCCAAACTGAAGACAAAGTCCGCGACTCAGGTGAAACGTTGACACCTATTTAATAAAAAAATGTATTTCACTTCACATTTAGCTGTGGTGAGGGTCAGGTGTACCTCTTCCTGCGTCTGTTTTGTTTGGCTGACATTTAAGAGGACGGCGGGACCCCCCTACCACTCCACAGCGAGGGGAGTCAACCGCTAGATTTAATGAGTGTGGACTCCAGCTGGCCACTGTAAAAAGGTTAAAACCTCAGCGGGGAAAAAAAGCTTTGATTAAAGCCTAATTACGTCCCAACAGGAAAAGTACTATGGGATTGACAGGACACACTTTAGGTCATTGCACCAAAGTGAGGTCAGATCAAAAGGTGTTTGTTATATTAATTTGTTGGAGGGCATCACTTTCAACTGACCCGTGTTGTTGACATGAAAGTCATCTGCTTTCTCTAGTGTAACCTAAAGGAGACAGTGGAGCTGGCTCTGCTTCCCTTCTGGGGTTTATTTTGCCAACAGTTGGAGCCGAGGTCGTATTGCGATGTAGGACACTAGGGGACTTTATGAATAGGTAGGGTGTTTTGGATCCCATAGTCTCGGCTAAAGATTGTGGAGCCGGTTCGCAGTTGGTTCAACTGGTGAATCTTCTAAGAACAGTTCGATTTCCCACTGGCTAAAGAGCCACATCATTACGTAATTGTGTTCATCTGTATACACCTCCACTTTCTCAGTGGCGCTCGCGTCAATTTCAATCAAAACAACAATGACGAACTACAGTCTCTTTACAAGTCTGTTGAGCCTGGCTTTGCAAGCCTACATTAGTAGGCAGGTCCAACCCGTTTTCACTTTTTTTTTTATTAAGTGATTAAATAGTCCTATCTTCCAATTTGTTGTTATTTCGTAAACGTTTATGAATAAAAACGAATTCATAAATTGTCAGTTTGCCCAAAAGTGACAGTTTTATTGTTAAAAAAAAGGATTTTATATTTACCGCGATGTTACTTCCGTTTAGACAGACGCTGGGTCTAGAAGCATGAACATCCTACGGCCCACTTCGTTGTTATTATACTTCTTAATTGTGAAAGTATTAATAGATATTTCATAACAGATACCTTAAGAAACGAATTACCTATACATTTGATATAATTGTTTACCCAAATAAAGTGTACAATGTTGAAAACTTGTACTCTGAAAACCGCTAACGTGTCAAACAGCTTAGCTTTTTTAGGACGCGGGACCAAAGTCTGCTCGCAATAGCGTTCGTAACATATCGGTGTCTAAAATAATGCCAATTATTATTATTATTATTAATAAACAATTAAATTATTGAATGGATTTACAAGTTTTCTTACTGTAACGTTGATAAAAGTGTATTCGTGCAGGCTAGGCTACTATGTTTCTAAAGGTGCAGGCATATATGTTTCAAAAGTTCTAGGTTAGTAGCCTATGAGACAGGTAGCCTACGGACGCCTGATTTCAAATTCTACTGAAATAATCACGTTATCTTCCCAGACACGCACAAGTCTAGAAGCCAATGAAAACATAAATGCTAACCAAAATGTATTGCATTGTTTTCCCGTCACGAGCCAAATCTAATTAATCACACAGTGGACATAGCTCTAATGCAGTTCAGCGACAATGAAGTAGGCTATAAGGAGCATGCCTCACATGAGTGGGCGTATCTCCAAAGTCCAGCTATCAAGTTCTTACATTTTTGGATCACAGGTCAATGAGACCTCCTTCTAGGTCGTTAAGAGCTCTCATGCGACGGATGTAATTTAGGGTAGTAGCAGCGCAATTGAAGTATTTAAACACAGCATCAAGGGCATCACATGATTTGAGGGGGCGTATCTCTAAAGTAAAGCTATGGATTTCTTTCTTAATTTGATCACAGCTCAATGAGACCTCCTTCTAAGTCCAGTTTAAAGCTTTTATGCGACTGATGTAATTTCGGGTAGTAGCAACACAATTAAAGTATATGAAACACACGTTAACTAAGTTATTTATGACCGATCGGCGCCGTCGCTCAGTGTCAGTTCCCGAGAGAGGTTGTCTTCAAAACAAACCCAAGATTGATCGTTAATTAATATGGGAAGTGCTCTGCATTTTTGCTTCAACACTAGGTGCGCACCAGTTTTCAGGTCCCGTTTTGGCCAGAATAAGAGAGATTCTAACGAAGTCCACTCTGAATGAATGACTTTATTAACGGTTGACATATGGAAAGATTTAATTTCAGTGGTTTAAGAATATGTGCTTAAACCAGTTCATCAATAGTTTGACATTAAATAAAACATACGCATATATTTTTAACTGCTTAAAGTTACGGCTTTTTTTCAAGTAAGATCAAAGCCTACGCTTTTTGGAAGCTAACTATGAATTAGCAAGCGCTGTATGCAAATCAACACTAATATATGGTGAAAGTAGGTATTACTTTTGAATGACTTAAGTGATTCAGACCAACAAAAACGTTACATTTGTGTCCAATTAAACAGTTTTAAAACGCTACGCAGTCCAATTTTCTTCAGCGCTGAGCGTAGAAGCTCTCGTATTGACTACGTCATTGGCGTTCCAACGTTGTCTGGACAAATTGGATGCTCCAAGCATAAAGGGCATCACATGATTTTTGGGAGAATATCTCTAAAGTCCAGCTATGGATTTCTTTGAATTTTTGGGATCAGAGCTCAATGAGACCTCCTTCTAGGTCCAGTTAAAAGCTCTCATGCGACGGATGTAATTTAGGGTAGTATCAATGCAATTGAAGTATTTAAAACACAGCATCAAGGGCATCACATGATTTGAGGGGGAATATCTCATCAGTCCAGCAGTCGATTTCTTAGAATTTTGGATCAGAGCTCAATGAGACCTCCTTCTAGGTCCAGTTAAAAGCTCTCATGCGACGGATGTAATTTAGGGTAGTAGCAACGCAATTGAAGTATTCAAAACACAGCATCAAGGGCACATGATTTGAGGGGGAATAACTCTAAAGTCCAGCTATGGATTTTTTAAATTGTTGGATCAGAGCTCAATGAGACCTCCTTCTAGGTCCAGTTAAAAGCTCTTATGCGACGGCGTTAATTTAGGGTAGTAGCAACACAATTGAAGTATTTAAAACACATGTTAACCAAGTTATTTATGACCGATCGGCGCCGTCGCTCAGTGTCAGGTCCCAAGAGGGGTTGTCTGCAAAAATGAACCCAAGTTTGATTGTTAAATGTTATGGGAAGTGCCTTGCATTTTTGCTTAAACACTAGGTGCGCACCGTTTTCAGGTCCCGTTTTGGCCCAAATAAGAGATTTTTTAAGTCCGCTCTCGACCTCCACGCTGTGGTGAGTTTTACAGTGACAAAATGACTTTATTAACGGTAGACATATGGAAAGATTTAATTGTCAGTGGTTTAAGAATATGTGTTTAAACCAGATCATCAATCTTTTGATATTAAATAAAACGTATATATTTTTTTATAAACTGCTTAAAGTTACGGCTTTTTTCAAGTAAGAACAAAACCTACGCTCTTTGGAAGCTAACTATGAATTAGCAAGCGCTGTATGCATATCAACACTAATATATCGTGAAAGTAGGTATTACTTTGAATGACTTAAGTGATTCAGACCAACAAAAACGTTATATTTTTGTTCATTTAAACAGTTTTAAAACGCTACGCAGGGCAATTTTCTTCAGCGCTGAGCGTGGTAGCTCTCGTATTGACTACACTGGCGTTCGAATGTTCGACCTGCCTAACATAAGCATTCAAACACGACTGGCCCAACGTGTTTTGTGCTGCTAAGTACGGCGATTACGTTCGAGAAGAAAGGTAATTACCTATCATGTTTGAATTCTTATCAACTCTGAACATACTATATTCATGTTTATAGCCTTTTTTTGTAAGCTAATGTTAGCTCACTAGGTCGATATAGAGCTAGTAGTATCGACTCATTTTGTAAGATTGGAACATGGAACGCTCACAAAAAAATACTGCTTATAATGCTAATGACTTGAAGCGACTCGGGTCAGACAGCTGACTCGACTCAAACAACAATAGTGACTGGAATTGACTCAAGCTTGCACATGATAGACTCGACTCGAGTCTCCGGTCAAAATGACTCGACTCGAGTCCCACTTTTTGGTGACTCGTTACTACTCTGGTCTAGGACCAAGAATTCAGCACTCAGAAATAGTAGGGAGAGTATAGAATTTCTTACCATGACTTGCATGCAGAAGTTCAGAAATCTATCAGGAGGGCTTATTAGTGAGACTTACCCCAGACACAATGAGCTCTCCTCCCAGGTTCTGCACCTCGGCCTTGACCTTGCTGCAGATATTGAGCTGGTGGCAGTACAGGGCAATTCTCTGCAGATAGGCCAGCAGGTCCTGCTTACAGGCCGAGTCTGGGCACTGGAAGACAACAGCAGGAAGGATTGAATCCTCTGGAAATACATGCCTTATATAAGCTTATGTGTATACATGCATTATATGAAGGAATAGGAAAATGTAATACAAATGCTTTCTGACATTTTCTGGTCTTCTGTATTCAAATACCCCAAAATTTCAACGAATTTAACAAATAGGCAGCACAGTGTGAATTCACTTTACAAAAGTGCATGCCCTAACCCATCACTCAGCCTTTCAGTGAGTTGGGGGAGGGGGAGCGGAGGGGGGCAGGGGGCAGTTGAGGAAGCTCTGTCTTGCTCTCCTGCAAGCACCACAAAGGTAAAAATGATCACATCTGGATGTCTTCCAGAAAATTGCTGCAGTCCACATAGAGAACACTAGCTTCAGTGCCGCGAGCAGCGTTTCATGTCCACACCTTTTCTGCAGCCGTTATTATTAAACGGTGCTAACTTGGACAAACGCATGTCACAAGGAAATACAGCACACCTTTCTTCATCTACGGTACAGATAAAGGGCTAGGTGCACAAGCCTGCATTTCTGGCATCCTTTTTACATCTCTTCCACCCTTTTTGTTCAGGTTTATAGCGCTGCATCAACATTGCTATGCAAGGGAAGTGTGCAAGTGCTACTTTGAGCCAAACTATATCCGAGGAGGAAATCCATGCTTAAAGATCAAATGTATGTCACCTTTTTTTTTTTTTAAAGGGGGGCTTTAAAAAACAGGAAAAAATTTCAGTAATACTTACAATCTATTCACATTCACACACACCATTCCCCTCCAGCTCCAACCAACCCTTCTCATAGCCCTGTTCACGCGGAGCAGCAGGGAAGCTTTGTTTCACAGCATCATTACAGCACTGTCAGTCCTAGCTAACGTCACTCTTCCATTCCAACACGTCAACACACACAGACAAACACACACACACACATACACACACAGTCACACCCTGGCCAACTTGATATTCAGGGATGAGGATGATAATAGTGCTCCCTTTTGTGCCACTGACTAATAGTCCATTTCCTTCCCAGATTCCCTCCTGATGTAAATAAACAGTATGGCCCATTACCTTCATTCTCTCTCTTTTTTTTCTCCATCCTTCCCTCCTCTTTTCTCACTCCTTTCCTTCCCCTTTCAGTCTGCCTCTCTCCATATCTATCGGTACAGTAGGGAGCTGATTACAGTTTAGGATGGTGGACTTTATTTGACCTTTGCAAGACTGAGCGACCTCTTTCCCCATCAGCAGGTTTTGGGACTGACTGCCTGTAATTCAGTCAAGGAAGAAAGGAGCACTTTCTTTTATCTTGGCATAACTGGAGCTATGTCAAAGCAGGGGCTCCCCATGGCTGACTTAACAGCAGGCGAGGTACTCTTGAGGCCGAGGCGAGAGGCGCCAGTGACTGAAGCCCGGCATCAGAGAGTGATAGTCAAAACTTAGACTTCAGACCTTTTAGAACTGTACCTAAAATCTCACAATACAAAACATGATAATTCTTAGCTGAATCTCCTATGTTGTCTGGTTGCCATGACACGTGACTCGTGAAGGGCCTATGGTGACCCTGAAACTCCTGAAAATGCAGGCTTTGTAATAGTTAACTAGCCATGCCAGGCCCTGTACAAAGGTCTGCTGAAAAATTTAGACATGCATATTTAGTCGCACTAGTCTCAATCTCCTGGGGTTTTGTTAAGGCACTACTGTGACACTAAGGCCCACATCCTTGGCTAGATAATACATACATCCCCGACTGCAGCTGTGTTCTAAGATAGGTCATGCAGACACCCATTCCCCTGCAGCATGGCGCTGTGTAACAAGCACATTCACGCGTTGTTGTTTCCTATCGCAACCGTGGGGGCTCCCAATAATGTTGCAAACAAGCAAGCACATTTTTTGCTTGTACAAGCCTTTACATTGCTGTTTCAGAAGAAAACTCAGCTACTCAATGCAGTGACAAAAAGGGTTAATAATATGCCATTATTGAGAGACTAGGCTATTCGCTTGAAGTGCAGGCCATTTTGGAGCAACAAGTTAAGGATAGTTGGATGTCCACGTGCCTCTTTGTTCCCCGTTCTGCTTCACTCAATGGGGCATTCAGTGGAAGGGCTGAAATTCCGTTAAAATGGCAAAGAAGTCTCTGAAAAGAGCAAGAGGACATTGCACCTGGTTCGAGTATAGCAATAATTGAGATAGCTCCGCAGTGAAGTGCACGCATTGTGTAGCTTCTGTCAGCTTTAGAGGCCAACTCTACGTAACAGAAAGATCGGAGAAGGGAACAAAGCAGAGGGGTGAATCTGAGGACCAGTCCTAGTCCCTGGCAAGTGGAAGGTGAAATGGGGTCACAGGAGTTTTTTCTAAAATGGATACTATAAGGGGTCGGCATATACACACAGTTGGCCGCTCTTCCAAAGCCAAATAAGATTGACGTGGATTCACAGTGAAAGCGTTTGCTACTTAGGAGACCTAGCTAGCCCTTACCATTGTTGCGAGCCCTTCAAACTCTGGCTGACAAAGCCCTTGTTTTTAAGTCACCGTTTTTGTCTCTTGAAGAGTAACTGTGAAGTGTCCTGATCAAGAGGCGCTGAGAGATAAGACGAGGTGGCAGCCTGCTGTGAATATTCAGCAAACAGCGGTCCAGCAGCCAGTTAAAGTGGGGATTAAAAATGGTACGCCACCTGCTCAGTTCATTACAGCAGCAACTGTTGATTCAGGGCTGTGGTCCATAGGACGCTCTCTCCCACCCAAACCTTGCCAAAACCCTTCAGCAACAAGATGTTGGCCAAGGAGGTGAAACACAGGTGCAGTGTGGAAAACTGATGCCACCACAGCATTGTTTTCATATTTTTTATTGTGTATAAAACATATAAATTGTATTTTCTGACCCAGCTGGTTGAACAATGGATGTTATACCAGGGTCTACACTTATACAACTGAAACTGGTTACCAGTCTGACACAAACCCATGCACATGCATAGTGCGAGTTAACCAAACATTTGTAGTTATTGACAGATTTTTTTTAACAATGACGATAAAATCTGAAGGCCGTCATTCAGATTAGAACACTGAATGCGATCTACCATAACTTGCAATTCACATCCCTGTCCAGTTGGTGGTGAGTGTGCATATTAGCTATTGTCTAGTCTTGTCTTTGATCTCACGTGCATGCCCTCGTTGTTTAGTTACTGGCTTTAGCCATCTCATCGGTAGGCTGTGTCGCTACATACCCGTGCAAAATGTCACGGCAGCTTAGTGTCTGAAGTTTCTTTAAAAAGCTCAACAATTGTGATTGCATTGACAAACACAGTGAAAAAAAGAGATTGATGCGGTCAAAGATGAAGGACAAGCAAGAGCAAATAGACATGCAAGCTAACTGAATCTAATCATGCAGGGGGAGGTCTTTAAATTGTTGGCTGTGTTAAGTGGACATGTGTAACTACAGTGGGGCCAAAAAGTATTTAGTCAGCCACTGATTGTGCAAGTTCTCCTACTTAGAAAGATGTGAGAGGTCTGTCATTTTCATCATAGGTACACTTCAACTATGAGAGACAAAAATGAGAAAAAAAATCCCGGAAATCACATTGTAGGATTTTTTAAGAATTTATTTGTAAATGATGGTGGAAAATAAGTATTTGGTCAATAACAAAAGTTCAACTCAATACTTTGTGACAACCTTTGTTGGCAATGACAGAGGTCAAACGTTTCCTGTAAGTCTTCACCAGGTTTGCACACACTGTAGCTGGTATTTTGGCCCATTCCTCCATGCAGATCTCCTCTAGAGCAGTCATGTTTTGGGGCTGTCGCTGGGCAACACGGACTTTCAACTCCCTCCACAAATTTTCTATGGGGTTGAGGTCTGGAGACTGGCTAGGCCACTCCAGGACCTTGAAATGCTTTTTACGGAGCCACTCCTTCGTTGCCCAAGCGGTGTGTTTGGGATCATTGTCATGCTGGAAGACCCAGCCACGTTCCATCTTCAATGCTCTCACTGATGGAAGGAGGTTTTGGCTTAAAATCTACATGGCCCCGTTCATTCTTCCCTTAACACGGATCAGTCGTCCTGTCCCCTTTGCAGTAAAACAGCCCCAAAGCATGATGTTTCCACCCCCATGCTTCACAGTAGGTATGGTGTTCTTGGGATGCAACTCAGCATTCTTCTTCCTCCAAACACGACGAGTTGAGTTTTTACCAAAAAGTTCTATTTTGGTTTCATCTGACCACATGATATTCTCCCAATCCTCTTCTGGATCATCCATATGCTCTCTGGCAAACTTCAGACGGGCCTGGACATGTACTGGCTTAAGCAGGGGGACACGCCTGGCACTGCAGGATTTGAGTCCCTCTCGGCGTAGTGTGTTACTGATGGTAGCCTTTGTTACTTTGGTCCCAGCTCTCTGCAGGTCATTCATCAGGTCCCTCCGTGTAGTTCTGGGATTTTTGCTCACCGTTCTCATGATCATTTTGACCCCACGGGATGAGATCTTGCGTGGGGCCCCAGATCGAGGGAGATTATCAATGGTCTTGTATGTCTTCCATTTTCTTATAATTGCTCCTACAGTTGATCTATTCACACCAACCTGCTTGCCTATTGCAGATTCACTCTTCCCAGCCTGGTGCAGGTCTACAATTTTCTTCCTGGTGTCCTTGGACAGCTCTTTGGTCTTGGCCATGGTTGAGTTTGGAGTCTGACTGTTTGAGGCTGTGGACAGGTGTCTTTTATACAGATGACGAGGTCAAACAGGTTCCATTAATACAGGTAACGAGTGGAGGACAGAAGAGCTTCTTATAGAAGAAGTTACAGGTCTGTGAGAGCCAGAAATCTTGCTTGTTTGTGGGTGACCAAATACTTATTTTCCACCATCATTTACAAATTAATTCTTTAAAAATCCTACAATGTGATTTCCTGGAATTTTTTCTCATTTTTGTCTCTCATAGTTGAAGTGTACCTATGATGAAAATTACAGACCTCTCTCATCTTTCTAAGTAGGAGCACTTGCACAATCAGTGGCTGACTAAATACTTTTTGGCCCCACTGTATATATCAAGAATGAATCATACGACTCAAGTTCTTTGACAAAATATTTTAATACTGGTACTGAAGCTAGGGTAGGCAAGGCTTAGCTTCCTATGCTAGCTAACGTCACTAGCTGTGAGTCACATCACAACCTCTGCATGTCCTACACTTGCTACAAAATGTGTGGTATCCGCTTGTTGAAAAATGTAATGCTGTAAAATATGTCTATTATCATAAAAAATAAATGAAAATGAAGGGTACTATTAGATTATGATGGAATTTCAACGACACTGTCCGTCAAAATTACATTTCTAACGCAACCTCTGCTCTGACCACTCAAACAGATTAACCCCCTCTCTCACCGTGTGTATATGTTAGTCCACCAGCTTACTTACTTCAAGCTGGTGGACTAGGTTAGTCTGGGTTGAGCTTTAGACAGCAGCCGGCAGCAGAAGTTACAGTGACAACAGGAGGAGTCAGACAGGCTTCATGAAGCTATAGGGCTAATTCTTTCTGCTTATTGGAGACAGATCAAATGAAGTGGCAGATAATGCATTACCTGAAGTGCTGGTGGCATACGTAAGTACCCCAGTGTCTCTGTCTCCCACTCACACACACACACACACACACCCACCCACCCACCCACCTCTTCTCCTTCTTTTATCTTCCCGGGGCGCAGCATTGATTGATTGGATATTGAGAATGGGTACACCAGGGTGTTTCGGCCAGAGGTACTGATCTGATAATGAATGCAACGCGTCGCTGAAAGCTAATTATATTAGAGAGACGACCCGATGCTGCTCTCCTGCTGCGTGCCCTACGGGGACTCACATCCGATCAACATGACCCACTCGCTCTGCCTCAGCAAGCCACCGTTCCAGATACGGGACCCACCCTGAGTCGCCACAGCCATTTAAACTGTATGGCTAACAAAGGCAAGCATAGGGTAGGGCTAAGGGTGGGGGTAATGGAAGAGAAAGTGTCACCTGGTCTGCAACAGCTCGAGCAAGCTTGTCCATCCTGGAGCCGGCCTCAGCGATCTTCTTAGCAGCGTTGATGACGTCTGACGAGTTCTTTAGGGGGCCTTTGCCTCTGGTAAGGAGAGAGGGATGAAAAGAAACAAAGAAGGGGGAAGAAGAACAGGAGTCAGTCATTGTGCATCAACTTGTCATCGGCAGACCTAGTATGCTGCCGCTCCTTCTCTGATGCAAGATAACTGTAAGACAAGAAGCAGGTTGCTTTGCTTGGCTTTCTCTTATAAAAATGTCCTGCCTTCCAATCCAACTGGATTCAATATCCAAACTACTGAGGTATCTACACTATTACTTGTTTTCCGAAAAGCCAAGTAAGTACCTATACATTTAAACGTGAATAAATAATCTTGGGCATTATTTTAATATACAGACATTTCTCAAGAAATGAGAAATAACGTATGGAATTTAAGAAATAAACACAAATAAACAAGCTAAATGATCTGCCAATAGAACAAGAAAAAAGGGTGTTCAAATTAGTAGAATAATCCAAAATGTACAATTGTTAGGATTATAATTGATCTTATATTAACAAATATGACATTTATTGGCTTAATACAGGATATTTGGTCTTGCTTAGATATATGTATATTTTTTTTGGGGGAGTGTAAATGTGTGGGTGGACGCACAATAGATTCCATTTATTATTGTTGTTCTAAGAGATGTTTATGGAAGCCACGGTGAGGAGGGGACCCTGTTGGCTAAAGGGCACAGCCAGAAGACCATGCAAATGATCGGACAGTGACAAGACTTGCCACGGAAATCTTCTTCTCTATCATTCTCTGTTTATGTTTGTGTGTGTTGGAGAAGATTGTTTTGTTTGTAGACTGGATCACAACACCATGGCCAGGAACGACACTAGTCATTTAAGGCACGGCCCGAGAGGAGCGATGTCTGAGCAGATGGAGGGGATTGAATGAAAAGCTGTTTTGGTTTTACAGCGAACGTAAAATGACTAGACGGTAAACTGCAGTGGATTGCCCCTTTGCTGCACCAGTCGATTCAGTCTGATCCGCACAGAATGTGAGGATGTGAGCCAATCCACCAACACTGTTGGAGGGTATCAAGATGTTTGGCTGACAGGCCAGTTGGTCGATTCCAGCCAAAAGAAATATGGTATGGATTAAATGTGATGTTATAATATGTTGACTCATACTCTGGTGTACTGCGCTGTGTTTGGACTAGCTAGTTTCCATCGGGGAATACATTGTTTAATCTAAGTCAGGGTGAAATGAGCTGAGCAAGAAGATTGTTTATTATCAACAGGGGACAAGATGTCCTACAATGAACACAACGTGTTTACACTTCGCAACGGTGGCTTTCACTTGAGGGGTGTGCTATCCAATGTGTCACATTACCTGGTGAAATCGGTCATTTCCATCATAATCATGCACATCTGCTTGGCCAGCACGATGATGTCATTCCCATTGTCGTCCCACTTGGCCACCTCTGCGTCCAGCTTGCACTTCTCCTGGCGGAAGCTTTCCACTTGCTCGGCAATCTTGGCCTTCTCCTCCTGGGGTAACTGGGCCATGATAGCCTATAATGGAGGAAGAGAGGATTGTGGGTTTCAGTGGGTTAGTGGTAGGGCTGCTCGATTATGGCAAAAATCATAATCAGGATTATTTTGTCAATATGAAATCACGATTATTTACCACGATTACTCATTGAAACATAGAAACATCATGCATTTAATTGAACATTCAAGAATATATATTTTACAGTGGATTTTTCTTGAACTTAAAAAATAGTTAACTCAGAAAAAGTAGCCAGCTGAAAATTCATACCAAGTTTTGCTCGTTACCTGGCAGTGAAGAAATGTGGCTCTAGTTAAGGCTGCGTGGGCAGTCAGCCAGCTTCCCTCGAGTCTGACTTAAACTGAAATGTTATAATTTTTTGTTAAATGGTAAACAAGTTATGATAGCTAAAGGTCGTCAATAGGCACGTTTCTCTATCATCATGCTCGCATTGTTTTGAAGTGGAGGCTAGTGGTCGTAAATTTGACACATAGCGAATCGCAACTTTGTCAAAAGACAAAACATTATTTAATAAAGTAGTCCGCTTGACTTAGGCTATCTGATAGGACAGTGTATCGATGTAACTGACGATGGCTAACGTTAGCGTTCAAACGTGCACTGCTGTAAATAAAACGAAAGCGGTGCGCTGGATGTAAGAATTCGCAAAACACAAGCAACATTGCGAAATGGAATCATCATCATCATCATCATCACTCTATTATTGCTTTCCATGAATGTTTGTCCATCTGAGTCAGTCCGTGGGGGGTGATGGAAGTCTGGATTCCACAATGATATTTTTTTCTCGATTATTTTGTTTTCATAATCGTTGGAAGCCAAAATCGTAATTGAAAATAAAATGCAATTAATCGCCCAGCCATAGTTATGTGTGTGGAGGAGAAAGTATGGGAGGAAATTGAGAGGTAAGAATGGGGCAAGGTAAGAAGTTGAAGAGGGGAGATTGAAAAAATAAATGTAGAAAGGCATATGGAAAGCTCCATTTAGACAGCTTAAGAGTTGTTTACTCAGACAACTTATTCTGCTGGCTGCCATTGGGCCAATATGACCTTTCCATGACGCCCCCCAAAGAGATATTGACCTTAGAGTTCAACTGTCCTTTGACCTTTGAAACACAATGACAGAATGAAGTTACAAACTTCCCAATTAATCAACAGACCTCTGAAAACCCCCTAACATGAGTAAAAAAATCCATATCTTATTTAATTCTGTCTCCCTCTGCTTTGCTCCCCTACGTTACAATGCATTTGGTATTTTGCGGGCATTGGGGGTGTGGGGGGGGGGAACGGGGGAGACGGGTAACGTCCAAGATGGCATAAATCTTATGGCAAGGTCAGCAGGGCAGTGGGAGCCCAGTATTATTTGTGAGATAAATGTATAATTACCTCACTTCTTGGGCCTGAGAATGAATAATGCATTTGTTCAGTGTTATATCAGGAAGGTGGTGGTGGGGGGGGCGTTACCAAGCCTCTATGAGCTCCATTATATCGACCAGGCCTCAACGAAAGAGAGAGGCCCGACTGCTGCATAAGAAATTAACAAATAATTTCATGGAGTAGTCCTGTCTATGCTGCCACCGATATCGCTACGAAATAATCATCTGGCTAATCCTCATTAATTTTCCATGTTTTTCTTCCTTCCATCCCTGTCTCTCTCGCAGTAAAGCTAGTGTATGTGTGTCTGTGTTTGTGTCAGGGGTCATAGAGCAGAGGCAAACAAAAACTAAAATATAGCTTTCTTTCCCTGTTAAGCCCCCTGGAGACCCAGATGTGTGTGTGTGAGAGAGAGAGAGAGAGAGAGAGAGAGAGAGAGAGGGGGGGGATGAGAGAGAGAGAGAGAGAGCGAGAGAGGGGGGGATGAGAGAGAGAGAGAGAGAGAATTAAAGGGAAGTGACTCATATGCAATACATCATCACTTCCACCAATATCATGATGATAGAGAAGACTAGAGAGTGCACACGCAAGAAAGCGATAGAGAAAGAGTTTGGAAGAAAGCAATCAGTGGAAAGAGCAGGTTCTTCTTGGATTGCCATCTCATCATGGAGTGCCAGATGTGTCCCAACTGCCTGGCCCTGGCCTCTTACGGTGGAGGCTCCGTGTAGAGTGGTGAGGCGGAGGCCGCTAGGGTGGTGATCCATCTGGCGGCGCGGCACACAGACCACCCCTCACCAACCCCCCTGGCTGGTGGCTGCCATCTTGTAAACACGCCTTAGGCTAGGCCTTGACGAGGGGGCTTTGCGACTCATCCAAACAGACAAATAAAAACGCACACAGACCAAATCGGAGCAGCCCCACAGTGTGGCGAGCTGATCTCTTTTTGAGGCTCGGCTGCCAAAGCACAAAAAGCCACTGTGTGCTAGGAAAAGCCCATTGGAAAGGCGTGGGAGGCTCGAGGTGTTCAATTCAAAGCAGCTAAAACACAAGCACATAGGCAGGGTTGATTGGAACAGATTAGAGCCTAGTGAAGGTCCTGTGGTCTTGCTATCCATCCTAAAAATTGGGCGGTGCACTGTACGGGAGTGGCTGTAATGGGCAGTGTCACAGGTCACTGCACAGCACCCCCCGACCGGGCCCTTGGCACCCCCTTTGACTGCCACTCAGCGTCACCACAAGCCAGCCCGAGGTCAAGCATTAGCATATCCTCGGCACCAGCCCCCCTGCCAAGGAGACGCGGCATCAATTATTCACTAGCCGCTAATTATAGAGGGCAGCCGGGGCGCAGGGGCAGAGAGCGGGGCAGGGGAGTCATGGCAGGGTGTTTTCCTGGGGGAGGAGGAGGCTGGCAGGAGCCGTGGATATCTAACAGGGGCCCACCCAACGAATGGGTCCGCAAAGCTTGGAGGCAGAAAGGTTAAGAATGTCTGCGTTCGATGCATTTCTGCACTCTCTCCTCACATAAAATGGTACTCCCCTAGCGGCCATTTTCCGCAGGGCAGCGAATGAAAAAAAACAACTCTCTTCTGGAGCGGGTGCGATTTGGTTAGAAAAGTCCTCGCGTAAAGTAATGGACAGGGAGTGAACATGAAGGATTTGGTGGGGCCTGAAATTCAATCTGTGCTTTGGAAGCGTGGGGCTTCTGAGTACAAAGTAGAGCGGGAGTAAACATTGGGGCCAATTGGAATGTCAGGGAAGCCAAGAGGCGCTAGGTGAAGTATTTTCTCCCTCCCTCAACCCCCTCCATCCCCCCTCCCCTCTCTCTCGCCTTTCTCTCTAGAATTCACTTATCCCCAAATCCTTTCCCTTGCCTTACTGATAACAACAAGGAGCGGGCCCCGGGAGCTTAACAAAGTGACAAATCCTTCCTTCAGGAGCGCCGTGCAAATACACTCGGCATGGCGTCTGTGGGGATTAGAGCGCTTTCTGGGTTTCTTCACAGCAAGTGGCGTCTTGAAATGACTTTAATTTGTTTCATTTGAAATAAACTGCCCAGACACTCAGAGTTCAATTTTATGGCTGACCTATCAACGGCATTATCCAATCATGCCGTTAAAAAGGAGGAGGGGACGCGAAGAGGCGGGTGGTGACTAGCGTTCTGTGAAAAGTGAGCGAGTGTGTGGGTACACGCTCCAGAAAGAGCGAGGCCGTGTAAAGGCCATCCCCTGTGTGTTTGGCATCCCTCTTATTATGCATGTTTGATTCTAATAACTTAGCTTTATGCATAAGTATAATAGAAGTGACAAGCGGTGCAGCGCACCAGGAAGAGCAACTCTAAGAACAAAGGCTCCTGGGACAGACCGAATTTGATCTGCCTCCTCACTGGGAAGGAGAGAGAGGGAAGGAGAGAGGTACAGAAAAGAGAGGAGGGAAAAGAAAAGCTATTCAAGAAAAGACGGGGAGAGACTGGGAACAGAGTAGGGTACTGTACGCTGCGGAGGAGAATCCTGTCTTAAGGCATTGAAGAGAAGATTAGGAGAGACAGACTCAGCCCAGGCTTTCATATAAAGGTATAGTGGCGGCATAACGTCATCTTCTTATCGGCGGCGTCTATACATGAAGGGGTTCCAGCTACAGTATGGACCTCAGTGCAATTGCACTCAGTCTGAATGAGGAACACTTCAGTGTACACAACCGGTGGACAAACAGTGGTTGTACAAGAACGCGACAGTCTAACTGGACATGTCTCAGGCCGCTTTCTCTCATTTGTTCAGACGTGGATTTTGGAGTGGATGCCATCCAACTCATTATTTATAAGTAAATCATTTCTTATGTCAATCAATTGTTGAGCTTTTTCATTGTGTGAGGTGCTGTACCACAAATTGGCAGGCGTGACTGGTGCGCATATGATGAGCATAGTCCAAACACTGCACGAGTGTGCGACAACCGCGCTCGGGAGTGAGCGCGTTGTCACACACTCGTGCAGTTTTGGACTATGCTCATCATATGCGCACCAGTCACGCCTGCCAATTTGTGGTACAGCACTCATCTGTGTGTTCAAGAGCCTATTGCTTAAACGTGACTGTGTGAGAATTATGTGTGATGTTCTGAGTGTGCCCGCACAATTTCATATTCAACGTTTTCCTTCCTTTTCAGACCCTGTTTAATCAACCGCTGTTAAAAAAACAACTAACTAAAGAGCAAGTGTTGAGCAGAGCTGCCCACTCAGAGCCTGGTAGCCGGCCAGGGAGACTTGCTGCGACTGCAGGAGGTCCTTTGTGTGGTTCTGCCGGGCTGTGGGAGCTCAAGATGGCCCCATCCACGGGACACCGTGGGAGCCAACCCTAGCAGCTCCACCTGGCAAAGGCGATGCCGAACCCCCGTTGGCGGTCCCGTAGGAGCGACTGTGCACCTCCGGTCCGTTGATGACACACCTAGCCCTTTGTGGCCATAAGGCCATCAGGACAAAAAGTATTACGACGCCTACTTTTTAAGAGAGCTGGCTTGAAAGTTCTTTTGAAAAAGGACACAACGTAAGACCACTTACATTGTCGTAAAGGCATTGGGGCTTTTCACAAAATCAAAGGCCAAAATATTGCATTGTGTAAACTATGATTACTCCGGCGGTTCTTACTGAATGAGTCTTTACATATTTTCAGGAGACTTTCTCGAGGTGATGGGGGAGGGGGGGCTATGAACGTCTCTCTATTTCAGCCTAGCCTCCATAGGCCCATGAGCACCACCTTGTCTGTGTTGCCTGTGGTGGGGTGCCTTTGAGGTTGCCAGCCAGAGGGCCTGGTGGCAGGCATGCGATGCCAAGCCTCGCTCCGGTCGGCCACAAGTCCATTCACCACGCACCACACTGCCAGGCCCCCACAGCCCGAATGCCCCTTCTAATGGTCTTTAAGCTGGGCCCCGCTGACTTCAAAATGTCTAATATGAACAAAGACCTTGAAAGCATGGGCCCTGGCAGGTTGGCGGTGTTTTTTCACACAATGTGTGAGGGCTTAATTGTCACTGTTTGTGAGAGCAATTTTACACCCTGCCGTCCCTGAACGGAGCTCGCTTTCGAAACAATTGTGCAATTCCAGGGACTATTCAAATTACCTTTTTTTGCCGTGTAATGGAACCTTTGTATCGTTTTACCCCATTATTATCATGAGCTAGCCCGAGTATGATTTTACATTAAATATGAGAGGAACATGAGCGGTGCAATCAGATGCCGCAATTGAGCGGAGCCGGGGGGGTTTCAAGTCAACAGATTAAGGCGTTGATTTCACTGGCGGAGGTTTTGGTTGCCTGCACTCGGCTGTGTTAAAGAGGGGCCCACTCACTCTGGCGCTCTGTCCAGCAATGAGCTGGTCCATCCTCAGTCTGGACACTGGTCCTGCTGCGGGCGTCGTAGTCCTCCCTGCTCAAAGTCTGAGTCGTCCTCCAGCTCCTCAGGTGTCTGCGTGGACATGACAGACAGACAGACAGACAGACAGACAGACAGACAGACAGACAGACAGACAGACAGACAGACAGAGAGAGAGAGAGAGAGAGAGAGAGAGAGAGAGAGAGAGAGAGAGAGAGAGAGGAGAGAGAGAGAGGAGAGAGAGAGAGAGCAGAGCAAAGAAGGAGAGAAACACATGTTACACACACAACAGGGACAAAATTGAGGTGCAGTTGTCACAGCGAGCCTGAATCATCATTGTCGGGAGAAGCTCCTCCCTGTTGCTGCCTGGTGAAAGCATGGCCCTTTGCCCACTTCACGGAACAGCCCGTAGCATGACAGAGCTTTCCCACAATTCTATGTGTCAGGTCTTAGCATGAACTATTCAGCCCATCCTTGGCTGGGGTTTCAAGTCCCTTGCATCATTGTTTTTAAGCTGTGCGGTTTACACGCACACAAGAGTTCCCTCAATGAGTGGACCAAACATGAAGGGAAAATGGAGGCAGAATGGCCCCGGGAGATTCCGTGAGTGAATATGCCTTTGTCTCCTCCTCAATATTCTGCCCCACTCACGCTGCCTTTCAAATTGGAACCAAGACTGCGGTGACTCGCGTTTGACAAGGCAGGGACGGGGACGCATGTGCACATCTTTTTTGTCAAATCAAGAGCATCCATCGCAGGGCCAGGGTGATCAAGGGAGAAGGATCGAGTTGGGGAGGGAATGGAAGCGGGTCGCCTAAGAGGCTTTCTCTGTCTCTGGCGCGCACTGTCTTGGCACTGTGCGTGGGACTCTGTTTTCGTCTCAAGTACATACCTCTACAAGTTCCAAGGCATTCTATAAATGATGTATGAAATGATATGTAATAGAAACTACGTTAAATAGATATTTTTTATTTAATTTACCCTTATAAATAGTCTCAACAGTCAGCTGAAAAACCTTTATAGTTAAGCTTGCGGAGCTCGACCACTGCATGAGGCTTTCTGACGAAGTGTCTTAGACCATTTTGGTGCGAACACTGCTCCGCATCAGGTAAGTTTTATTACATTTTAATGCTAATTTTACCCAGCTGACCGCGGGCACAGAACTGACAAGTGCAGGAGTTCCCAGAGGATTCAGCACCTGTTGGCTTTGTGTGTACGGAGGCTTTTCAGTTGGTGTGAGTTCAATTGTCTGGGGCTAGTGCAACTTCCACCGGCAGCAACAGGATCCATAAATCAATCAAAAGAACCAGGTTCTATTATTGGTATGATTCAGGAATCCCCAGGTCATCACTGAGCAAATGACTATGAAGAACCTCCACTTTACTTAGGGGCAGGATGGCTACCCTCTGCACAAAATCTAGAGCTAAACACACAAGCAGCCTAGCAGATTGGCTGTCCATGCCTAAAGGCCCAAGTATACTTCAAGTAGAAGTTCGAAAATGTCTGCACATTTATAGATTCTCCATGCGAGATCATAAGGACAGCCAAATGTCCCCCTGTAGGCTTGGGTTGCTACCACGGACTGGACAGGTTGGAAAGGTTCGCTTTTGCCTGAAGCATACTGGGGCCTTAAGAGGAGCAGAGTGCATTACAGTCATTGATGCCAGCAGTAGTCAGACTTTTTAATATGAACTTTGATAAATAACTGTAATGCCAGTAGGCTTATTCAGATGTTGTAATGCTGGTAATGGTTTCTGCATTTCTCCTGATGATCACTTGTTTATGTGTATCTTCTCTGTAATAAAGCCCACAGGGATGTGTTGCAGTATGAGCCATACATTGGGTTGCAAAACCTTGGGAATTTTCAAAGGTGGGCACTTTCCATGGGAATTAAAGGGAATTAACAGGAATAAAATGTAAATAAACATGCAATTTGTACAGCCTGTATTTGTCAAATACAAATTATACATAAATCATGTACCATATTATAAGCATTCCACAAAATTGTAACCTCAAAAATAAATGAACATAAACAATTTAGTTGTCAGTTGAACTTTAATCAAAGTTAATTAACTATTTACAGGAAATAATCCAAATTCTAATATAAACAGGCCTCAGGCCTCCATGTTCTCTCCCTTCTTGGACATCAGAGTCTTGGCTAGCTAGTTTTTGCTACCATGTGGGTTGCAGCTAGCTAAGCTAGCAAAAACTATCTAGCAAACGATGTTAAAGAGCTAGAAACTCTACAAATATACATAGGCTATTATCTGCAAGGTAACTGAAATAAAATGTCATTAAAAGTACAAAACCCCCTTAGTGGAGTAGTGTGTGGGTCCAATAACACTGCAATAGTGCTCTATTCTGCACAAAGGGTAATAATTCTACTAAGTTTCCATTAAATAGAGGCAATGGAGGAGAGTCCTGCACATGCAGAGTGCAGGTTTGCCATTAATCTGAATTGGCCATTAATGTGGATATTTTAAAGGGATAGTTCAACATTTTGGGAAATAAGATAAGCCCCAAATTACCCCGAGTCAGACAAGATGATTGATATAAATCTTATGTCTGTATGTCCAGTAGCCTAGTATAGCAGTAAGCTCAACTAACCACTAGCATGACTCCCAAAAGTGACTAATACTCCTTAAAAAAAAGTCCAACGCTGTGATATTTACATGTTATATCTTCTGTATTTTGCACGTGTTGATATGAAAATGTAAAAGCAAGACGTTGTTGGAAAGAGATAGACGGTTGGAGCTATTGCAATGTGGAACCATTGTTTCGCCTTGTGTCTGGTAGGTGGGAGACCTAACATCTGAGGTACAGTGGTGACCGTAGACATATATATATATATATATATATGTAATAACAACAACGTCTTGTTTCTACATTTTCATTTTGTCACGTGCAAAATACAGATGTAACGTAATCAACATAGCTTTGGAATTTTTTAAGGGGTATTTTGTCACGGCCTGGCCCTTTGGGCCTTATTAGATTATGTTTGCACCTGCCCCATGTCTTGTTTAGGTTTCCTATTTTCTTATTGGTTAATTATTGCTCATTCCTTTTGTATTAAGTTCTGGTTGTTAAGTTGTTCCTTTGTGTCGGCATTGCATGCTGTTTCCTGGGTTTCCTGAGTTTCCTGAGTTTCCGAATTAAAGATACCTCCTTTTCACACGATTGCTGCATTTGGTGTAACCTTCCCCAGCTTGTGACAGAGTGCTGACACCACAGAATGACCCAGCAGACAATCTACGGCTGTGGCCATTTGATGGACGGAGGGGCAGGTGTCGTGAGTTAGTTTGGCTGTGCTGCCGTGAATTTGAGCATTACCAAGCCTATTTCACAACAGACTTTCTTCAAGTGGACTTTATGATTTCATGGCTTACTGGCGAGACTAGGGAGTGGGCAGTTGACCTAGTGGCATGACTCACTCTACTGCTCCAATCCCATGCTCTTCATAACCGCGCTGCTTTGCCGTTGCGAGGCAGTTTCCGACACCGCTCCAGCCCTGTTAAGTTCTCCCACTTGGTCCACAACCACCCACAACTCCAACCAGCGAGCCCATGCCCCAGTGGTCTCAAGGAGGCGAGTCCGCACTCAAGCTCCTAAACATGCTCCAGTCTCGGCAGGGCCCATTCCAGCGAGACTCGTTGTCCGGGCAGGGCCCGTTCCTGCAAGGCTCAATCCCCTGGCCTCGCTAGCTCCCGAGTCGACTCCCCTGGCTTCGCTGGCTCCCGAGTCGATTCCCCTGGCTTCGCTGGCTCCTGAGTCGAGTCCCCTGGCTTCGCTGGCTCCCGAGTTGACTCCCCTCTTCGCTGGCTCCCCACTCCCGGTTCCAGCTCCCAGGTCCCCAGCTCGCTCCCTGTTTCAGCCTGTGTCCCTTCCGAGCTCCAGACCTTACCAGAGGGTGAACCCCAGCCTCTCCAGGCGGAAAGCCCCTGTCTCGAGCCCCCTCTCCAGAAGGAGCGCCCCTGTCTCGAGCCCCCTCTTCAGGAGGAGAGCCCCTGTTTCCAGCCTCTCCAGGAGGAGAGTCCCTGTCTCGATTTGAACCAAAACATGGCTCAATCACTAATGTTGCCTTATCATGTATATTTTCCCTCCAAAATAAGTTCCCTATCATATATATATTTTATTAATTGCAATTTCCCAAATTTTCGAGCATAACTTCTCGTGGGGCAGCGCGGTGGCTCAGTGGTTAGCACTGTTGCCTCACAGCAAGAAGGTTCTGGGTTCCAACCCCACCTGACCTAAGGGCCTTTCTGTGTGGAGTTTGCATGTTCTCCCTGTGCCGGCGTGGGTTTCCTCCGGGTACTCCGGTTTCCTCCCACAGTCCAAAAACCATGCAAGTTAATTGGTGACTCTAAATTGCCCATAGGGTGTGAATATGAGTGTGAGTGGTTGTCTGTCCCTATATGTGTTGGCCCTGTGATAGACTGGCGTCCTGTCCAGGGTGTACCCTGCCTTACGCCCTGTGTTGGCCGGGATAGGCTCCAGCCCCCCCGCGACCCTGTAAAACAGGATAAGCGGTAGAAGATGAGAGAGAACTTCTCGTGGGATTTTCGGACCCTTTGCAACCCTTGCCATGTGTGTCTTCTGTCATTGCCAATGCGATAGTAATTTCTGAATGGGGGCAAATATCTATACATAAAGTTGGCTGATCTTATCTTAATAGAGTTGCAGGGAGCACAAGAAACATTTCTTACCATAAGAGATGCTGAGAATACACTAGCCTTTTAGAACAGGGGCTCTAACGACCGGAGCTGTAGTACTCAAGACCGGTCTTGGTCTCGAGACAGCATTCAGTGTTCTCGCTCGTCTCGTACTCTGACCTATTTTGTCTCGGCCTTGACTCGATCTCTGACCTTTTTTCTTGGTCTTGACTTGATTTCGGACCTATTTTGTCTCAGTCTTGACTTTTAGATCCATCTTTTAGTTTTTTTAATACTAAATATGGGCCTACGGAGATATTTATATTTTCTTACAAATATCACAATCAAAATTATATTATATACAAATAAATTATATTAAATGTATTGCCCTAAAGCAAAAGCATTAAGGCACTTGTACTTTTGTTCAAAATGTATTACGGAGACTGCAGGAACTACCTCCAACTTTGTTAGACATATTCAGAGGCACCTCAAAGAGAGCTAAATTGTTCAATGTGTGTTAGCCAGAGATGTAGTACTCGAGTCTAGTGTTGGTCTTGAAACCGGTCATGAGACCGCATTCAATGTTCTCGTCTTGTCTCGTACTTGGACCTATTTTGTCTCGTTATTGTCTCGGTCTCGACCCCCCCCCCCCCCCTCGTCTTGGTCTTGTCTCGATCTCGACTAAGGTGGTTTTGACTCCAGCTCTGCTAACGACATATCCGAGGTTTCATTAATTGTTTTTTATACAGTTTTGCACTTTGTGTATCTGTGCGTGTGAATGTGAAGAGAGAGAAAAAAAAAATGTCAGGCATTTTGGTTCAAATTCAAGCAATTCTAGATTCAAAGCTGTGCACACAACCATATTTGGCTTTTCTGCCCCCGTGGACAATTGGATGCGCAATTCTACTATTCTATAAGAGGGGTTCTGCCTCTAAATTTCTAAAGGAATAGTATACCAGCTAATAGGTAGGCAAACATATTAAAGACCAACCAAAATACTACAATAAAACACCCTTCTCATGCAGCACAGATTTCTCCTGAAAATTGACTATATTGTGAAGCTCAATGGAATAGCCTCGAAGTTCAGGCTTTACAAAGTAATTCAACTTGGAGGAGATTACGAGGCCGCACGGTCTTGGGCAGTTCAAAGCCGCCTGTTTTACATTATTTACCAACATCAAATTATTTCCCATAATTAGATTCCCCTCCCCCCTCCCGCCCTCTTACAGCTACACCGGGAAAGTTTCCAGCCTGCATAAAGTAGAATAAATGAATTAGCAGAGTTCCAAGAGAAAGGCCTTAGGAGAGCGCGGAAACACTGCAGGAAATCAGATCTGACCATATATCCACAGTATGGGCCACCATAGAGGCTGGGCTATCATGTTATGTCACGTTACATCATGTTGTAAGCTAAAGCATTACGTCAAATACTGGAGTAGTGCAGTCACTTACTGTATGTCTTTACGATTCATGGTGGGTCATGTTGAATCCAGCCATTCTCTTTGTAAATGTAGTGAGGGTTCTGACGCAGCATTTCTTGTTGTGCCAAGTGTTTATACCCTCGCCATTAGCGGTGTTTTCCAAACAAAGTGTGTGCACCATGACAATGATATCCCAACTGAATTAGCGGCTTATAAATGTACCCATACGATAACAGTTTAAAGTGCCATGTAAGTGTTTCGGGAGGAAGTGGTCATACCCTTATCATGAGGACTGCTTTCCTTATGTCACGGACACCATCGTAGACGAGGCGCGAGGCGTCGATGAACTCGTTTTCCTCGAAGGCCTGTGGGGGGTTGGTGCTCAAGGCCTCGATGGCCACCTCCACCTGCTCAGCGAAGCGAGGCATTACTGTGGGGAGGAAGGGGAAAGCCATGAGAAAACAAGCGAAAACCTGCCCACATGCTAGTCCTTACAAAAACTTGCCTTGACCCTCAGGTGGTGGGAATTTCATTGAGAAAATATATTTTAAACAAAAATAACCAGAAGGAAAAAAGAGATGACACTATACTGAGGTGGTGGTGATTGAGTTTGTCTTTCTGCAAAGACAAGGACCCACACTCCCTGCATCATAAAAAAGTGTTTGAGGGTGTCTGTTAGTTGGTGATGGGGTGCGTTAGAAAAAGATGGGATGTCACCTGAAATACCTGCGTCCGGCAGGCTCGCCTTTCACGCCCAGCACGCCAATTAGCCGTTTCACCTTGGCTTATGCTACAGGGATACAAACCTGTCTGTCAGCTGTGTGTGTGTGTGTTTGTGTGTTATATAAAAGATTGCATGGACATTAGTGTGCTAGCACACTGTGACAGCTTTCAAATCAACGTGTAGAAAACAGAGGAATATAGGCTTTCTTTCAAACAAAACACTGGAAAAAAAGAGGCTCAGACAAAAAAAATGCACTGGCATTTTGTGGTGAGCATTTGTTTGGCAAGGCAAGAGGACAACACATCTGTGTAGTCTTTGTGTAAGTACGTGATTGGATAATACCCAAGGGCATACAGACAGCAGATATAAATACTGAGTGGGGTTCCTTGCTACATAATCTGAAGATGAGTGCAGATATTGGGAGGAAGGAAATGTTTAATAATGTGCTGTTTTAGGAATACCCCTGCTGCTGAAGCAAATTACAATCTCCTATGACTATTATGGCAGTATAGTTATTCTACAGGTAGATTGACGAGACTTGATCCCCTTTCCACACATCACACTTTGCACATAAAAACACACATAGTACATCCTGTGCATGCACTCGCAGGCACACACAGTCTTACACTTACAGCATTTATAAAATACAATGCACTTTCTAGCGCTATAATGGGAATGACTACCCGTTACGTATGTAGCCTGCAGTAGTGCTCAAAGAAGGAGAGACAGGTACAACAGGTGTCACCATAGACAGGGATGGGGATTGAGAGGGGTGTTGGCAAGCAATACAAATTCTTCTTCTGTGTCTAAATATTCAGTGGCACAATAAATACATACGAGAAAATTATCGATTTTTTTTCAGAGGAGAATAGCAGAATTGATTTGAGCCCCAGCCTCCGTTGGGAGAAGAAGCCAGGTCTAAAGAGGACAATGAAGTAACAAAATATATACAGTGGGGCCAAAAAGTATTTAGTCAGCCACTGATTGTGCAAGTTCTCCTACTTAGAAAGATGTGAGAGGTCTGTCATTTTCATCATAGGTACACTTGATAGGACAAAAATGAGAAAAAAAATCCAGGAAATCACATTGTAGGATTTTTTAAGAATTTATTTGTAAATGATGGTGGAAAATAAGTATTTGGTCAATAACAAAAGTTCAACTCAATACTTTGTAACATAACCTTTGTTGGCAATGACAGAGGTCAAACGTTTCCTGTAAGTCTTCACCAGGTTTGCACACACTGTAGCTGGTATTTTGGCCCATTCCTCCATGCAGATCTCCTCTAGAGCAGTGATGTTTTGGGGCTGTCGCTGGGCAACACGGACTTTCAACTCCCTCCACAAATTTTCTATGGGGTTGAGGTCTGGAGACTGGCTAGGCCACTCCAGGACCTTGAAATGCTTTTTACGGAGCCACTCCTTCGTTGCCCGAGCGGTGTGTTTGGGATCATTGTCATGCTGGAAGACCCAGCCACGTTCCATCTTCAATGCTCTCACTGATGGAAGGAGGTTTTGGCTTAAAATCTACATGGCCCCGTTCATTCTTCCCTTAACACGGATCAGTCGTCCTGTCCCCTTTGCAGTAAAACAGCCCCAAAGCATGATGTTTCCACCCCCATGCTTCACAGTAGGTATGGTGTTCTTGGGATGCAACTCAGCATTCTTCTTCCTCCAAACACGACGAGTTGAGTTTTTACCAAAAAGTTCTATTTTGGTTTCATCTGACCACATGATATTCTCCCAATCCTCTTCTGGATCATCCATATGCTCTCTGGCAAACTTCAGACGGGCCTGGACATGTACTGGCTTAAGCAGGGGGACACGCCTGGCACTGCAGGATTTGAGTCCCTCTCGGCGTAGTGTGTTACTGATGGTAGCCTTTGTTACTTTGGTCCCAGCTCTCTGCAGGTCATTCATCAGGTCCCTCCGTGTAGTTCTGGGCTTTTTGCTCACCGTTCTCATGATCATTTTGACCCCACGGGATGAGATCTTGCGTGGGGCCCCAGATCGAGGGAGATTATCAATGGTCTTGTATGTCTTCCATTTTCTTACAATTGCTCCCACAGTTGATCTATTCACACCAACCTGCTTGCCTATTGCAGATTCACTCTTCCCAGCCTGGTGCAGGTCTACAATTTTCTTCCTGGTGTCCTTGGACAGCTCTTTGGTCTTGGCCATGGTTGAGTTTGGAGTCTGACTGTTTGAGGCTGTGGACAGGTGTCTTTTATACAGATGACGAGGTCAAACAGGTTCCATTAATACAGGTAACGAGTGGAGGACAGAAGAGCTTCTTAAAGAAGAAGTTACAGGTCTGTGAGAGCCAGAAATCTTGCTTGTTTGTGGGTGACCAAATACTTATTTTCCACCATCATTTACAAATAAATTCTTAAAAAATCCTACAATGTGATTTCCTGGATTATTTTTTTCTCATTTTTGTCTCTCATAGTTGAAGTGTACCTATGATGAAAATTACAGACCTCTCTCATCTTTCTAAGTAGGAGAACTTGCACAATCAGTGGCTGACTAAATACTTTTTGGCCCCACTGTATATTATAAGTACAGGCGAGGGGGGAGATGCAGTGAGCTGGTTGCTGGATATGCCCCGGCACCTCAACAAGCTGGCTGTAATTTTATTGTCATTCTCCTGTGAGCCCCTCCACTTTAAAGTGTCAAGTGTGCCAAATCAATTAGCTGGCTCAGGCAAAAGGTACATCTCAAAAAACACGTAAACCTGTCCATTATGAAACATTGGGAACATTATACCAAACATAAAAGGTGCTACAAAAAGTCAATCCCCTTTTTTTCTGTTCGTTTTTGAATTCAGTTTAATCCACTTACTACAGAAGCATAAAATAGGCTTTTGGGAGTTGCGAGGAAGGGGTTTTAAATAGAAATATTTAAATTTTCTCAAGGCTGTTAATGAGCAAAGTTGCTGATGGTAAGGAGCAATTTCACTCATTCTAGTTGAGAAATGATGAAGGGAATTAAACGTGACCATGTTGGAAGCTTTTTTTTTTCTTTCTCTAACCCTCTTAAGCCTAACAGTAAATCAAGCGAGAAGTTAGGGAAGCACAATGAATGCTTAAATCAGCACAGTAAAAGCCTGCATCCTCTCAAAGCGCTTAAGAGAATCAAAACAGCAGAACTGGTCGGTTTTTGATACTTAAATAGCCACCATTTTAGTGGAGGACAGCTTGATTCAGTGACATAATAGACTTGAAATGAAAACAAAAGCGCTTAGGCAAAAACAAAGCAAACAAGCAGTAAATCGTGGAGTGCAATGTTAACCTTCAAACGGGGCCTGTCAGCAGTTTGATTTGCGTCTGCCATGGAGGGGAGCGTTTTTTCAATTCTGACTGGAAGGCTTCTACACCCCCCATTTTGATATAAGACTTTGACACCTTTCCTACCTTCAGCTTCCCTGCTTGGGCATTCTGCTATGGCCTAACCTCAGCTAAACTGTCTTACCTCCAGCCTATACTGCTGACGCTAACCAATACACCAGCCCGTCAGCTTTCTATTGCACCTCTCGCCCACTGAACGGAACAACAGCGGTCCAGAAGAGGCCTCTTGTTGTCTCACTGTTTTCTGAATTACCAGCTTTTTCCTATTCCTGCTGAAGCCTCCTTTCTCGTCTTCTTCACAATTGAGAGTGACTCTACATATTCAAGACTGCACTATTTACATGGTCTGTGCAGGCAGGCCATTTTGGGCTTTCACAAAAAAAACACTGACCTTTACTGTAAACAATCTGTTTGTAAGCTTGCCTCAAGCCTATGTGTTAATGCCTTTTTTTGGTACAGTAAGGCCTCACCTCCCTGACAATTTTTTCTGTGGTTGTCAAACGGATGAAAATGTCACATAAGAAGTGAATTGGTGTTCTGCAATCATGAGGATGACGTGGATATCGTTTAGCCAAAAAGGAGAGAATTTGTAAGGAACATTGAGTTCTATAATATATAACTTATAATAATTTACAAATTACTGGTTTCAACAGGTGTTTCCTCCTTTGACTAATCTGGGTATTCACAACCCAGCAAGCCTTTTTTAACCTACCAACTCCAGGCTTTACATCAATGATACATTTTTAGTTTCCTTTCTTCACAAAGAGAGTGAGAGAGAAAGAGGAATAGGTAGAGAAAGAGAAAGACAGAGACAAGCAGAAAGAGAGTGAGAGAGAGGTGTGTCAGAGAAGAAACCCGTGGAAAAAGGGGAACAAAAAAACGCTGAAGAGGGCAAAGCCATAACCGCTTTCCTATTAGGCTATTGATTTTCTCCCCCCTCAAGGACACACTTCAATCCTGGGTCTATGTGTAGACTGTCTACGCTCAGCTTTACTGGGCTGTGGGCCTGCTGCCTGTATTAGCCCGGGTGGCTGTAAATCATCATTGCACGCTAAATGTGAGGAAGAGGGATGGACCAAATGAGACAGGGTTAAAGGTCAGGTACTTGTGATAAGCAGGCCGGCTTGACGTGACAGCTGTCAAAGAGGCAGCAACTACCCCAAGAGACTGAATCTACAGACACAGGCACTCAACTGCGTGTAAAAACACACACACGCAGTGACTCACTACGTGCATACACACCCACCCAAACACACACACGGGCACACGCAAAGCTGTGTTTTGAACACATAAGACTAAAGGCGAGGGGGAAAAAGGGGTCCGGCATCGATGAATTCAACTTCAATCCCCGCTTAGATCACTTTTGTGAAATCCTTTGTGGCACCTATTGATTTTTGCCACGTCTTTGGAGAAGTCTAGTTAATTGGACTGCACGGTCTCTAAAACAGTGTGCGCTCCCACATCCCTTTCTCTGTGTTCGGTTACACTTCATCATCTCTCCTACAGTTGGTTGTTCCTCTGTGCACATAATGGTTAGTTGCCAGTAGTAAACCGGTCAATGGTCATTTAAGTGTGAGCAGGGGGTGGATTGTTACAATGCTCTCTCTTGAACCCCCTCTAATCACAATCTGGTAAACAAACATTAATACGGCATCATAAGTACTCTGTGTGACAAGAAAACCCTTGGCTAGCCAATCGTCTCTCACGCTGAAGCTTCACAATAAGCCAATGGGTGCCTCAGTAAGTAGAGATAGAACATGACTAGCGTGTGCACTAAATTAACATTTCATAATCAAGGGACAGTAGTGAGCTACTCTGCAAGTCAGCTGGGTGAAAACTAACTTGCTCATAGTGATATGAACCGGACAAACAGCATGTGCTTGATAAAACGCACACACTCTCCCCCACACTGAAAGCGGTAGGTCCATTATGTGGGAGCGAACACACAGCCAGCCAGTCAGGTCCTTCACAGCTAGCTCTCCTGGAACATAAGACTACCCTAATATAGTTTGTAACGTATCAACCCAGAGGAGCGGGTGGGGAGAGGCCCGGGGGGTGGGGGGGTGTTAGCCAGAGCAACAACGGTTTTCCTGCCCCTCTAAATGGGCTCTAATGGGTCAGATAAAGAAGGACAATGGGAGACGGAGGGAGAGGGATGGAAAGGGGGAGGGAATATAATTGTGGCTCGGTTGGATTCTCCCAAAGGAGAAATTATGTTAATACCACCCACTATCTTTCCTCCTACGTGTCATCTCTTCGCCTTTCCTTATAATTAAGGCTTTAAAGATAATGATTTGCGGTGTGCCTACTCTGTTAGTCATTTTGGAATTAAAGCCCTAGCTAAATTAATGCATAATGCTGTCATTAAATTACATTATGCAGATATGAAATATACTATTTAGTTACATATTATTTAACTGTAATGTACACAAGTTAGATGTGTCCAACACAGGCGATAAAACATTTTTAATTATTATTGTTTGTTTACCGCCTAGGGGTTTCCACAGCCCTTTCTGTCATAAACTTGTAGTGCCACACCTTGTCTTCAACCCCCTGACTGTCTCCCGCTGAAACATCTGTCACGTAGAAAGTCTTTCCCCCTCACTGCACCCTTCCAGTCAGTGCTACTTCGGGGCAAACCTCCACTTTAGGTGGCAGGGTTTGACAGGTTTTGGCCCCGGGCCTGCTCTGTCCAAGGGCCAAATTGGTGCCTCCTGAAAGCTAGCACGAGGCACTGAGACCTAGGGCAGAAAATCTCCAAATAAAAAAAGGATTACAGGGGCAAGTGGAGGTGAAGGGGACAGGTGGTGTCCTGGGTCTCTGCATACGGATGGAGGCGCTACACAGGACGCAGGGCCATGCCGAGCCACAGGTACAGGGCCACAAGGTCTATGAATAGATGCTGGCCAGACTGGGACACAGGTGTTGATGCTGCTTTGTGTGTGCGTGCGTGTGTGTTTACATGGGGTCCAGTGGTCTTAGGTGCTTGTACGGATAACATAAAGTAAGCTTTCAGTGCTGCTTATTGAAGGGCAGTTCTGGTTCAATAAAATGTACAATGAGCAACAGTATGCAAAGGGTCCACTGAAACATAGCGGCTTGCTCACCGGTCTCTGAAAGCAGTTTGATGGACTCAAGCACACGCTCGGTGTAGACGCCAGGCTCATAGTTCTCCATCTCTGCGTTGATGATGTGGACCACGCGGGCGGCCCGTCCGCGGATCGCGCCAGCTGTGCGGTCCAGAGTGTCCACGTCGCCCTCCTGCAGGGCGATCACGCACTTATTCACGTCCTCCAAGATGTGGTTCTCTGCGAGGACGGAGGAGGAGCGGAGGAGGAGAATGGACATTTTATACAAAGAAAAAAAAACGACTAAAAGAATTCTGGCCGTGTCAACCATGTCCATGGGGAAATAAATGGGATATTATTTGATGTCGAAATATAGTAGTTGCTGTCGATAAAATGTGCGAGTGCTGCGATTATGTAACTACTGTTTCTTCGTCTCTGAGAATCATTGGCCAAAAATATATTTTGATTCATACATTTCTCTAAACACAACACTCCATCAAAAGTGTTGGATCATCATGAACTGAATTTCTAAGAAATAATAAAAGATAAAATGTCTTTACTTTCTGTTCCTCAAACTCTAGATTACAACTATGTTTTTAAAATCATAAAAGTTTTAAAGTACACAGGATGCGTATGTTTCCTCCAAGAAGTTCAAATATAAATATTTCATGTGTGACAATGCTCAGAACTTTACTGCAAGAATTGGAGAAAGGTGTCAAAATGGATAAAGCACTCTCCCTCTAAACAAGGACAACGGCTGAAGGAATAAGTTGGTTAGTAGAAATAGCAACGCAGCCAAGTCTTTACTTAGAAAGACAAACTATAAGGTCTGCAACCTGTACAAAAATTTGAAAAATTGCACCGGGAACCAATTCAAACCAAAAAGTATTCAAATATACCATACCTGAAACAGATAGAAAGTCGTCCACAGAAGTGATGTCATCCACGGCCTCGGTGAGGATGCGCACCTGCTTCTCCCATTGGTCCTTAAAGACGTCCATGTTGTCCTGTGCTACCTTGCTCTGGGGGCGCGCGGCCAGGGTGAGTGCTGCGTTAATCACCTTGCACATGTGAGACAAAATACCATGCTGAATAATATAATATAAATTACTGACAGTTGATGGTGAGCAAAAGAGACAGCTTTCTGGGGACATATTCATGGTTGTTACCGTAGCCTAAACATTATGGATAAGGTCTGTGCAGCTAGCCAAAGTTAACTCACACCCCCACAGCATTGAATGTGTCATGATAGTAGACCGTTCACAATGCACCTTGATGGCTAGTGCTTTTGCATTTATCAGGGTAGGTATGTGTGTTACTCAACCCAAAAATACATATTAGTTCTTGTTTTAATTTTTCTATGTTCCTCTTTTGTTAATCAAACTCCAAAGGTGTGCTCTTATGCTAGCCTTGATAAGCTGGAAGTGGTTTTATCAGGAGGTGCATCTGAGCCGAGGTCTGTTCTGGGGAGTGTACCTTGAATCGTTAATCTGCTTCCCCCCTCCCTTTTCAACATCCCTCCACTCTGCTCTTCTCATCCATTAGTGTGTACTGAGGTCCCATGTGAAAATGGTCCAACCCTTAACCTTGAAAACAATGGATCGATTACCACCTCTTCCTCTGCCAGCCCCCTCAGGGCTAGTAGCTTGAGTCTCTCTCTCTCTCTCTCTCTCTCTCTCTCTCTCTCTCTCTCTCTCTCTCTCTCTCTCTCTCTCTCTCTCTCTCTCTCTCTCTCCTCTCTCTCTCTCTCTCTCTCTCTCTCTCTCTCTCTCTCTCTCTCTCTCTCTCTCTCTCTCTCTCTCTCTCTCTCTCTCTCTCTCTCTCTCTCTCTCTCTCTCCCTCCCTCCCTCCTCTGTTTTTACTCTTCCTCTCAGTCCCCCATTTCCAAGGTCTGTGAATACTTCCTAAATACAAAATTACCCTTCTGGAAAGTTATTCAGTTATTCCCACATAAGTTAGCGCTCTTTCTAGCAGATGGGCCATGACCAAGAGGTACTCTGCTTCTTTCACACGGAGAGAGAAACTCCACATTGACACACAGAATAAACAAACAGGCCAACCACCCTTTTTAAATCACACCGGCGATAACTCAATGATCCATTTCCTCTCATGAGGGATACAGGTGGACTGAACCATGTTTAGCTAAGGGGTTCCCAAACCCAGGCACGGGGTTCTTACCTGTGGACACAGGCTGTCAATCTGGGTGGCAGCCATGCGAACTAGCTTCACACCCTCCTCGTTGTTGGAGATGGAGCAGGCCAGGTTTGCCACCTACGAGGAAAAAGAGAGCCAATACAATTATCAATAATCATGTAACCCTTTCTCCCCCAAAAAATCCCACGAGGATATCTCACCTAATCATTTAACATAAGTAGTTATATATTACCAGATCACGTTTTGCCCCATATTTCCTTTCCTTTCATAAATGCGTATGCCGATTGTTGTGAAGCCATCTCCATCCTTTTGACAGGAACTCGAAATAGGCTCCACTTTGCATCTGCTCTCACCCATAACAAAGATCCTGCAGGCCCTGTTATCATTGACCTGAACCGAATAAGGCAAACAGCAGTACCGGGTGTATCCCCCACGCCAGCTTTGTCTGGCCTCTTGCTGTGTGATCCTGGAGGGAGCCGCTGGCTGTGCCCTCACTCATGTCTCCAACTATCTGTACCGGGCGCAGCCAGGAGCAGGGATTTAATGCTCGGCTTGGAAAGGCAATGTCTGGGCAAAATATGTACAGAGGGTTAGAGCCTGCTCAACTGTTAGATTGGTATTTGTTATTCCCTCGCGCCCAGGGGCTGGCGACTCCATCCCTCCACCCTCTCTTCGTCTTTTATACCCAGGTTTCATTTCAAAAATAGTGGACATAAATTTGAATAATTCAGATCACATAAGAAGACTACAATATATTTTTGTTTTTTTCGACTCGCCAATCTCAAGGGCATGTTTCTTCAAAAAGGAGGTAAAGAAAAAACAGGGGATACAATGAGAGGAAAGGGTTTGCAAAGTACCAGATATGTCAGTTGAACCATTCTCTGTTTCCAGGCCTGGGCTTCAATGTGTTGATTCTGTACTAGCTTTATTCAAATTGCTTCAATGCAGGATATAATTATTCACGAAACGATAAGGAAGACAAGACAGCACAGCACTAATTGGGATAAGGTCTTCAATGCCAGAGAAGGCGAATGGGCAGCAAACAGTTCCTCCCTCCAACACAAAATGGCTGCAATGACACAATGGGTATCTAGGAAATCTAGCTCATCAGTTTCAAATACCCAGAGTGCCTTGGGTTCATTACCAGTGTGCCTAAATCATTAGTGGGGCTTATTGGTGCAAAAAGGCGCTTCACTATGTAATTAAGATGACAGATGGTCTTCTTCTATGGAACGCCTCTTTGGTTTAATCACATCTGCCGACATCCAGAGTTATTGCCACCTGCTGGCGGCTCCACAAAGTGGCTCCACCTGTTTCATTATTTTTTATTAGTTTTCTTTCATTAATATTATAGCATACTCTGCTGACCAGCCATGTCCACTTTGAGTTCATGCAAACTTCTCTATGAAACAAGACTTGTCCCTTTGCTATAATGAGCTGTTGTAACAGGCATGGCACCTAGAAACGGTTGAGGCAGCCGTTCATAGGATGAGCAGTACATTAGTGCTACTTCTCAGCACTCGGATCTGGCTCGTCCAATTTTACCTGAGGGGCCTTGGCAGTCCCAGGAAGCCGCATTGCATCTCACCGTTTAATTCTCATAACTTCAGATTGCTTGTAATCAGATAGCACCTCCAAAGCGAATTAGGTGGCAGCACTGGGGGGAGGATTTGAAACTGAGCTAAATAGACGTCTGCCTGTTGGCAACACCGAGTGCCAGTCTGTATCAGTGGCTCTATTGCTCAAATGTCACTCTCTGAGGCAAATTGAGCTAAATCAAATCTTTGTCAGAAAATGCCTGCTTACGGCCCTGTCTCCCTTTGCTGGTGACAGCTGGGAGCGAATTGATTGATCGTCTTCCTTTGTGTGGTACAATGCGCACAGTGCAACTGTATGACTGTATGTGTGTGTTAGTGTAGAAGTCACACATTTACTCTGTGTTTTCAAATGTCTACAGAGATTGTTATAACAGACTTAATGGGCATGCATATGCATTGTGCCATGTGCAGCCATCTTAGATGGTACATGGGGTGTAGTCATTTTACATTTCCTCTTCCCCTTATTTGGGCACACCAAGTACCCTTTACGCTGTTCCTCCTCACCTTCAAAGCCCCACTCTCCACTCCCCCTATTTTAGGGATACCACGCCAGGCTGTGGGGCATGGGCCCTGTGGAAGCTGGCTCCATGCCTAGCCGGCCCTCTTTCTTCTGCACAGAACAGAAAACTGGGCCCCAGCCAAAAGCATTACGGCCAGCCAAAACTACTAATGGCAATTATCTAAAAGAAGCGCTTCTCCTTTGAGGATTTTGCTTTTTGAATAATTCTATTTTTTGTCGGAGAAAAACATAAACAAAGAACTCATCTCACAACGCGCCAAGGGCAATGCTGATGCCGCCCTGGACGTCCAAGTGAAATTCATGATCCAAAGTGCTAGAAGGTGGATGGTAGGTGGATGTGTGTGTGTGTGTGTACATACAGTGGGGCCAAAAAGTATTTAGTCAGCCACTGATTGTGCAAGTTCTCCTACTTAGAAAGATGAGAGAGGTCTGTAATTTTCATCATAGGTACACTTCAACTATGAGAGACAAAAATGAGAAAAAAATAATCCAGGAAATCACATTGTAGGATTTTTTAAGAATTTATTTGTAAATGATGGTGGAAAATAAGTATTTGGTCACCCACAAACAAGATTTCTGGCTCTCACAGACCTGTAACTTCTTCTTTAAGAAGCTCTTCTGTCCTCCACTCGTTACCTGTATTAATGGAACCTGTTTGACCTCGTCATCTGTATAAAAGACACCTGTCCACAGCCTCAAACAGTCAGACTCCAAACTCAACCATGGCCAAGACCAAAGAGCTGTCCAAGGACACCAGGAAGAAAATTGTAGACCTGCACCAGGCTGGGAAGAGTGAATCTGCAATAGGCAAGCAGGTTGGTGTGAATAGATCAACTGTGGGAGCAATTGTAAGAAAATGGAAGACATACAAGACCATTGATAATCTCCCTCGATCTGGGGCCCCACGCAAGATCTCATCCCGTGGGGTCAAAATGATCATGAGAACGGTGAGCAAAAAGCCCAGAACTACACGGAGGGACCTGATGAATGACCTGCAGAGAGCTGGGACCAAAGTAACAAAGGCTACCATCAGTAACACACTACGCCGAGAGGGACTCAAATCCTGCAGTGCCAGGCGTGTCCCCCTGCTTAAGCCAGTACATGTCCAGGCCCGTCTGAAGTTTGCCAGAGAGCATATGGATGATCCAGAAGAGGATTGGGAGAATATCATGTGGTCAGATGAAACCAAAATAGAACTTTTTGGTAAAAACTCAACTCGTCGTGTTTGGAGGAAGAAGAATGCTGAGTTGCATCCCAAGAACACCATACCTACTGTGAAGCATGGGGGTGGAAACATCATGCTTTGGGGCTGTTTTACTGCAAAGGGGACAGGACGACTGATCCGTGTTAAGGGAAGAATGAACGGGGCCATGTAGATTTTAAGCCAAAACCTCCTTCCATCAGTGAGAGCATTGAAGATGGAACGTGGCTGGGTCTTCCAGCATGACAATGATCCCAACACACCGCTCGGGCAACGAAGGAGTGGCTCCGTAAAAAGCATTTCAAGGTCCTGGAGTGGCCTAGCCAGTCTCCAGACCTCAACCCCATAGAAAATTTGTGGAGGGAGTTGAAAGTCCGTGTTGCCCAGCGACAGCCCCAAAACATCACTGCTCTAGAGGAGATCTGCATGGAGGAATGGGCCAAAATACCAGCTACAGTGTGTGCAAACCTGGTGAAGACTTACAGGAAACGTTTGACCTCTGTCATTGCCAACAAAGGTTATGTTACAAAGTATTGAGTTGAACTTTTGTTATTGACCAAATACTTATTTTCCACCATCATTTACAAATAAATTCTT